>OX439136.1:6265477-6747977 GCA_949318235.1 Ecdyonurus torrentis
CGGGAAATCATAGGCTGGGTGTCATCTGCAAGTGTACCAAGTTTCAAAACTCTAGAATGAAATGCACTATTCAATCCTTTACATCCCGTACTATTAACATAATAGAGAGAGGGTAAAATACTATTAAAATAAAAAAGTACATTTATGAACTCTCGTCTCCTTTCTTCTTCTCGAACAAGGTGGTCGTAATTTCGCTAGCTTATATAAATGCGCATAAATTTTTCAAATCACCTAAAATATGCTGAAGGTAATATAATGTACCAAAAATTGCTTCCACATAAAAAAAGTAAAAAAAAAAAAAAAAAAAAGATCATTCCAGAAAATAAAAAAAGTGAAACAGTATATTGTGTAAATATAAATCAGTGTTAATCACTCTCTAAATCTGATTGCACACTACATTATGCGATGTATATAATATGGTACCACCAAAATGAGATTTGATCCAATAATAGACGAGCTGAATTAAACATGTATCTAACAAGAGAGCATAACAAAAGAGACAAAATTCGACGACCTTGAGGATTTGTCAAAAATCACAATCAGCATGCTGTTTTTTTTTTTAAACAAAATATCGTACACGTGTTTCAATTTTTAGTCAAAAGTATATTATTGGGTAGTTTTTTTTCTGCATTGTATATTATAAGGGTTATATTTTATCATAATAAGGTATAATTATACATTTAAATTAAAAGTCAACACCCACACATGATGTTGGGATCACTCAATAACAATTGGTCGCATAGAAAAAAAATGACTCGTCATTTGCAAATAAGCTTATACAAAATACAAAGCATTATTTTTGAGAGCAAATTGATTGCTGTTTAATAGGTTGCATTAGTATAATAGTATTAATAAAAATTATGATAAAAACATTTCCCAAAGAAAAAAGTCAAAATCAAAGTTTGTCCTATATGCTTAGCAATATATTATAATTATGTAATTCATTGATCCAGTATGGCATTGAGGCGCATTCAGTATAACGACATGCGGATACAATCTATATTATCGTGGAGTTCATCTTTAACTTTTTTTTAATGTTATATTGGAAAATAAATGATGATTATTCGATATAAAATTCAGGACTCTTGATCAGATAACGGATAGACAAAAAAATCAGTACGGGCATATTAAAAAAAAAATTAAAAAAAAATCGCCTCATTTTACCTCATTTTTGGCCTATACAGTAGCAGAAAAAAAAAAATGCACGATGTGTAATGTGTGCATTTCAGGTTCGTTTCACTGTATAATATGAAATAGTAGAAGCCAGCAATGCAAATCTGACTGTTTCAAGTGTAATTTTTATTTTATATTGCACCGGCCTTTTTCTGCAAGCGATATCATATAACTATATCGATGGTAAATTCCTTACTATGCTATATATATACATACCTGAAATATTTATGAATCCTATGCAGCAGAGAGTTAATTACATTTTAATAAATTTATACTTTCAACTTTAAAAAAAAATCAAAATGATATAGAAAATATTATATAAATAATACGTAAAGCATTGTGGAATGCAAAAGTTCATAGTTTAACCACATATTACAGATGTTAAAATTAATATTAATTTATTCATCAATTAATAAAATGCGAGTTTTATATTATTGTTGCGGAGTTAAACAGTTTCCGGACTAAATACATATGACACACACAAACAGTACATACATAAATTTTATTTTATGTATAGATAGAGCGAGAGAACGAATATTATATTTAAATCGTGGGAAAACTTTTGCCACAGACCACTGAGCCCGCAAAACCAACCCCCTTTTACGTATCAATGCCTATCATATATACATAGCTCTCAAAGTATCCTATCATCACGAAAAATACACTTGTTGCATTACTATGAAATTTCGAATGTGAAACGTATGTATATTATGTGCTTTGATTTTTTTTTAAATGTCACCATTTTTGCGTACATATATGAATATTATTATATGTATGAAGAAAATTTCATTCTATTCTTCAACAGTTTATGCAATTTCAACAATCATCATGTGATTCATGTGCATTAAAAAAAATTGTTATCTTTGCAACCTTAAATTTAAAAAATAAAAATCCGTTTACATATTTGAAGAGGTAAAAAATATAGATTTTTAATGGAATAATTTCAGTTATTATATGACAATTAAACGTTTATCAAATATTTATAATATTTTAGATATTAACGTATCCTTAAAAAAAAATTCCTATAAAATAAAAGCACAAATAAAATTGATTCAACTGCAAAACATCATCGAAGAAGAACGATATTTTCCTTGGATGCGGTCAATAGCCCTATTTGACTATAAAAACTATCAGTCAAATGCATTACGTACATATAACTCCTGGAGTAGATACATGTATAGTTATAATAACATTATTAATTAAATATAATTAACTCACCTGAAATGGACATTGTAGAGTACATAAATATTCAATACTTTTTTTATCTTCTCCTTCATTATTATTTTTATCAGCCAAAACACAACAATTCACTAATAAAATGATAATTGAACAAACAAAAAATAATTTTTTATTCATTGTTTTCATAAAGAAATCATTGAATACTTTATGATATTTAGCACAATTAATTAATAATAACAATAAAACGTCACCAACATGTTAACAATACGTTGTTGCTTCTATGAAGTTTAGTTTTATACTGAATGATGCTTGTTGGGTTGGAGCGGTGCAAACAGCGCACGGTCAGAGACGGAACGCAGCGTTGATGTTGGCCACTTCCCCCACTACCAATTTTGACTCTCCCTGGTGCTTCGTGCTTCACAATATTTTGTTGCTCTCTCTCTCTCTCTCTCTCTCTCTCTCTCTCTCTCTCTCTCTCTCTCTCTCTCTCTCTCTCTCTCTCTCTCTCTCTCTCTCTCTCTCTCTCTCTCTCTCTCTCTCTCTCTCTCTCTCTCTCTCTCTCTCTCTCTCTCTCTCTCTCTCTCTCTCTCTCTCTCTCTCTCTCTCTCTCTCTCTCTCTCTCTCTCTCTCTCTGCAGTGTCCTCTCTCTTTCTATTATCGAAAATACTTTGCAATATTTTTGAGAGCATTAAATTATGATGCTGCAAACAGGTTGAATTAATATATCAAGTATGTGAGAAAATAATAATGAGCAAAAAAATAGTTACTAATTTTCCAAAGAAAATAGCCAAAAACTGTTTGTCCTATGCTGAGCAATATTCATTGCTCAAGAAGAGCATCGAAAAGCATTCAGAATGACGTCATGCGCACACACCCTATCCCTATAGATACAGAATACAGAGACAAATAAACAAACATAAACCACATATATGATTAGAAATAATCTCTTATTGATATTAATATTCTAATTAATTATAAATAATGGACGTTATCGGTTTAGCGCGCGGGGTGCTGCGGGGAAAGCTAAGGGTCCCCTAATTTAACATTACGCTTGTGGAGAAAAACACGTTTTTTGCGATTTTTGAGAAAACTACTCCACCGATTTAGGAGAAATTTAAATGAGAAATACTAGACAAGCTTTTACGTGTTTTAAGCCATAGAAAATTTTTAGCAATTTTTTAAACCGATAACCTCCATTAAGAAAACTGATAACTTTTAGTTTTACCTTATTTATAAACAATTAATTAGAATATTAAATTCAATAAGATGATTTTTTCTTCTTAATTATCATATTGTGGTTTATGTTTGTTTATTTCTCTCTCTCTCTCTCTCTCTCTCTCTCTCTATCTATCTATCTATATTTTGTTTTTATTTTCAATGATGAAGTATAACATTTTTTTTATACTTCAAACTATGCACGTGTGAGGGGTACACGCAAATTTCCTTATTATATTTCCTCATAAATTTAATTCAATGTAAAATGACAAATTAAACAATTTTCCAATTAATTAAGATGGCAATAAAAAAATATAATACTGTAGCCAATTCAGCTTACACACCGCATTAAGTTTTTTTCCCTACCCGCTATGGATCTCTCTGTTCATAATTTTAAAATTAAAATCTGCATCATTTTTAGTTGTATTGCGCTGTGAGCCTAAATTAAAATTTTAATTTTATAAACAGGGTAAAAAAAAAATAAAAAAAAATAAAAAACTAATAAATCGTTTTATTAAAAAGTAGATATCATGCATTCTGTATTGCTAATGCCTTTATACCGGCGGTGAAGTATCACCCAAGCAGAGGCGCGCTCTAGCGCGCTAAAGGGTTGGTTTGGTTGCATTCATATAAAGTCAACGCCGTAAGTGAGTACTGACAGTACTGTGAACTGTGAGTATACTAAATAACATGGGCCGGTATGGAAAATTGCACATTTTGCCAGTTTAAAAATAATTGGCAATTTTTTTTTTTTTTTTTTTTTTTTTTTTTTTTTAGAGAATTGATGCTGTTAACAAAGTTGAATTAGCATCCCTCTCCCCTCTTTACGTATATAGCAATCTTTTAAATATTTCAAAATTTTCACGTACAAATTAATTATCGAATTATTAAACTGTATACCACAATATAATACGATAATCAAACTGCTTTTTTATTTATTTATTTTTTATAAACAAATATATTATTATAAATTATATTGTTGAGGCAGGCTAGAACAGCGCAGCACAGCATGGTGGGAAAAACGTATTCTTTTGTTTATATTTAAATCTGTCTACACTCGGCACGCGTACTCCAATGTGTAACCAGCCTGTCTGCCATTTGTTTAGACTCGCGGGGTATACAACTTTGTTTACATCACGTGACTGTCTATAACACTCCCACCCTCTTCTAAGATATTATTGTGCATTTCTTTAACTTTTCCCACACTATATGTGAGGTAAAATATTATTGCATTTTTCAAAACATTGCAATTCAAAATAAATAAATATACGCAAACCTTTTTTTCTTTATTATTCTTCAAGTATGTATTTTGTATATTTATATTTACGCATTAAGCGTAAATATCGTTTCAACGATATAATATCAGAAGACTTTTTTTAACATCATTTTACGTAATGATTTATTACTGAATAAAAAAATAATAATAAATAAAAAAATTGTTTGGGGTCCGCGTCTCAGGCTCAGTATAGCATTCTCTCAATCAATTCTAAAAGAGCTGTGTCCTCAGATTTTTTTTCACTATACGAAATCATGAATATGTTTCTATAATAATTATTTTTAAGATCTTAAGTTCATATTAATTATTATTTTACTAAAATACAATTAAACAATATGGTGAATTTTTGACGGGAAAAAAAATGTAAAACAGACATTAAAAATGTTCATAAAAAAAAAAAAAAAAGATATCAATAACGAAAAATTATTTATTTATTTTATAATATATAAAAAGAAATTATTCTGCGCTCACGCGATGATAGATTAAAAGATTTATATATTATTTGCCTATAATATTATGTTTATTCTGTATATTATAAGTTTAGCTTATATACGTATTTAAAACAAACAACACTTTCAAAAATTTCAATTAAAAATTATAAAGAATTTGGGGTTAATTTAATAAACTACGTAAATAAATGAAAATTTGTATTATTTTAAAATTATAGTATAAAATAAAAACTCATCAGTGCAAGACTTTTTTTTTTTTTTTTTTTTTTTTTTTTTAGCTAATCTCGATAATGAGCATAACATGAGCATTGCAGTCGATTTGTTTAATTATTATATTATTTCATGTTTATAAAATCAATATTTGTGTTTCGTATACAGTTGAAAAAAAAAAAAAAAAAACTTAAAATCTATTATAACTTTTTTTTTAACAATGGACCACTTGCAATAAAATGTTTTTAATTGTTGCAGCAAGTAAGTGAAAACGATTTTTACATAAGAAATGCATTATAAGAATTATTCAAATTATTTTAAAAAGTTCGTTCATTGCAAGTGGTCAATTGTTAAAAAAAAATTAGTTTTATAAATATTATATAATGCAAAAATGCATTTATAGTATACATGTCACTTATATTTTTTCGTAAAAAATATAGTCGATTTCTAAACAAAATCGCAGAATGAGCCATGGTCCCGTATGTATTTCTAATGGATAAGAAATTAGAGGTCCGCTTGCTATTTTCCCTCTCGCTTCTGATTGGCCTCACAAACGTCACCAAAGGATTAAAAAAAAAAAAAAAAAAAAAAAAAACATCACGCAGTTTAAAATATAATTTTCATATTTTTCTGAATGACATTTTTTTACGCTGACATTTTTTTTTTCTGTTATTTTAGGTGATTAGCATTTGAAACTAATAACCCTCCTTAAAAGTACACAATAATATTTCCTGGCGCGGCAACTAAAAAACATATAAGAAAAC
Organism: Ecdyonurus torrentis; assembly: GCA_949318235.1. Lineage (NCBI taxonomy): Eukaryota > Metazoa > Arthropoda > Insecta > Ephemeroptera > Heptageniidae > Ecdyonurus > Ecdyonurus torrentis. The sequence continues at coordinate 6,271,744 of OX439136.1, forward strand.
TTCCCGCTAACAAAGTCAATAAATCCTTTGTTAACACAGGTGAGAAAAGCAATCCAAAGTAATGAAGAACTACTATGGCCCAAATTTACTATACTTATTGGAGAAATTATATTTTAAGAAACTTCATTCATATTATATTGTTGTGGAATATATATGAATCAATATTAGTATAATTACATCAATAAAAAAACTAACATGGTTTTTCCATTCATAATTTGTGCAAGTTATGTGTTTAGGTTTCTTTAAAAAAATATATATAGAGAGAGAGAGAGAGAGTGCTAAAAAACTTATAGACGCGAGTTTTAAAAATGTTTACGTAAACCCCGACATGCGATTAATTTTCTTAATTTTTACAAGAACTATTATAGCAGTTTATGGCATTTTTTTTAAATCAAATTAATATTATACCAAAAACTAATATTAATCCGAAAATTTATATTAAATTTATTTGTTTTGTGGACGTAATGAACTAAAAAAATATGTGTTAACACACGAGTAACTTATTGAGGATATTTCAATTAAAGTTTAAAACTCAATAATATGCTGTTCGTAAACCCTGTTTTGTGCTCATAAAATGAAGATCAACTATGGTTATTCAAATGTAATGCGCATTTTTTTGGTGCAATAAAACAGGGTACGAACAACACTTTTATACTCACTCAATGCTGCACATTGTTTGCTGTAAAATAATTTTAAAAGATCTCTGTCTTATATCACTATATTGTTATAATTTAAGATTTATCGTATTACCGTATAAATGTATTGCAAATTTTTTGGGATGAAGTGTGCTAAATGGAAGTATACTGTACAGTAAAATGCGATAATTGTTTAATTGTGTTATATCAATATATCAATGATATTATTATAGCTTTCATACCATATTGGCATTTTCATTTTTAAAATACTTTTTCCTTGATTTTAGGGCTTTTAAAATTTTGTCATTAGAATCATATAGATGAAAGATGAATGTACTGTTTAATCGTGACAAAATTCTAAAGCTCTATCAAATGCGTGAAAAGTTTATTTTTAAAATGCAAATGCCGAACTTACAGTTATCCATATTATATAGCTGCATCACATACACTATATAACTTTTCAATCAAGAATTGGTATAATTAAGGTATGTGCGGTGGTGCACTTATAGTTTTAATATAATACGATAATCGATAATGTAATAAATATGATACGATATATGATTTATGATCATATTTTTTATATTATAGCCTTTTATGGTAACCAAGCCGACCAACCAAAAGTATGAGTTTATTTTAATTTTTTTTTTTTTTTTTTTTTTTTTTAAGTTAAAAAAAGTCCGATCGAAATATACACGCAATATGTAATTATATACGTTATATCACTCAAAAAAACTTCAGTTATGAATCCTAAATTATTTGAGATAAACCCTTTTGAGTTATTATGAGCAGCTAAAATAAATGCATTCTTAGCGAATTTTTAACAATAGCTAATTTAAGTTGTTTGTTTAGTTATTTTAAGTTAAATTAGCTATATTTTTAATAATTTGCTAAAATGCATTATTTAAGATTCTCATAATAACTCAAAAGTGTTAATCTGAAATAAGTTAAGATTCGTAACTTATTGACTAAAGTATATAATGCAGCCTTTTTTTGAGTGATTATTTTGCAATATAATGATTATTTATGGATTTGGTGATGTATATGTGATGATGCATAATGTGCTGAATTATTATTATTAGTATTATGGGTCTACACATTTTTTTTTTTATGTTAAGTGCAGTATACAGAATTAAAACGTTTTTTAATACATATCTTATTTTATATTTGTTTTCTTCTGATTTTAAAAAGGAAAATCAAATAATTCCGTAATTTTATTTAAGTTCGCGAAGCAAAACTATAATAATTTAAGGTAATTTTCACTAAAAAAATTGTATGAAAGAAGATGGTTGTTTTTACTAATTAAAATCAGATTAAATATATTTTTTAATATTTTATTGGAACAACCACAAAAATACAATCATTTACAGATTTGAGCTACAATTTTTTTTTCTTCTAAAATATTTCAATACTATAATTATAGCCAAATATTTTATTATTATTTACAAATGCATTTTGTATTAAATTTCATTATATTGTATATTTTATATATTTTAAAAAATGATTTATTCTAGCAATCTAAAAGTTTTTTTTTTTTTTTTAATATAAATCAAAATTAATTATGCATTAAATTAAATTTGTAAAAATTTACTGTGCAATATTTTGAGTTCTTTCTTTTAAATTTTTAATTATTTTTATCACTAATAAAGGAACAATTTTTTTAGGCTGACTATAGAAGCGATTTCGCTCACATCCGTTTCCGTTCTGACGTTCTGCGCATGCGTAGTAAGTTGAAACGGAAGCGGATGTGACCGAAATTACTTAAAGTCGGACTCAAAACAGTTATTCCTTTATTATATAGTCAATAGTTTTATAGAAAATTTTGTTTTGAAATTGAAAGTACTTTTAAATAAAATTACAAAAATGAATACATAGAAATTACGGCTAAAGTTCACACAAGAAATATAATAACATCAACATAATTTTATATTATACGTATACAGGTTCATTCATGGGAATTCAAAAGACAATTTTTATTTGATCTCCAATATGCGGCGACTGTACGCAAGTTTCTAATGTACAGTAATGTAATTATATAAATCAAACAAGGTGGTAGATTTTTATGAAAGAACTATTAGTTATAAAACTGCGAATTCACATTTAAACGCAAATTATTAATTATTATGCGACGTAAAAATATTTTCAAGCGTAAACTTTAGATAAATTTTTATAAAGTTAATTAAAAATAATAATAATAGATATAAAGTTTAGTGTAAAACACGCATATGATTACTTTTATAAAAATTTCTAATAACAAATTAATAATTTGCATTTTTAAAATTATGATGTTCATTGTTATTATTATTTTTTTTTTAATGAGTCTTTTTCTGTTAAAAGCAAAGACATAGACATTCCATCATTATGCACTAGCCAAAAATATTACAAATTATACAATTTAGGTATTTTAAAATTTATATAGCTCTCAAATTGACCGTAAAATAACTTTCACTTTTTCATACAAAACAAAAAAAAACAAAAAACAAAACACGAATGAATGAATTTTATAAAAATACGACTTTAGAACTTTACGACCATTGTTAACGCTGCTTCTTAATATTCTGAGTACACGTATTTTTATTTTTGTTACAATTATACGTACATTTACGCAGAAATTTACGTCTATGTAGTGATTGTAGTGAGAGCTACTTTACAGAGATGAAAAAAATACCAGCTCTAATTTTTTTATCCAATTTTTGAAATGAATGTGTTAAGAAATATAAACAATAAGCTAGACAGCATGTTTGATACAACCATATGTAAAAAATATATAAAAAATCAAAACCACTAAATCTTTATTTAGTAAACAAAATTACATTATAGATATTAAAAATTTAAAACGATACTGCACAGTACTTTTTTTTTTAATATTAATAAATTAATCACTACAGTAAATTAAAAAATAATACAAATATAGATATACAAAATAATTTCAACCTATTCTATTATTATTTTTAATTACATTAATATATTTTTTAAAACTAGCAAAAAGCTTAGCAGATTATCTTAATTAATATATTATTTAACAATTATAATTATTTATGACACGCATTTTAACGTTAATTATTATTATTATTTTTTTTTTTACATTAAAGTTCTCGACAAAATTGGTGATTATTAAGCCTTCTACTCAAAAATAATTAAAATTTAAATTATTAAAAAAAATGTCGTTTTCAAAAAAAAAATTTGCTTTATAGCAAAATATATGGAAACACTTATATATATACGGAACTGCAAATATAGTCAATTTAAAAGGAATTTAAATTTATGAGGTTTTGAATCATTTAAATTTATAGGTAAATGAAAAAATTCATGCATTAATTTCTCACGAGAAAAAAGTTGAAATTTTGCTTCATAATAATTATGTATACAACTGTTTAATGATTTTTTAAATTTTTTTTATTCAAGTAGTCTTCAAAATTCAAACTTTCTTTATTTCTCTCTTTTCTTCAATCGTATACAATATATACATCGTATTAAAAATGTTATGCGGATTTGAGAGATTTATAAAAATCAACGCTTCCCTTTTTATAACATTATTTATTTTGTTCCAGTAGATTGTAGATAGAAGGAAGCAAAGGGGATTTTAGTATAAAATATAAAAATTATAACATGCTATACATTAAAAAAAGAAGAAGAAAAAAAAAAGTTAATTCATACTGCAACGAAAAATCTAATTGGATGCAAGTACAAATGTTTGTAAATTGGAATTGCATGAATAATTATGCTATAAAACATAATTGTTATGCAGCATAATCACTGTATACTGTATACACATGACTGTGATAATAATATTTTACTATTTAAATTTAGCGCAAGTTTTTTTTCCCATAAGAATAGCATTACATATTCAGCAATAGTTTGTGTATATGGTAAATTGTACTATCACAATCATACACATATGTGCAAAACATATCATGAATTATATTAAAATTAAAATATGTTGCTCAAATTGAATAATTTGTAAATAATCATGTTATTTATATTATATAAGAAACGAAAGAAAAAAAATCAATAATAAATTTTTGTTTTTAATTATGATTTTGCGCAAAAAAAAAAAAAAAAAAATAAATTGAGTAGAAGGTTTTTAATGTATTTACTTTTTACGCACACACAATATTATAATAAATATGACAATTAAAGCAAAAAAAAAAAAAAAAAAAAAAAAAAAAAAAAAAAAAAAATGGCAACTATATATGATTAAAAATATTTAAAATAATCTACAGCACATTGAGATAGAAGAAAAGTACATACATTATATTATATAAACATCAAGTAATTAAGTCACTTATTTTAGTTTTTTTAAAAATTAAGAAACCCCATTTAAAATCAACACTATACTATAAAATAATTATAACAATAAATTAGAATGCATAATAAAGTATAATATTATATAAATAATAAAAATGCAACATCAAATATAATAACAACAATAATATGCATCATTATGTAATGATGATTTTAATGATAGTTGTGAAATAATACAATATTTGGATTAAGGGTCTATTTAATTTTTTTTTATATATAATATATAGTCAAACTGCAAAGAGAATGATATTTTTAATATGAGTGAATCTCATTCTTTCAAACAGTGAACTGAACGCAATATGCAATTTTAAAACATATTATGAAATAGATCATAAAAAGTTCTAAAATTCTTGATTTAAAAATGGAAAAAGTTTATATCTAAAAGGGCTGTTCAAACTTTGCAATATTTAAAAATTACAATAATTTTGATTGTATGCAAAATTTAATTATACAATCAAATTTATTGCATATTAAAAATTATACGCAACCATGTGAATAGGCCTTTAAATTGTATACTATATTATAATACATATAAATCCAATAATTTATAGATTCTACAAGACGCAGTAGTAAATTTATATATTAAATAGCTGCATTATTTCTCAAAAATTGTGATTATGTAGAATGTTTAACGAACTATAAAAATAAAATGTTAAGAATTTTTTTTTTTAACATTTTTTTTTCGTACGTGTATAAAATTGTTTTCCAAAACACATTTTGGACGTTTTATTTAGTAAAAAGTAAAAAGAAACATAAATGTAAGAAGGACTTCAAAATACCTTTTTTTAAGCATCGTGTCAACAGCTGCAACATGAAAAATTGCACTGGCCATCACTATAGGGTTTTTTCATTTTTTTTTCCCCCCCATTTTTTTTAGAATAAAACCAACATCAGGGCATGGGTGCTTTTTTAGTAGAAAAGGAAAATATACTAACAATGCAATTTGTATGGTCTATGCACAAGGATCAATAATTGCACTATGCAATTATTTTGATTGCATGAAAATTTAATGAAAGTTAATTCTTTGTTGCAAAATTTAAAAAAAAAAAAAAAAAATGCGAATATGATTTCACGCAAAAGTTTCTCCCCTTTTTTCCCCCCTTCTTCTTGAAAACAGAGTTATGATCATCGGCCAGGGTTACCAACTGTCCTCTTTTTAAGAGGACATCCTCTTTTTCGGGCTTTTGTCCTCTGTCCTCTCAAGTACCAAAAAGGACAAGGACTGTCCTCTTTTTGGCCTTCAAAAAGAGGACAACAAAAAGTTAATTTAGTAGGAAAAATTTAAGGAAAATTCAAAAAAAATCTTTCGCCTGCGGCGAGCAAAACTTTGCGCAACTTCTCTAAAATGCATTTAATTTATTTTATTTAAAAATAAAAGTTAGTTAGAAAATATAAGCACCTAAAGACCAACAATATACTAATTAAGTGCTAGCAAATGATTTGATGTTCCTGTCACAATTTTAATGTTTACTTTTTTTATGGGGGAAATGAAACGAACAGAAATTTAACAAAAAATATACTTATTAAATGAAAAAACTAGCTGCGATAGTATAAAATTGATTGAAAAACAGGAAACCGTCTGAGAAATATTGACTTGGGGGTTATTTTGTACCATATTTTATACCATATGTATGGCATCATTTTGATGCCATTTTCTAAAATTCCTGGATAATTTTTTTTTCAAGTTCCATCTCTAGATTTATCTGTTCAGGGTGCAGGACACACGGGATGATTAAAAAAAATTGCATCTCTTTTCTAATAAAAATAGCACGTAATTATTTTGTGGCCCAGGTAGTTTAAACTAAAAAATTAAAGTTTCTTCATAAATAGCTTTATATTATAGGTATTGCCAAAATCACAATGATTGAAACATAAAATAAAAAAAGAAAATTTTAGAAATAAACATTATTTTATGATAATTAGATCCTGAGAAAAAAATCTGATATATAGTATTGCTCAATTTTTAATTCTCTCTCTATATATCATTTTTTCCCCTTCAAATGTTTATAAATTTAAATATTTTTAAATATTTTGTACATTCTAATAACTAAAAAATTAAGTATATTGGCCACAAATTTTTATCCCCTCTCTCATCACAACTTTAAAAAGTAATTAAAAATTCCTCAACTGCTCAAAAAAAAAAAAAAAAAAAAAAAAAAAACTTGAAATATTGAATAATGGAGCTTATTGGTTTAACGCTCAAGGAAAGCTTAGGGTCCCCTAATTTAACATTACGCTAATGAGGAGAAAAAGTTATTATTATTATTTATTTTTTTCAATTTTTGAGAACACTTAATCTCTGCCCGATTCTGGAGAAATTTAAATGAGAAATACTAGGCATAATAGGCGTGTTTTAAGCCTAGAAATTTTTTAAGATTTTTTTTTAACCGACAACCTCCAAATTACATTATATATTTTTAATCTTTTTGGACCTAATTATTTAATAAAAATATTCATATCTTACGTTAAATGAATGGTTTTAAAATAAGATTAAAATACTCAAACATGGGCCAGAAATAGCACCAAATTGTGAATTTTAATCCAAAATTCTCAAAATTTCTTGCGGGGGACACCCCCGCACCCCCGGCAGGGGGGTGTCCCCCCCTGCACCCCCCCTCAGTATAGGGTAACCTGTCCTCTTTTCATGTTTCAAATAGTTGGTAACCCTGGATCATCCTTTCAACTGATATGGCTTTTATTCTATATAATAATTATAATATATAAAATACCTTTTTAAAAAATATATCAATAATTTTTTTATTCAAATAAGTCAAAATTTAATACTTTTTTTGTTAATACAAATGAAGTTTGTAATACAAATATGTAAATCACATAATGAAATAAATGCAATTTTGTATTAGAAAGTATATATATATATATTTTTTTAGGTTAAATTTTAAATCAATATTTTAGCGTCCAATTTTATTATTATTTAAGAAATTACAAAAAAAAAAAAATACAACATTACAATATTTGTGTTGAAGATTTTTTTTTTTTTTTTTGATAAACAGAAACGATTTTAATTTACGCAAACACAATACAAAATTTGAATTACAATATTTCTAGTACACAACTTGTTTGTCAATTATTCTGAAAGAGCTGAGAGAAAGAAATTATATTTTTTATTTATGTGATAATTTCATACTAAAAAAGGGTGCACTACTTTAGTTACGAGAATCCTACCTTATTTAAGATAATCACTTTTGACTCTTTTGAGTTTATGAGTAGCTAAATTAATGCATTTTAGCAAATTATTAACAATAGCAATTTTAAGTTGTTTTGAGTTTTTTTTTAAACTACGTATATTTTAAGTTAAAAAAACTATTGACGCTATTGTTAATAATTTGCTATAAAATGCAATATTTTATCTACCCATAATAACTCAAAACTGATTATCTTATATAAATTAGGATTCGTAACATATGAAGTAATGCACCTTTTTTTTCTTGTAGATATATTTATTTTGCTATGCAACAAACTAAATATTCAAAATTTCAATTTGCAAGATTTAAGAATGCTTATATTTTATAATGCCACGTAAAATTATAAAAACGTAAAGTAAAATTATTAAAAACAATGCACATGATTAAAAAAAAAAGAGTACAGATTAAAATATGGCAGTCCAATAAATTATTTTTCATTCGACTAGAACCTCTGCCATTATATAAGCGATAAAAATAAATGACATTTACCTATTGAATTTTTTATTATATTTTATTTTTTTTATCTTGCTGGCACGGTTCAAATTATTTGGCCCACAATTTTTAGAATCTTTAATATGCGTATATATATTTTTTTTTACGGAGCATGAGTTTTTTTTTATATATATTTTTTTTAAAATTTTATATACAGTTTTTCATCTTTTTATTTAAAATTATTAGAGGACAACAAAAATCCTTGTTTAAAAAAAAAAAAAAAAAATGTGGATAATGAAAATCTTATAATATTTAAAGTTTATTTATTATATTTTTTCTTTACTTTATTGACTGTTTTACAGCTTACTCACAATATACAAATAATCCATGTTCCAATTATAAATGAGGAAGGTGAATTGAAAATTTTTTTTGTTGAGTTTATGATATTTTTGGAAAGAGCTTTAAAAAATTTTGAGGCGGTATTTTTTCTTAGAACGATTAGAGCATGCAAAGTATTTTTAATTAATTTTTGAAAATCGGTCTAGAAAGCCTATGACGTCATCAGTCCACTTTTGTCTCTGCAAATACTAATCGTTCGAGGTTCAGTAACCAGTTCAATGAAATTAACTCGTCTTCAGGAGTTTAAAAATCTGGCTACTGAACCTTCTACGGTCAATACTTTCCGAAATAAATGCCCGATTGATAACGTCACTGGCTTTTTAGGTCGATTTTCAAAAATTAATTAAAAATACTTCCCATACTCTAAAATAGTCCTAAGAAAAAATACCGCCTCAAAATTTTTCAAACGCTCTTTTCAAAAATGTCATAAAAAGTGGGGGTTAAAAAGAATTCACCTTCCTTATTGTATATTCTGAAAACGTCTACAGCTTCTGAAACGTAGTTTTTATCATTAAAAAAAATAATAAAAAAGGAATATTAAATTGTATTTTGTGAATAAGCGATTGAAATGTTGTTTTATTTTCTTTAATAAATACTATAACTATAGTATACACAATAATAACAATATTCTACACAAATATTTTATTTCTATACTTAAATTGGATTAAAATCTTGAATTATTATTAATCTATCTTGATATCTTTTCTATTCTATTATTATTACTCTCTAAATCGGAATCAACAATCAATTAATTGCACATTTATCAGAGGCTATACTTAATTGCACAATACTATAACAATTATTGTTACATCATTTCTTCGTATTCTTCTTATTATTATTAATTTTTTTTGTAGTTCCCAATCTCTTCAAAAACCATTTTGCTATAATTTTATCTTGGTACAATTATACATTATTAGTTCAATGATATTTTAATTAGGTGTTAACGGAGAAAAGTTTTTTTTTTAATTTTTTTTTTAAATATAATATGAATGAGCTGCTCACACAATGCAAGATACGACGACTTTAATTTAATGGAAATTTAACTCCTTTTTTAATGGACATTACAAGTTATCAAATAATTTCACGATTGTAACGTGTATAAACGGACAATATTAAGCCCTGCTCGAACGAGGCAATATGTGTAAACTTGATCAGTTTTTTTTTTTTTTTTTTTTTTTTCCTAACGTTTAATATTCGTGCCTAATTTTTAAATATTATTTTTACGAGAAAAATACGCACGAAATTTGAAATTCAATCTTGGTCGAGTACACAGTATACATATTATCTCCTATACTGAGAATGTCAGATCAATGCGCGCTACACAATTGCGACTGGGTGAAACCTGCAGAACTAGACGCGTAACGTTACTTCAAATGACGGCTTCTAGTTCTGCAGTCTTCACCCAGTCGCAATTATGACGCGCATTTGATCTGACATTCTCAGTATAGGAGATAATCTACTGTATAGCTACTGTGGGTCGAGTATACCGCATGTAATTATTTTTATTGCTTGTAATTTGCATTTAATAAAAAGTATTGAGTTTAGATTGCTCTGTGTGAGAAGATCTTTACTATTGATTTGTCAGAAAGGAGTATTGTAACACACCTTCAATGCATTATACGTAATTTTCAAACATTTATATATGTATATCGATTTTATAAATTAATATATTTATAGGCATTTTATATTGAACATAAAATAGATACTTTTTTCTTTATCAAGAATTATTTCATTTTACAGATATAGCACAATGAAACTATTTTACATCAAGACAGTTTTTTTTAATACAATATTACTACCAAATATTTGGTAATTATTTCTCTAAAACAATTCTACTAATTTAAAATATTAAAAGAGAATCTAAAGAGACCAATCTTATTATGACTTTCATACAAATGTACACTTAAAAAATGTCTACAATATAGTCAAAGCTGTAATATAGACATTTTCAGATGAAATGAGTGTACTTTGATATACTATTAATATAACTAACTTGCCAATTTTTTTCTATGGGTTTTCTATATACTTTATGTTCCCATTTTTCAATTCTATTTAACATTAAAATGACTATTATCAAACATTATAGATAACAATATGACATTGAGACTATTTCTATGATGTTCCTGGTAAGCCTAAGACCATTAGACGACCATCACGTAGAGGTGCTAACAAATGTGTACAACCTGTGGTCACTACTACACTTTGAACTGGGACGTGAAGTGGGAGGTCGAATACTGGACGTAGTCTGAAACATAAAGAATTGTTTATTAAATAAGGCTTCAAATTTAGGTATCCTTTAACTATAAATATTTTATACATTAGAACATCTTTATGTTATTATTATATTTACTTAGTTAACTTTAATACTAAAGGGCGTAACAAATTTTTAAGTCAATTCGACAATTACAAGCACAAAGAGAGGGAGCGAGAGAGAGGGAGAGAGAGAGAGAGAGAGTGAGTGAAAATTATGTTATATTTTTCTGCATATAAAAAAGTATTAAAAATGCTTGATTTGAGGAAAAATTTACGTATTTTGCTTGTGTAAAAAATTGACTTCCGAATAAAATGAGAAGGCGCCTCATTTTATGTCATTCGGACACTCTCCCCAGGCATGCGTACCGAGCTAGAAGACGAGCCGTCTCACTGAGTCGGAAGTCAAGTTTTTACATAAACAAAATAAAGGGAAATTTATTACTGAAATAGATCGTAAGAGTTAAAATACACGTCATGAAGAGATTGTGACGTAGTAATCAGATATTTTTAAGTTAAAAATTTTAACAAAGGAACAATTTTCGAAGCTTGCTCAAGAGCTGTGTGTAGTTTATTCAACGAACTAGGATGCTTCTGATAGTAGGAAACAAAAATACCAAAATGAGAGAAAATCCTGGATAAATTTGGACAGTGCATTTATTATCGCAACATGAAACACTAAAATATTATGTATAAATGTTGCAGTAAAAGTTTTATATTTTATAAAACTTAATTGATATCGAAAAGAAAGTGCCCGAAAAGGAAACCACGTGATGGTAAAAGTGGGAGAAAAGTTGGTGCCAACAGCAAGCTAGGCCTGAGGTATCTCCCACTTTTACCTTCACGTGGTTTCCTTTTCTGGCACTTCCTTTTCCGCATTTTGAGTAAACAGAAGCACACCATAACTTGGTCAAGAACGGAAACGGGTCCACTTTTGCGATGAGTAGACATCATGCATGCAAACTAGAAAGAAGGACAATGGGTGGGCGAGCAAAATTTGGTGTGCTTTGAATCAAAGCCTTTGATAGAAGGCAAGTAAAAGGAGAAGAAGTGCAGCATCTTAGGAGTGTTGTATGCATCAACTCGTATTGGTACGGCAAAAATAAGTTAGATCCTGTATGTCCCATTTCTACTAGTTGCTATACAGCGCAAAAATATTGGTGTAAAAGCACCCGTAATTTAGGCAACTCTTTCAGCATATCTATGTTGCAGGTTGCATTTTATCATTTATTAAGGGGCTTAAATGCCACGTTTTTCTATTTTGCTAATAATTATGATATAATTTTTAATATTTTATATGTTAACTGATAACTTACCTGAGCAGTGTAGCTACGGTGAGCATCCCTGCATCATCACTTGCCACTAACATGTCACCAGCCACCGCTAGCCCCGTCACGCGGCCTGGGAATGGCTTGGAGCCCAGCGGCTTGCCGTTGATAGAGAACACGTGCACCGCATGGCGCTCTTGCTGTGGAAAATAAAATACAAAATGTTATTACAAATGATGTCCAACTTAAAAACGTATAAAACACATTGAAAAAAAAAAAAAAAAAAAAAACTTGTTTAATATCCTAACATGCCTAAAAATCAATGTTGATTTCTCATTTATTTTCCATTCATAATATGGCAGATGCTGTTATATGATGTCACAAATCACCTGTTTTTGCACGCATGAACCAGCGAACAGTGACATCATATACCCGTATCTGCCATTTTGTGAATGGAAAATAAATATGAAATCAATGACTCTGGCCATAGCAATGTTGATATTTGAATATGTTAGGATATTGGATTTTTTTTTTAGGTGTTCTATGCCTTTAAGAAATACAGATAAGATGTTATAATTTACACGCCAGTTAAGGGCTTATTTAACTCCTGTTTTCCACTATTTACTTTTCATCTGACTTAAGGCAATATCGCAGTGTTACGCTCTCTCAATCAACTGCTAGGGTAACTTTTGATTTATATCCCCTTATCCCTCGGACAACTGAATCACAGGTAGGATATAAGTAACTTTTCTTTGACTCCTTTCAATTTTTTTTTCTGTTTAATGACAATACCTTTGTACCATCTTCTGACAGAAAAACGTGATCAAAAAATGTGCAAGGAAAAAAAAAATCATAAGCTCTAGACAAATTTGAGGGGGCAAATCGCGATTGGTTATAAAAATGTTATTGGCCTATTTATTAATTTTTTTAACATTCGTATACCATAAAGTCTATAGCTATTATTATTTTTATTAAATGTCATTTTCTTCACTTCAAAAGATGTCTGGGTAAAATAGCCTTCCTTCCTTCCTTTTTTTTTTTTTTTTTTTTTTTTTTTAATAATTCCCACCATAATTTTGTTTGACAACTATAGGAACTGCTTGTTCTTTTACAAGAAAATGAAATTGATCCCTAAATTAGCAACATTATGGGTATTAATTTTGTCAATAAACAGACACAAGCTTGAAAAAAAAATATATTCCAGGCAAAATTTAATTAAAGATAGGGAGAGTCCAATATTCTTTTAACATTCAAATGCATAAATTGGATTATTCAATAATATCGTTAAATTACTCACCTTGGTATTGGTAGAGAACGCAATATGACCTTGATCGGAGACTGCTAGGAAGGTCACCTCAAGTTCAAGTCCTTCAAAGCCATCTTGAGGTCGTAGTGTTCTTACATACTGTCCTTCATGAACAGTATGAACGTTTACTGTACCGTCCTGAAAAACAAAATTATTTATCACAATTAATTATGCACTTTTTTAATTTTTTTTATATATTTGCTTTTTTTTTTTTTTTTTTTTTTTTTTTTTTTTTTTTTTTATATATAACAGCATAAAAGTTTGTTATGTAAAATGGAAATACTTGCATTTAAATCATGTTTTTGGTCTAGATGCAGTACTAGACTAAAATTTATTTGGTTTCATTTATCCCATTTCAGAAATTAGTGTTAATTTATTGTAATAAAGCAAGAGGCTAAAAAGTTGAAATTGAAAATAATTTAATAAGGCAGTGATTTTTTTTTTTTTTTTTTTTTTTTGCATGTAATTTTATAGGTGAACACAATTTTATGTTTTGATATTTTACCCCTTCAAATTATCCCCTCATGTTGATTTCAATATAATTTTTTTTTATTTTTTTTTATTTATTATTATTGCTATTTTATTTTCACTCAAATCACAAATTTGTATTCTTTATTATATAGGTAAAAAGGCAATAACTGACTTATATGACTCACCTCTGACCCTGAGACAGCAAGGTCAAGTTCAGTGACGATACACACACAAGTCACTGGCTTATCATGACCATATAATGTATGCAGGGGTTGAATCAACAAACTACCTCCTCCAGGAGGTGTGCCTGAGTTAGGCAATGACCCAGTACTTATAGGTGGAGCCACCACTGATGCCACGGAGGGAAGAGCGGAGAACCCAGAAAGTGAACTCACGTCCCAGATGACGCAAGTCATGTCACGAGACCCAGTGATGAGGTACCAGCCACATCGGTCAATACCCACACACGTCACAATGTCTGAAATATAAGTGAGAATTAGTGTCATAATATAGGGTGGTTTCATTCATGTTAAAGTCGACGTCATAAGTGAGTACTAAATAACATTGGCCGGTATAGGAAAATGGCACATTTTGCCATAGTTTAAAAATACTTCGCAATTTTTTTGATAGCATTGATGCTGTTAACAGGTTGAATTAGTACCTCAAGTATGCAAGAAAAATAATAATGACCAAAAAATAGCTAATTTTCCTAAGAAAATAGCCAAAAACTACCTTTGCCCTATACTGAGCAATGTTAATCATTGCTCAAGATGAGCATCGAAAAGCACTCAGAATGGCGTCATGCGCACACACCCTATTGCTCCCAATAATACAAGAAATATAGAAATTACTCTAAAAATTAGCAAATATATGAGTTTCCTAGTTCCAAAAACAGCTTCTTCCATTTTCAACAATATCATGATAAGAAACTGATAGTGATAAGAAACTTACCTTTAATGAAAATGAAAGATGAGGGGTTTGGAACTAGTATAGATTCATATGAATAAAAAAATCCATTCGTTATTTTTTTGTTTTATTGACTTCACATAATAGACACTATATGTTTAACCACCAAGAGGAAAAATCATTGGGGTTTTGTGCTACAACATTTCATCCCAAGTCCCAATTAACTATATAAATTAGAGAATCTTTGCATTTTATTAATTTTTGCTTCAACACAAACTGATATGGTTTTCTAATATCTCTACTATTTTCTATATATAAATTTCAATCAGGCTCGGACTGGCCATAAGAGCAAGCCCGCAATTGCGGACGTGGCCCCCCTTGTTTGGAGGCCCCTAAGGCCCAAAAAGGGGCGTAACTAGGGTGTTACGTCCCCTTTGTGGCCCCTAAAGAGGGTGTTACACCCCTTTTGCGGACGAGGCCCCTTCATTGCCAGTCCGACCCTGATTTCAATTATACATTTTTAATAGGCGTGATATATTAGATATAAAAAATTGAGCAAGAAATTATTAATAGAAAAGAGTAGGAAAGATATTAGAGCACGTTGAATTAAAATTTAACATACTGTAACACAAAGACTCTCTAATTTAAAAATCAAAGATCAAAAGAACAAGCAAAGAAGATTAAATAAATTAATCATAAGAAAGTATATAGGCTCCAAATATAGGAGCAATGATGATTACTGACCTGAATGATGAATAGCTGCAGCCAAAGTTCGTCCTCTGGTTAAGCTGAAGACTCGAAGTCCGTTGTCCCAGTGACCACCACTGAACAAATGACGAGCGTCATGTGATACTGCGAACAACTGACTGCTTAGAGTGACGCTCGGGTGGAATGGTCCAGGTACCTTGCGTCGAGATCTACAAATTTAGAGAAAAATAATATTTAAACATCAACATACTTTGTTGAAAATGGAAGAAGAGGTTTTTGGAACTAGTAGACTTATATATTCTCTCTAGATTTAACCCATAAACATCTACATAATTTTAATGTGGATTATGGGAATCACAATTCTTTTAATTGCTTAAAATATATGAAAGTTTTTTTTTTTTTTATTCATTTTGTCAAACTTCCTTTAAGCTTAAAAAAAAAAAAAATGAAAAGTCTCCCCTAAAGGTAGAGATTATACAAATTCTCTTTTTCCATGCCCTATACAACATAACATTCAATTTTCATGATATTTTCTTACAATATATACTTACTTTGGATTATTGATGGAGCCATCAGTATCAAGACTGAATCCTCTAGTGGAATGTCTATCTTGTGGTATCCAAGCATGCAGACCTAAGGCACCAGAGCGTGACACAGACACCAGGCTGTCTGGAGTACCAGCAGGTAAGAACAGCCTCTGTGCAGGTCTTGGTGGTGACCTTGGACAGCTTACGTAAACCAAGGGGTCTCTGTCTGTTGAAACCTGAACCCACAAAATTATACATATGGCATGATACTTTTCTATTCCTTTTTTAAAGGCACAAATTTAACAAAAGGAAAAAATAGGAAATAAATTGGTACTTGAACAATGATATTGGATGGGTCACTATTATTATTTATGTCATTATGTGCATTATGTGGATGTCATTATTTATGTCACCTTACAGCAAAAAAAAAAAAAAAAAAAAAAAAAAAAAAAAAAACTAAATACTTCTATAATTATTGTAAACACCAAACTAATATAATTAAAATGACCCATTCTAATAATGTTTGATACTACAGATAAACTTTTAATTATGACAAATGCAAGGCAGAAAATTAAATAAAGAATTTATTTTTTTTTATATTTATGTTATTGGAAAAGATAAAAGTTTATTGTCTTATTTACATTATTTAATTTTTGGGGAAGAGGGATGATATGGTTTGCTAGGATATTATACTGTATTATGTAGAAACCTGCATTAGATATTAATCAATCATTTTAATTATTTCACTACTGCGCCAACTGCATAATAATAAAAAGTAAAAAAATAAATTAACAATTAAAAGATTTAATGGAAAAACCCATAGATAGATTAGAAAAAATTGGGGGAATGTGAGATAGTATGAGCTTCTTACACTAACAGGAATGCTGTGGTAGAGAAAATATTCTAATCCAGGCTGAAAGGAAATTTTAAAAGCATAATATGTAAGTGGCTGAATATTGCTCTGTTGAAAGCAAGCTTCATAAAAAAATAAAAATAAAGTAAAATAAAATAATGTGTATTTATATTTACTATTTGATAGTTTGAAATCTTTTGCATTTCTCACCTCAACTGCACACGTTCTCAGTTTATCAAGATGTAAAGTAAGGTCTGGCTTGCGTAGATCTCCTTTTATTTGTCTAAGTAACGCTTCCTCAGCACTCAACCTCTGAGGATGGGGCTCTCTAAGTAATTGACTTGGGGTTTGCCCAAAGTTGTTGATCATTCCTTCGACAGCCTCACGTTCTACTGGGTCTACTATGGCATCCAGGTCTACTGCTCCCTCGTAGCTGCAGTAGTAGAACACGTTGAGAGCCTCGACTGCTGGGGGACCTCGTTGTCGCCAGCCAAATATCAAGTCAATCCATTTGTGGAGGTTGGCACTCACAAACTCAGATTCCTGAGGAATGATAAAATAATGTTATTACCATACATTGGACAGAAAAAAAAAAACACACACGAATGAATAAATGATTGATTTATTCATTGATAAAATTTTTTTTTATCAAAAAATAAAATAATAGGATAGAAATAAGGAGAGAGAAATTATTGTATTGAAAATTAATGCAAAGCAAAATTCTCTAATTTTGATAGTTAATTGGAGAGGGATTCAAAAATTAATTTAAAAAAAACGTCTATATAGCCAATTAATTCTCTAGACATAGGCCTTTTTTTATGAATTAATTTTTGAATCCCTCTCCCATCAACTGTCACATTGAGAGAATTTTGCTTTGCACTAATTTTCAATACATAGGAGTGCACTAACTTGTAAGTTCTTTTGTTTGCTGTTTATTAGTATAATTTGCTTTTTCACATATTTATATTAAAAAAATTAAGAAAAAAAAATGAAAAAAGTAATTTACCAGAGCTTTCCTATGTTTCTCTATAAAATCTTCAGGTCCATCCGCCCAGGGTGGTAGTACGACATCAGTAACACGATCTTTTGTACCTTGCAGAAGTCCCAGGTCAAACCTACAAAGAACAATATTAAAATCATATTCTTTAAATGTTAATTCAATAAGCTAAAAATATGTTCTTCAATGAATGAGTAACATGCTCCAAAGTAAAATTTAATAATTAAAGTACTATGATATACTTTTGCATGTTCCAAGCTCTTAAAAATGTGTGTACTAAATATCACCATTAAGAACCATAAATGTATAATGGAGGTTATCGGTTTAAAAAATTCGTAAAAAATTTCTATGGCTTAAAACACGTAAAAGTATGTCTAGTATTTCTCATTTAAATTTCTCCGAAATCGGAGGAGTAGTTTTCTCAAAAATCGCAAAAAACGTGTTTTCCCCCATAAGCGTAATGTTAAATTAGGGGACCCTTAGCTTTCCCCGCATCACCCCGCGCGCTAAACCGATAACCTCCATTCTCTATTTTAATAAATGGCATTTCCTTGTGGCAAAATAACACTTTCAACCTCATATTGTTCATAGAGAAAGCTCTACATGTTCATAGAGAAAGCTCTACATGAGCAATATGAGCGGCTAGTTCATAATATGCTTATAAAATCCGCCTGGATTAGAAATTATTTTCTCTATATAACACGGCAGCCCTCTTAGTCTAAACTGATTGCAATCTCCCATTCTCTAATTTTTACTAAAGTATCTATATGTTTCAATTTAAGGAAAAAACCATCGCGGTTAGGATCAATGATAAAGAAAAGGATAGAAAAACCAGCAAGGGCCTTACCACAGTAGAAGTTCTATGGAGAGGTCGAGGTCTTGCATGGCACAGTATAATGTTATAAAAGTTTCTTTATAACTTGAAAGCTTTCGTCATATGATAATGACATTATCATATGACGAAAAGCTTTCAAGTTATAAAGAAACTTTTATAACATTATACTGTGCCATGCAAGACCTCGACCTCTCCATAGAACTTCTACTGTGGTAAGGCCCTTGCTGGTTTTTCTATCCTTTTCTTTATCATTGTATCTATATGTTTTTCTATCAAAATGTTCAATTATGTACGGTCATTTTACTAAAAAATGAAATTATATTGGCATATGTGAATAACATGTATTTAGATAGAGTTTTGCGACAACTGAAATCTCCATCTGACTGCATTGAATGGCCATAAACCAATACAATTTCATTTTTTAGTAAAATGACTGTAATAATAATAATAATAATTAACGGCTTTTTTATTTGGGCGAAATCAGGCGTACAACCTCTCAATTTAACCCAACTGTGTAACAGTACAGTCAGTTACATTTTTTGTTAGTATAACATCAAACATATATCATGAAAATTAAATAAATAATTTTTTTGATAAATTTTAATTAAAGTTGTTAATTTAATAACTAGAATTTTAAAATTTAAGTTAAGTATTACTTTCACTTAAATTTATATAGTTGAGAATATATATACACTTAAAATTGTTGTTAGTAGATATGAAAATAAATAATAAAAAATAGTGAGAATAATAATTGAGAAATAATATTTATAAAAACTGTACATACCACAAAGTAAATTTTTCATTGACATATACCTATATTTCAGCAAGAGTATATTTTTCCACAATTTTTATTAATACTACTTATATAGGATTGGATTGTATGCTTACTTGTTTTGATTAACTAAAAACTCTGGGAAGTAAAAGAATTCTGGTGTGAGCTCCTTTACGTCATTTGGATTGTCCATTAGAAGTTTCCAAGTTTGTGGTATGGAGTGGAATTGACGATCAGCAACATCAAAACTAAAAAGAACAAAATATATCAGATTCGTATCACATAATTTTAAATCTTGAACAATATAATTTTTTGATTGTTCAAGTTGACATAAAAACGTTCTTCGGGTAATAAATCAGGAACAATACCATTCAATTTAACACTTAATATGTTGCAGTATAGCATTCTCAACAAAATATGTAATATTTATAAATGGAATTGTTTATAGATATATAATTATGTTTTTTTTTTTTTTTTTTTACATAAATATTGTAATAATTTCATGCAAATGAGCATTAAAATGAAGCTAGAAAACTTAACATATCGCATTTAGTTTTTATTTTTATGTATTTTCTTAATTAGTAGATTTGAATTTTATTTTTTACTATTATTAATATTTTTTTAACTTTTTATGTTGTTCTTTTTTAAACTATTTTTGAAATATTTTTTATTTTGATCCTTCATAATTTTAAATAATAATTTTAAAAACACGTTAAAAAGAATAAAAAAGGTCACAAGATAGATTTGAACCCACAACACTTCAGAACTGAAGTGTGTGCAGAAATCACTCACCGTCCACTCTGTAGTTCAATATGCAGGGATGTAAAAGGTTCCACCCTGACGAGATAGTGCAGTACACCGGCAGAGTTTGAGTAGTGAGTGCCATAGTGGAACTTTGCTATCGTACCTGTGAAATAAAGACATTTATTTATATTAGGTAATGCATATTTGAAGCTGAAAATATACTTTTACAATGTAATCAAGACAATAAATATAATATACTGTAAAACAACTTTAAATTACTTTTGATATAATAAATAAAATTATAATTTAATCTTTCATTCTCTCTCTCTCTCTCTCTCTCTCTCTCTCTCTCTCTCTCTCTCTCTCTCTGTTTTAAAGAAAGCTTGTACTCGCAATTAATACTCGCAATTATTATACTGCATAATTTTTTGTAAATATAGAATATTAAAAAAATATACATAAATAAAAAAATAAGTAAATATTTAAAAAGTTAAGAAAAAAAACAAAACAAAACAAAAACTCTTACTTCTTGCTTTCTAATTATTAAGTTAAAAAAAAAAATGAAAAAATGAAGAAAAGAAGTAATTAGTCCTACTTACCACTTGGATCCTCAAAGGACTCAAACTTGGCCCTGACTTCAGCCTCATTCTTAGGGTTGACAACACCTACAGGTCTAGATAGGTCCCTGAAATTAGCTGGGTTGTCAAGGTCCAATGTGGAAGAAGTGTAGTCCGCCAAGATCCAGGGAAACACAGGGTACTGGGACAGATCGTTGTATGTACGTCCTGCTATTGTGTTCAGCTGAAATTATTTTGTGAATGATTACATTAATTTAGAGTATTAGCATAATCACTATAATCAGTAGTTTTTTTTTTTTTTTTTTCCTGCAATATATTAGACTAAGAAACAATAAACTAACATTTTAAAAAGTTGTGGTGTTATTACCATTCCAAATTCTATGTTGCGAGGGTTTGAAATTTTATACAACCTACTATTCTCCAAACCTTGTACTATATAAATTAAAGATATAACAATTAAAAAAAAAAAAAAATCGCGAATAACTACATGAAATAAAAAGAATAAAGAGAAACAGTGATTTATTTACTTTTTTTTATTATTATTTATATTAAGGTTACTTTACCCCGATTTTTTGTTATTTCTTATTATTTTTATAATTATTTTATCAAGAGCATCGGATATTATTTTGTAAAAAGACTTTATTTTTAAATATAGATTGGATTCAGTTCAAAATAAAATAAATGCATGTGCCTTAAAATTATGCTTACCTGCATTAGATAGTCAAAGTTCGAGATTTCTCTTCCCACCCACTTCTGTGTCAACCCTGATACCCTGAGTAATTCTGCAGGTGATCTTGTGTTGGATAACACCAGGTTGGGGGGTCGTAAGGAAAGTATTCGGGAGAATACTTTGTTTCGAGTCTGTAAAATAACAAAATGAATCAGCTATATAGTTACTTTATACTAAATTAAATTTATTGCTGAAAATTTAAAGTTGGAATCGCGATTTTATTTTAGCCCTCAACAAATCTTTTTCTATTAAATATTATTATTATTTTTACTGATGTTAATTTAATTTCCAGAAATGCCGTAAATCAAATCGTACTTGCAGTACAATGTAGTAGTAATTGAATTGAAACTTTCTATAATTTATTTTATTTAATATTATTTTTTATAACCAATACGAATGAATAAAAATAAATAAATCGAATCAAAGTTTTTGCTCCTTGTTATGGCTTATTCACGCATGGTCACGTGAATTATTTTGCGGACTTTTAGAGATATATTGTATGGACAGAATCATGATTACAACAAAACACAATGAAACACTTTATGCGTACTTTTGCTTGAAGAGCGGGATTAGTTGACAAACTGCATATAAATGCAAAAAAGTGTTTCCAATTCCCATATAAATCACGTGACTTAAAAAAATAAAATAAAATAAAAATCGTAGCAGCTCGGCATTGAGCTCACGTATTGAGTGGATGTTCCTATTTCCGATGTTCCATGCACTAAAACACGCGTAAATATATTTGGTATTATTAATTAAAAAACGATTATTTTACCTTGGTTGAAAAATTGACGAAGTAGTTGGTGAAGTCACACAAGAAGAACTCGAGTGCACTTCTACGTAGGTTGTAGCGACGTAAGTGAACTTCTCGGAGTCGAGATAATGCCCACTGAAAAATTAAGACACGCCGATCAATATTTAAATACATCCTTTTTTAGATTTGTTTTTATTAATTTTATTTATTTATTTATTTTTATTTCTTAAATATTGAATTATAAATTCTTCGTTTGCTATATATTAATAAAAATAAATAATATATATAAAAAAAATATAATATATCGTTAGTATTTTTAATTTGCTTATTTTGAAAATTATATCTTTGAAAACTCCCCAAAAATTATTACTTTATAGGGATTTAACTGGCTCAACTTTATCAAAATTATAAAATGAAAATACATGTTAACGCGCACGGAAAAATTAAATTACGTAATCCTTGCTAAAGTGTAGTATTAATTATTTTATGGTTATTGTATTATTATCCAAATAAAAAAGTTTTAAAAAAATGGTAATTTTACTTCATGTTCTAAAACAGGGTATATAGTCCTGAATCGATTGAAATAATAAATTTCTAATTTTTTATCTCATTAAGTATTTTTTATTATTGTTTGAAAAAAAAATGACGTCACGTCACGGAGTGTCAACTTATGCCGGTGGGCATAGGAAAAACTTGACACCCATGACGTCATTTTGTAACTTAAAGAAATCAATTAGAAATACTTAATGAATTTAAAAATTACAAATTTGCATATCTATCGATTCAGAACAATGTTCTCTTTTAGAATATGAAATAAAATTACACTGAAATTGTTTTTGGTCTTCCTTATTGGAGTCGCATAAAATAGTATAATGTCAACTGTTATACATCATCATAATTGTTATTATGCTGTTACATCGTAAATTATATTGCTGTCAACAAATATTACTGATAAAAATGCAATTAGACGTATTAATTTTATTAATATTATTTAATTGTGTGATAAGACAAAAGACTATAATAATGATGAATATTGCAATAGTAATTAAAAGATATACCTTGAAATCTTGTCTAGCCGCGTCCTCTCTCACGGGACTGAGGTCATGGAATGAAATGTGGGTGTTTGAAATATCCAGTCTGCCTTTGACCTTTGACATCAAGGTCACAAGTTCACACTCTTGGGTCAGGAGCAGTTTCTCCTTGCCAGCGTCGTTACTTTCTTGTCTGTAGAGATAAAAATAAGAATTAGTGTAAAAAAAAAAAAAAAAAGAAAAAAAAAGTAAGAGCAAAGTGCATACAGATTTTATTTTATGCAAATTGCTGTTATTTTATAAAATACTCTTATAGCAAGCATTTTACTATAGACATTTAAATACGAAAAGATATTATATCTGTGCATGCAAATATACTTGATTTAAATCATTATAAAATAACATTTATTCTTTTTAATTAATTTTGAAATAAATGTAATTGGCGTAATGATATACTAAAAGAGACAACGTTCCTTTAATTTCCTATTCGTAGTAGCCATTTAATTAATTATAAACCCCTTCACGTGTTTTTTTTTTTTTGTTTTGTTTTTTGTTTTTTTTTGTTTTTTTTTTTTGTTTTTTTTTTGTTTTTTTTTTTTGTGCATTAAAATGCGAAAAAATATATACTTTTACATACTTTGGGCCGTACAAAATTACTGGAGGTAAAATTTTACGTCAATCCATTTAACTATAATAACTACAGATTAACGAGTTTTCAAAAAATAATAATAATAAAAACGCGTATTTCCGATAATGGCTGGTGTCACTATAGTTCAAGTGTGCTGGTGTTAGATACTTACTCTGGTTCCGCGGTTATTCTGCGCCACTCCTCCTCTGGCACGACATCTTCTTCGTCCTGTTGCTGCGAGGCAGGTAGAGCGGCGCTCAGGTGAGATAAAGGCGCCAGGTCGTTCTGGTCTGAACCACGACTTAGCCATCCTGTCAATCAATATATCAATCAGGACGCAATTCAAGTATCATCTGCCTTTATATTAACAACATCTGTATGCAGTACAATTATTATTGATTGATTTTTCAAGTACAATAACAAAAGTATAAATTTAGTTTCATGTAAGATATATAAACTGCTTCATGCAATTTTAAACATGCAAATAGATGCAAAAGTATAACAATTTTTAACAATCAATATTTTTATGCAGTCATTTTACAAGCCTAAAATTTAATGATGACAATTATTTCAGCTTCAATATTTAATATTAGCATGTCAATACTCGTAGTTTGGTTTATACATTTCAATGATTTTATACAGCTAATATTGCTATTTTTTTCTTCATTAACGATCAGCCAATCACTATGCGATCTATATAATGATGTTCGTAAACCCGGTTCACGTACTCAAAAAAAAAAAAAAAAAAAAAAAATGCGGAATTAAATTTAATGAGAAACATTAGGGTGATAAGTCATTTTTTCGTGGTTTGAAGAAAAAAAAAAATTACGAACACCACTACGTAACATGCACTAAAATCTCGTTACCAGCGAAATTTTTAATTACTATTTATTTTAGTTTTTATATAATATATATATATATATAAACTTTAAAAAAAGGAAAAAGGAAAAAAAAAAAAAAAAAAAGGAAAGAAATAACGCTGCATAATGGTATAATGGTAAACATTATTAATATTATTATACATGATTCGAATTGAAAAATACATGATTTATATTTTGCATAACATTTTTTGAAGTTCTAGTTGCAGCAAAAGAAGTCTATAATTGTAATTTTACATGCACTCTATTTCTATATATCCATACATAAATGCAATAATAATAAGTCATGCACATGAACAATTTAGACACATATATATTATAGTTGTACATGCAATAAAATGCATATTTTGTTTATGTGCTGCTAGTGCATCTACGTACCAAGACTGACTCTTTTCGCTGCCAATCAGAACCAAAACACAAGAGAAAGATAATAAAGTATATAGATATGTATTGTAAAGTAACACAGAAATGTGCGTACATTTTAAATATTGTGAATGTAAAGATATAGAAGTTATCAAGAACGAACACTTTATATAATGGAGGTTATCGGTTTAAAAAAATTGTTAAAAAAATTTCTATGGCTTAAAACACTTAAAGGGCTCCAGGCCTCAGACAATTGAATCAAAAACGTGAAAATCATGAAATGAGAGCATCATTTCATACACATATTATACCCTTCAACCCTTCTGTAGCCTCACAAACTGGGGTTGAAAAACTGTAAAGTAGGCAACTTTAGGAATTCATGACGTCAACAATTCCAGGTCTACAATAGAAATTGTAGCGCAGGTTGCCTACTTTACAAGTTTTCTTCTCAGTTTGCGAGAGTACTGAAGGGTTAAGGCACAAAATATGTGTATTTATAATAACCCTATCTCATGATTTATAATTGAGAGCAAATTTGTCTTTGAAGCCAGGGGCCCTTTTAAAAAGTATGTCTAGTATTTCTCATTTAAATTTCTCCGAAATCGGTATAAAGTTATTTTCTCAAAAATCTCCCATATAAGCGTAATATTATATTAGGGGACTCTTAGCTTTCCCCGCGTCTCCCCGCGCGCTAAACCGATAAGCTCCATTGAAATAACATAAAGTTTTACATTACAGAAAAAAAAAAAATTCTGTTATATCACAATTTGAAATATATTATAGAGTTTTTTATATTTTAAAAGTTTAGACCTATATTGTATATAGTTTAAATTATAATTGGGCTTATTTAAAAACCACATATTAATGTAAATTTAAATTATTTCATCACTATAGGAATAATTAAAAAAAAAAAAAAAAAAAAAAAAAAGGAATTGACATTTCAGCTTCTTCTTTTTCTTTTTTAAACTTTGTGATTAAATTTGTTTTGCGTAAGAAACAGCACTGCAGATCACAAAGAATGTGACAATTAAACGTAATGCAATAAGTATCGTCAATGCTTGCATAACATAGGTAGTGATGTGTGGAGAATCAATCAATCGCGTGAAAGCGACATAGGACCCCTAATTTGCAATCTTTTTTATATTGCATCGAGAGACCATCACTTAAAAGTTTTTCGAGAAAACTTCTGCATAATATACAGAATAGCGAAATTTTACAGACACATACCATATAGATACGCTTTTACATATTTGAAGCTACTAAAAATTTAGACCAAAATTTATCATACAGTTAAAAAGCATAGACGACCTTATTAAGTCATTAATCATTATTATAAAGAAAGTAAAAACAAATTTAGTTTATAAAATTTCCTATATAATCTCAAAAAAGCTTCTTAATATTATAATTAATTATGCTGATTAAAATTATCTTATAGACGGCTATATTGTAAAATTGTTAAATTTCCCAAAATATTCAACATTGACGATAATTTATAGTATACATGTTCAAGATATGATTTTTCTTTACCTGTGTTATCACGAAGGTTGCTTGCCTCGGTATGTTGGTCAAAATTGAGATTTGGGGTCAATTTGAGGCGCATGCGCGATACATTCTCGCAGTTTGATAATTTCCAGTGTTCTGGTGCTTGCTCTCTGTAAACAGAAAAATAAAAGATCCAAATTAATATTATGTTTAATCAACATATATATAATATTATATTTTACTTTTCATCTACTATTATAATTGGAGAAAAAAAACTAATAGATATATTCTCACGTACATACTCTAAAATCAATGTATGTAATTGGCTTTTTGGTTTTGTTTAAAAAAGTGAGCAGGGAGAAACACGTGCATTAAGTACAGCTTTCACAATGGATATATAAGATTCTACGCCAAAATATATTTTGATTATTGTAATACCACGAAAACACATTGTTTTATACGCTAAAAACTTTCGTACACTGTGTGAAAGCGATACATTATATTATTTTGTTATATTGTTTCGTTGAGTTTTATATGTGTGTGGGTTTCTCCCTGTATCCTCTTTTAAATAAAAAAAAAAAAAAAAAAAAAAATCAGTACTAGAGTGCATTGTGAGTAAATCAATCAATGAATAGAACTGAATGTAAAAATTACATATAAGTTTTATGCAAGTATACATAAAATCATATAAAAATCAAATAATTATCATATTATTTAATATACTGTGCATGTAAAAAGAAATACACTTCACAAATTTTAAGTATTATCCGCATGGACACACTTTAAAATGAAAAACAAATTTTTGGCTATTTGACAAAATAATTTATATTTATTTGTGTTTGGTGAAACTGATTATCTGAATACCTTATACGTTAGAAAATATGTAATATTTCTAATATCAAAAAATGAAGATACATATCATTTTAAAGATTATTTTGACATTTATAGTAATAAAAATAAATTAAATTGAAACATTATTTCTATATTTGGTAGTAATATCAAAGCAATATATTTCAAATTTAGCACGTATTAATCAAATTTAATAGCATGTAAATCTTATATAAATTTGAAGATTTATTAAAAAAAAATTGTATAACGTGTATGGACCATTAATTTTTAATAAAACTATTTAACAATCAAATAATAAATTAAATTTAGAAGAGTCAGAGGTCCTTATCTCTGAAGTCGGAGCATCTATTGCCATGAACTTTGAAAGTTATTTGTGTCAGCTATTACTGATAAAAATTTCAGGGTATTTCGCTTTTTAAAATTAATATTTTTTTTTTAAATTAACATTAAGCCTGATGGGCCTAAAACTTCTAGCTCCTGTAGTGATTTTAAATTTTAAATATTTCATAGCGATGGTATATTATTTTTAGATTCCTGGAATTCTCATGGTAGTGGTACCACTATAAAAAAAAAAAGAAGAAGAAAAAAAAAAAAAAAAAAAAAAAAAGAAGAAGATCATCACTTACTTATATTACTTTATCAAGCAGGCAATAACCAATTTTGACCCTTCCCCTTAAAACCAAAGTTTGTTTTTTCTTTTGCCTTTATCTTGTTTTGTATGCATGATGCATAATACAACTAATAGTGAGATACAAACTATTAAGAAGAAATCAAAATTATATTTTATGACTATTTAACACTAAATTTTCTAAAAAAAAAAAATAATAATAATAATAAAAATAATAAAAAAAAAAAAAAATTAGTAGAGATTTTACCTTAATAATTTTGAAAACAAATAAACATATATTACATAAAAAGATTTAGAACTTCAGAAAGTAACGATTTCAATAAATATTCATAAGTTCATTTTTATTGAGTTGCTATACAAATACGAAATTTTTTTAAAGGTTGATAATGAGATAATTTATAAAAGAAATTAAGTCATTTGTTCTGCAGCGAATAATGCAAAATATCATAAAAGTTGCTAAATTGGACTTACATAAATGACTATAAATATAAATAAATAAATAACACTGTGTAACACATGATTCTTATAAAGTTTTTCAGCATGTTTTAATTACACATTTACCGCAATTTTTTTTCAATTAGTAAATATTATTACATTCACGTGTGTACAACATAATTTTTATGTTATTTCTAACATCAATTACATTGTTATGTAATAAATGCTACTAAAATTGAGCTAACACATAATTATAGTATTCATTTATCTTTGTCATCTTTATAAAATCCAAATTTATATGATATTAATAATAATTATTTAGGAAACTTCTATAATAAGTTATAGTAATAATAATGTAATATGAGTAAGTACACAATACTCTCTCTCTCTCTCTCTCTCTCTCTCTCTCTCTCTCTCTCTCTCTCTCTCTCTCTCTCTATGGTATATATGCGGTCACACAATATCGCAATACACAGCTACGATAAAACTCTATACATACGACAATGAAAGTTTGGGCGTATATATATATATCTGTTATGTAAGAAGTGAGATTTATAATTTTTGGCGACCTAAGTCACTTTGCGTCAATTGATTAAAAATAAGTCACGTGGTCACTTTCACCTCCACCACCCACATGACTTGAATATAATAATAACAATATCATATTTCCTAAAACTAAAAAAATTGCGACAATTCATAATATATAGTATTGTTGTGGTATGATGTCACTATTATATAGACACCCTCTCTTATTTAGGTGTAAGATAAACTTAGAATTATGTAAGAATTATATATATATATATGTGTTGGTGTTAGGAAGCTTATTTTTCTCTATGTTTCGTAATTCTTTATACAGCTAATTTATTTTTGGCGTAGTATTAATCACTTAAGTATTGCTTTAATTTGTGTAATTTAATTTCATTGATTTATTTTTCTTAGCCAATGAAGTGATTTTATTGCTTATACTCTTTTTGCTTACTGAAATGAATTTCATTTCTATACAGGTTTGCAACAAATACAAATTTTCCACTGCTTCCATATAGTATTTGCAATGGTTTTAGCAAAGAACAGTTTGGATACAATTAATAAGGTGATAATTTTGTAACTGAATTTCTTAATTGTTTCTTAAGTCGTAAGGTTCAAATTTTTCATGTTTTTTTTCATGTTTTTTTTTGTATGGTTAATAAAATAATAAATAAGATAATAATATTTATATAGATATAGTTTTTATTTTTATAAAAAAAGGAAGAAAAATTTACAGTTTTATACAAAAGGAAAATAAACAAAGAGAATAGAAATAACAAAATAAATTGTGCCCTCTACATTATTCGTATTAAACACCCTGTGCTCTAATCAATAAACTTGCAGTCATTATATGAGAGATTGGAGGTCCAGTTTTTATACTGTAATTTCACACTTGCAGAATTTTTGAGATCAACTGATTAATTTTATAATGAAACTTTTGATTTGACTATATTGTAATAATTTCTAATAAAATTTTTAAACGTTTAAAATTTGTAATTAATTTGATAATTTTTATATTAAAATCTGCATCTATTAGGAATAAACATGTATTGAAAAATGTTACTAACGTGCACTAAATTTGCAAATACTTTTTAAACAAAGCTTTAGATATAAATCGATGCCACTTACTGATGTTAATTTTCTATTTCCAATATTTAGTCCAATATTTCTCTCATATATTAGTTATTACTTAAACTGGCAAATTTAGACGGCAGCAACGACTGCACTAGCGGGAGCAGCAACGATTGGTGCAGCTACTGGTGCATCACGGGATACAACGGCGTTAAATCCGTTAATTGGATCAGCATAGTAGTTAACAACACGACGAGCACCATCAGGTTCAATCAGACTGTAGCTACCACGAACAATATCTCCATCACGAGTTTCCTCTTGAGCCTTTGAATCACCGGTAATTCCATCATTGACGGAGTATGCGTAAGTGTATTGTGGGTGAGCATCAAATTCATCACTACGAGCAGCAACGACAGGTGCAGCAGCTACAACGGGAGCAGCTCTAGCTACAACAGGAGCAGCAATAGCTGCACGTGCAGCTACAACAGCTGGTACTGGAGCAGCTACTGGAGCACTGTATGCTACGGGAGCTACAGCGGTTCTTGCAGCAACGACGGCAGGTGCGTTGTATGCAACTGGTGCTGGAGCAGCATAGGCTACAGGTCCGGCAGCGGTGTAAGCTACGGGTCTACCGGCGGAGTAAGCTACAGGTCCGGCAGCGGTGTAAGCTACGGGTCCGGCAGCGGTGTAGGCAACGGGTCCAGCGGCGCTGTAAGCTACGGGTCCGGCAGCGGTGTAAGCTACGGGTCCAGCAGCGCTGTAAGCTACGGGTGCGGGGTATCCCAGTGGTGAAGAATAGGCAAGGGGTGCGGCTGAATAAGGTAGAGCTGCGGGGGCGGCAACTGGAGTAACCAGGCCATAAGTGCTGGTCATCAACAGACCAAAGCTGGCGAAGAAAAGTGCCTGGAGATTTAGAAATAAATAATGTAAATATTGTGCAACTATGTTGTGTACTTTGATAAAATAAATAAATAATATTATATTTTACTATTGAAATGCTTATGCAGAACTAAATATCATAAAAAAAATTACGAAACTACAGAAAAATATACATTTTTCCTCTAAAATAGTTGCTTTATTTTTTACAATTAGTAAAATTAATTCATTAAGAAAAATTATTATATAATTAATTAGTACTACTGTAATTAGTTATACATAAATATTAAGTTAAACATAATTAAACCACTTAAATTAAGATTAATTAAAAAGTAATTACTAAATTAAAGATAAGATATAAATATATAATGTAATGAGACTTACGCTAATGAGAGCCATTGTAGTGTGTGAACTACGATCCTTGCTGAAAGCAACTGATGCCTTAGGGCTGGTCAGCTGTCAATTTATAGCTCGCCATATTGTGACATGTCCCTTCATTGTCATGCAAACTGAGTTTAGTACGCGTGAAAGTCAAACATTGCGCATCCCGCTGTTCTATACTCGATACCTCAATATTGATGAGCGGCATTAATTATATGCTTTTTACAAATGATTTTCTTTTTAATTTGTTTTATTTTTTGCTATAATCTAGTGTTCCTAAAATATTAATAGTTTTTATACAAATTAAATATCTATTGATGAGTAGTATCCTTTGTTTTACAACGAAATTTTGTTGAAATTTTATTATCATGATGTAATTCTGCAAATATTTACAGCTATCTCAATGCATATTTTGCCTTTTTTTAAGATTTAGGCTATTTTGTACATTCTGTTTCAATCACTTATATAATCACGGAAAATTTTAGCCATCGTAGTGTTCACGAAAAATTAAAGATTGTAATTTATGCTGCAGTGAATAAATTACTATGAGTTTATGTTGCTATTTTCGAAGAGCATAAATAATTATAGCCTTTATGATGTGTAGCATAATTGCTTATCATGTGTTCGGAATTGGGCAACCAATTATTACGCATTTATTTTCGTCAAAGTAAAGAATGATAATAATTTTCTTTGTCATTTATTTATTCAGTTTTTATTGTTATTTTATATTCGTAAACTCAATTGCAAACAATAAATTTTTTGATCATTATTATTTTTACTATTTGAATAAAAATATTTAACTTGAATAATTTTTTTGACTATACTAATATAATTTTTAAGTTTAGAACAACAACACAAAAGGAAAATGAAATATAAAATCTTGATTTTCATATTTTGTTTTCAATTACCACAATTTCATCAGTTTTGAATTTATAGAAAAATCAGTATTATTATTTTTCGTGTAAGACTAAATAAATTCAAGAATTAAAATCATTGACTATAATGAAGCAATGGCAATTAACAAAAAAATATGGGCATAAAAGCAGTTATATCATAAAAATAATCACTTATTTTTATATTTAAATAAAAAATGTATTGATAAATAAAACTTTTTTCAATTTACATAAATTCAAATAAGTATTGTAAAATAAATTAGATAAATATTCATTTCTATAAATATGAATGAAATTTAAGTATATATAACCCAGTTATTCATAAAAAAAAAAAAAAAAATTGACATAGTTCTATATATAATGCAGATCAATCTCGTTCGCGTATTATAGTCATAATATAGTGATATGTTAATTCGACAGGTAAAGCATTATAACTTATATATGGCTTACATAATATAGTTGACCGCCACGTATTTGAACAACAGTGGAGTACGTGAATGAGAAGTTACACCACTCGAGAGCGAGAGAGAGAGAGAGAGAGAGAGAGAGAGAGAGAGAGAGAGAGAGAGAGAGAGAGAGAGAGAGAGAGAGAGAGAGAAATTATGTTGACCAATGTGGCACGCCCACTCCTCTACCTATAATATTTAAAATACACTGTAAGGAAAGAAAGTAATAAGCTTTATTATTATAATACATACATTAATGTATATAATTGCAAATAATATGTAATATTTAATTGTATTTGTATAATAATTCAAACATCTAACTGATTGTTGTCTTACAATAATGCATGAAACGTTCGGGTCAAAAGGTTTGAATAAGAAAACAGGTACTAATTAATTAGGTATTTAATTCACGGTTATCAAAATTGTATGCATCTGAATTGCAAGAGGACAATTTTATTGTTCTTTAAAATGATAATGCTGGAAATCTCACATATTAAAATTGAATCAGAAATAATGTTATTATTATTTTAATCTCAAGCATATTAGATTGATATTTTTTATTATTACTTTTGTGCAAATTTAACATATACATTTGTTGTTGTTTCATGGCAAATAGAAATACAGAAATTGTGAAAAAAAAAAAAAAAAAAAAAAAAAAAAAAAAGTGAAATAAAGAGACAGAGAGATAAAAATGAACGCTACACCATTTATTAACTGTTTCCAAAAATATATGCTATAAAACTAAGTTGTAATCAAACATTTTGCCACCCAATAAAATTTCATATTTATTTCATATATATACTTACACAAAGCCTATTTTGTGACAATTATTGTTCACTCTTTATACAACTTAATTAAAAAAATACGCTTCTAAGTAATTATTAATTAATTAATTATTAAATTTAATAACATTTTATTTAAAAAAACAAACATAAAAAATCCTTTTAATATATTATTAAAATATTTCATTAAGTACCAAGTATTCCACGATTATTTTAATACTATTAAATAAATAAAATAATTAACTGCAATTATAGATTTTTATATACAATTCATCATTAGAAAAAAAAAGTAATAAAATAATATTATATAAATGATAAAATTATAATAAATATCAAATTAAATTAATTATATTAGAAATAAATGAATAAATTTTATATTATAATAACATAATATTATATTATAAAAAAAAAAGACAATAATAATTTTAATAAAAAATTTAATTAATAAAACCTCACCTAATCGCCTTTCTAATTATATATTAACAAAATTGTATGTCAAGGTCAAAAAGAAAAAAAAAGTTTTTGAACAATCTGTTATGTTATTTTTATTCTTTCTGATATCAAAATGCTTTCTCAATGTTTCACAATGGAAAAAAAAAAGACAAAAACCAATCATATCAATATGGTTTATTATTTATGTTAATTTTATATAAAAATAAACTTTATCATAAAAAAAAAAAAAAAAATACATACGTATATTTGCGACTACCAGTTTTCATTATAATCATGTAGTTTATTTAAACTTTATGACCAGTTATATAAATTTTCTTAGTACTATAATTTAAAAATTATACTATATATATTTATATTATATATGAAAAGAATTATAAAATATTACGTAAAGTTATATAATATTTATGTTTTTTTTTTCTCTCGCTTTAACATGTTGATATTTATTATTTACACGTATATTATATACAAATTTAACTTGCACTTTTAGTACACTGAAAGAAATATATTTTTTATGTAATTATTAAAATTTTTATTAATTAAATTTTATAGGTTTCAATAAATACAATCATTCACAGTGTAGCACGATAGAAAATTACAAGTAACGTGAGAAAAATACATTCCTTATTATAATTATGAATTTATAGGGTGGTTTCATTCATGTTAAAGTCGACGCCATAAGTGAGCGATAAATAACATGGGCCAGTATGGGAAAATGACTCATTTTGCCAGTTTAAAAATACTTCGCAATATTTTTGAGACCATTGATGCTGTTAAAAGAATGCTGTTCGTAAATTCTGTTATTTGTTCTTAAAATGACGATCAACTTTGGTTATTCAAATAGGATGCGCATTTTTTTTTTAATGTAAGAGAACAGGGTTTACGAACAACACTAAGGTTGAGTTAGTTTTTCAAGTATGCAAGAAAAATAGAAAATAACTAAAATAACAGCTAATTTTCCAAAGAAAATAGACAAAAACTACGTTTGTCCTATGCTGAGCAATGTTATTAATTGCTCAAGAAGAGCATCGAAAAGCATTCAGAATAACGTCATGCGCACACACCCTATTGACCTACCCCGGACCTACCCTATATGTAAACGTCAAAAAAAATTTAAAACGGGGATTTAAAAATAAAAATTAAGCCTACTGGACACAATTTTAAGTGTTTTAAGCTCATGCATATTTTTTCCACCTGTAATATCCGTTTGAAAGAATTAATATTGATTTTTTTTTAATTGACCGTTCCCTTTTCGTGCATTAATAATAAAATGCCAATTTTTATGCAATATATATATATATATATATATATATATATATATATATATATATATATATATATATATATATATATATATATATATATATATATATATTATATATATATATATTATTTACAAAGTTCGTTGGCATAGCCCATAAAACATATATATTTTTATAAATATAATCTAAAATTTAGGTCTTGCAAATAACTTTTTTAAGTTGCATGACTAATTCTGATTGTTATGGCACTTATAAAAATTGGTATTATATTTTTACAGGTTAGCATATTATGTTGTAAGATTTTTAAGACCGTATTTTTAAATACCACATAAGTATATACATTTTACTCTGGCCCTTCATAATTTTTTTTTTCCCAAAGAAATGAAACTTATAAAATATTGTTTTAATCATTTTACAGTCGAAAGAATCTCTGTTGTTATTTACTATGTATTATTGTATAAATATAGAAATAAAATCGTAAATTTATTTACTATAAGTAAGATAACCATATACTATAGAAGTTTTGGATCAGATTTTTTTTTAGCAATGAATTATAAGATACGAAAATATTATTTTACATAGTACCAGTAAAATTATGACATTAAAATATTTTTCATCATAAAAATGTTTAACAAAATGTTTTTATCTAATAATTTGTTATAAGGATTAAAGCAACAAAAACAAACTTTATTACTATGATAAAGTATTAACTATGATTTAAATCAAGATTTAACATGTTTTTTTCTTTATATTTAACTCGTTTCATTCATAAACTTTAAAATTAAATATATAAAAAAGAACTAAATCTATGGCCTTTAAGAGATAATAAATTTCTAGGGTATTATATTTTTTTATATAGAAAATAAAAAAATAGAAATAATTTTTTTAAGACAGGTACACAGTTTTAATGTAAGATGTAAACAATATCACATGATACAATAATAAAAAGAAACAAATGAGCATGTAAGTAATGCAAAATAATATACAACAAAATGAAGGAATAATAAATTATTTAGACGAGACTATAAGCCTCAAAATGATTAGACAATTAAATGGTGTGGAAGTTGAAAAGAAGAGTTTGATTTGTTGTTAGGTTTGAAGAATTAACCAAGATAAGCCTTGGTGGCGTAGGCAGCGGGTGCGGCGTAGCCGTAAGCTGGGGCAGCATAGGCAGCTGGGGCATAAGCACGAGCGGCATAAGCGGGAGCGGCGTAGGCGAGGGGAGCAGCAACCTTAGCGATAGCTGGGGCAGCAACGATAGCCTTCTGGACGAGGGGCTCCTTGTGGACAACAGCGTTGAATCCGTTTACGGGATCAGCGGTGTATTCAACGGTACGACGGGTACCATCGGGCTCGGTCAGAGAGTAAGATCCCTGGACAACATCTCCTTGACGAGATTCGTGTTGGTTCTTGCTGTCTCCGGTAAGAGCATCTTGGATGTCATAAGAGTAGCTGTATTGTGGGTTTGGGTCGTAGTCGGTATCGACGGCGACGGCAGCCTTAGCGATGGCGGGGACAGCGGCGTAGGCACGGGCAACTGGTGCGGCGGCGTAACCGTAGGCGGGGGCAGCGGCGTATCCGTAAGCGGGAGCAACGACTCCAGCACGGGCCACAGCGATGAGGGCGAAAAGTGCGACAAACTGTTGAGGAAATGTCAAAATTAAGAAAAATAAAACAATCATACCCGATTACTCTTTCAACTATAAATAAATAAATAAATAAATAAATAAATAAATAAATAAATAAATAAATAAATAAATAAATAAATAAATAAATAAATAAATAAATAAATAAATAAATAAATAAATAAATAAATAAAAACCACTAGTTGTTAAAATTAAGCGTTGAAAACTTGAAGTCATTTTAAACTTTTAAAATACAAACTTTTGCAACACTCCCTTAAAATGATCTTTAATTTTTAATTTCAGAATTATAATGTTAAACAACTGAAAATAGCCACAAGTTGGTTGGACAACAATATGAAATCAAAAACAAAAACCACCCTTATTTTTAAAAACAACAATTTATGATAACAATATATATTTTTTTTCACTATAATAATTCACTTATTATAAACACTCACAAAAACACAAATCACTTTTGAATATCGATCTATCCTTACCTTGAATGCCATGTCGAAGTATTGACTTGAAATGTGATTTGAATTGTTTTCTTCTTAGCTTTATATACTAACATCTCCTCACTTTTAAAATTGGGCGCGGTTTTATTATTTTTCTTTAATATTTTTATTATTCTCAATATAAACCCCCTCCTCTAAAAAAAAAATAAACATATATATTTTTTTTCCATTCCCTTCTCTTCTTAACACATCAGCACAGGTTCACTTTTTGTTTCTAGTTCAAATATATTGCATATGTTTTATTGGGCGTATTCAGTATATCATATAGTTAGGCTTATACATAAAAAAACATGTTTTAAACATTTTTTTTTTATTATTATTATTCTTTTAATAATAACTAGGTTACCAAAGCAATAGAGTTGTTTTTAAGTAACTTTGCATGAGTTTGGATGTATTTGCCACCTAAGAGATGTATAGGGAACTACAATATAAACAAAAGAAAATGTTTTTCGTCCTGAAATCAGTTAATCACTAAAAAAAAAAACATATAAAAAAAAAAAAAAAAGAGTTGTCAGCGTGGAAGTATAAAGCAAGTATTATCTAATTCAATAATAAATGAGTACCAAATAATAAAGTTAATTCAGTAATTGTACAAATTACAGCCAATTGCAGTTATAAAACACTTTTGCTCTTTTTTTTTTTTTTTTTTTTTTTCACGGAAAACAAAACTTTGAGAAATTATTCAGTTACATACATGTAACTTCAGTAAAAACTAATAACTTGGTTAACAAAAGATTAAACATTAACTTGTTAGTATAAACGTCATTTCTTCAGTGGTAAGTAGTAAGCTCATTAGATGATAAAAAGCTTTGTATATATCTTACAAAGTTACTATAAAAAAGTGTAAACAAGAACTCTAGTTACTTTATACCGTGTGGGTTTCAAAATTTTGACACAATAAAGATTGCATTTTTTTAGTAAACTTTTGCAGCCTTAAAACGTCTGGAAATATTTAAAAAATACAACTACGATGCTGATGGTGGCTGAAAACTAGTATAATAATATATAGTACTCATTTCTTTCTCCGTTTTTATTTTAATTCTAATATGTTAGGACAGGTATAACGATACACCAAACTTAAAATAAAGCTATGTCTCAATTTTTATACCAATGATTATTACGTTTTTATTTTTATAAAAACCAGATTAATAAACACTCATCAAAATGCTGAAGAAAATTTTTTTCTATAAGTAGAATATTTTCAAAAATATGAATGAAAGTATGTAGATATTTTGTAATTATGAACCATTATTAACTTTAATAAAAAGCACTACTTAACCCTTAGTTTTCAGAATTATATTTTTGTGTAATTTCAAAGTTTTTCTCGTGTTTTATAGCCCTAAAAATATATATTATATATAAAATTAAAAAAAAAAAAAAAAAAAAAACTAAAAATTATCAACATAAGAAGTTCCTGTAAAATACAGTCAGAGGGCGATTTAAGTTTTTTCTTTGCACCTAGACTCTAATACTCTGATACTTTTTCTTAATAATATAACATAAACTAATAAAATTACATAAAAAAATTTACATAAAAAACGTTGATTTTTACTTTTATGTATTTGTCTTAAAGGTGTCATAAAAATTTATTATATAACTTGCATTTTTTTTTCTGACGTCTTATACGGCCATGACATTATATGCCTCAGGAAATGAAGGTTTGAAAGAAAACGTGAAAAAATTAAGGTGATGATATTAGAAGATTATGTTGTGCACGCTTCTTTTTTTTTATTATTATTATTCTTTTTTTTTGGAAAATCACTATTTTTGTTCTAGTCACGATTATATTGTTTTGTTTTTTGTAAATCTTATACAGGAAGGCTATGTTATGATTTTGTATTGTTATAAAATATGTTTTTCTTATCTAGGTCAAATAATTTTATGTTAAATATATGTACACGGAAAAAAAATTATGCTAATCAATATTCAATAAGAAAGGCTTCAAATTTAGAAGCCACAATGAGTGTCTTCGTGTTACTATTTTCTCTTTACACACCTTCAATACTTTTTAATGTCACTATAATATTTAGATGCCATAAAATTTTAAAGTAGATTTGTTGGTAAGTAAATACAAAAATAGACAAATAATAAATAAATAAATACTTAGGATAAAAAAACTTATGTGTGTAAAAGAATAATAAATTTTACCATTTACAAAATCGCACTTAATTTGCAATATAATTCTTATGAGAAAAACTCTCACTGTACTGAAAAAAGTATTAATATAGTAATAAAATTTACTATAATGTGTATACAAAAATATTCTTTTCTCAAAACTTTGATATCTCGTAAAATCTGAAAATGTAACAAGAAGAAGAAAAATAATGGTAATATTATCGTGAAATGCTTGAAATAAATGCATTTTATTAGGTAAAATATTATGTACACAAGATTATGATAAACACGATATAAATGAACTAATTTTAGTGAAAGTTTGTCAACATTATTATTATATATAAATATTTTTCTAACATTATATGTCTAGCACTATTAATTATTATATATATTGTAACTGATTGTACTGTAAAACAGTTGGGTTAAATTGAGAGGTTGTACGCCTGATTTTGCCCAATAAAAACCGTTACTTATTATTATATTTTTTAAGAAATTAAAAAAATATCGTTTAATTGTAATGTTTTTCTCATAAAAATAAACATTACAAATATAGTGCAATTTTTTTTAATGTTATTATAATATATATTTACATAATCATTTGTATGATAGGTGGTATAATGGAACAGTTTTAAATATTATTTTACTTATATGAATGTAATAAATTATAGAACTACAAGTAATAAACAGTTCTACTTCAGTCTGTTTTACTACAGCTATGTTTAATATAGAAATATTATCCTTTAAGTCGGTGCTGCCAGCACTCAAATTATTATATAGTCATAAATAGGAACCTCTTACTATATACCGAGCGAGGTGAAAATTATTGTAAAGAAATACTATAGTAAGGCATGTAACGAATATAATATAAGGATATTCAAAAGTTATAAAATAGAATTTTGCATAGAGTACATAATTTCTTTTATTTTTATAAAATATATAACCATATATAGCTATATATAACCATAGTTTCTTTATTTTACCATACTGTGTAAGACAAGTTTAGTCCATTTCTGGACGTAAAAAAAAATAATAATAATAATATGATATGATATGATTGATATGATAATTGTACGCAATTCGTATGTAGTAATATTTAACTTCTCAGCAAATCTAATTTGAAAAAAAATTTAATGCAAAAAAAAAAAAAAAAAAAAAAAAATCCCATTTCATAAGAGTTGTTGTTAGTCTCATTTATTTATTATTCAATATCCAAAAATAGTTCTTGAAATAAAAATAAACGCATTATTCATGCATTTCATTAAAAATGTTGCACAGTCTACACTTCTACACGGAAATAATAAATTACGTAATTTATGCTGCATTTATGTCATTATAGCATAAATAATGCCAAATTAGAA
Organism: Ecdyonurus torrentis; assembly: GCA_949318235.1. Lineage (NCBI taxonomy): Eukaryota > Metazoa > Arthropoda > Insecta > Ephemeroptera > Heptageniidae > Ecdyonurus > Ecdyonurus torrentis. Next base: position 6,313,007 of record OX439136.1, read on the forward strand.
CAAAATAAATAATTATGCTGTACAACATAATATTTATGCTATTTTAACATAATTATTATACAGTAAAGCATAAATTATGTTGTATTAAACAAATTGTACTAAAAATGAGCTGGCATAATTATTACGTATAGTTATTTTTGTCCATGTACAAGCAAAATACTACTGTATTGTTGGAAGTTTTATGAGTTTTTTACTATTTTGCGTACAAAAATAAATAAGCAATAATTATACTAGACTATTTTTAGTAACATTTGTTCAAAATAATATAATTTATTATGCTAAATTTCATAATAAATCAAAATAAAATTATCGTATACTGTACAGCATAATTATATATATCATGTTCCTAGTTAGCAACATGTATGCTATAATGACATAATTGCAACAATAATTATGTTATTTATTCTTTCCGTCTATATTATGCTGCAGAACAGAATAAATTTGTAATGGGATAGAATTCTTTAGTATATGGCTAAACATAACTTTCCTACAACAAATTAAATTACGTAATTTATGCTGCATTTATTTATTTAAAGAAATAGACCAGAGAAAAACATAAGCATATATATCACAAAACACTTGATGGGATATACATAAATAACTTTAGTTTGTCTCAAAAACCAATTGTAGCTCTGTAGCAGTGATCAGAAATTTCGATTTATGCAACCCGCACAACATTTTCATACTAATTTTTGCATATTTCTGACGTCATAAACATGAATTTTCATGCAAATTGCATACTTTAAAGTATTTTCACGCTCTCTCGTGGGGCTACATTAACATTCTGGTAAAAATTGTCAACAGTTTTGAAGATCCCATTTCGTGTTTATTCATTAAAAAGCACATGTTGTTTTATGTGGTCTATGGCTTTAATATAAGTAATACTATATTGTGTTTATTTATTCATTTACGCATTTAAATAAATATGCTGCAAATTGGAATTGCATGAATAATTATATTTATCAACATAACTACGTTACATGCAGTGCAGTATAATTATTATTCAATATAGCAAAAATAATTCTGTTATATAAATAAATGTAGCTAAAAATCCGGTTTACATAATTAAATTAATTTGATTTTGTCAATTTTGTTACAACGTATTTATTTTTGTGCACACTCTAAAAAATGGTGCATTTTTTACTGTAGTTACGAATATTAACTTATTTAAAATAATCACTTTTAAGTTATTATGAGTCAAAATAATGCATTTTAGCAAATTATTAACAATATATGAAATATAGCTATTTTAACTTAAAATCAACTTACACGAGTTGCTAAAATGCATTATTTTAGCTACTTATAATAATTTAAAAGTGATTATCTTAAATATTATTTGTAACTGAAGTATTGCACCCTATTTTAACGTGTAATAAAGCCAATCTTTGCTCTCTCTCTCTCTCTCTCTCTCTCTCTCTCTCTCTCTTAAGTGATGTGACATCTTAAAAGATCTCATTAAAAAATGAATTTAATTTTAGCCAGTTACTAAAGGGTTATTGTTCTATTAATTGAATTCATTGTATTATTACTTATCTCATTATTTAAATAAAAAAGTCAAATCCCAACATGGCTACATAATGAACATTGTAGGCTGTACTAAAACAATGAGTCATACGCCGCAAACGTAATGAGAAAATACAAGTGCCGCTTCCCACAATCTATAATAATATAATGTATATTATAAAAATTTATGTCAGATCTCCAACTCTGAACGTTTTGTGACCGAAACTAAAAAGTGAAATGTGAATATAATAATTATTTGTTACATAATTTTTTTATTTTATTTTTTTCATGTATATATAATAAAATTTATTACTTATAAATTACCGTAAAACTTAGCGATTTATATGTCAACTGTACAATATATAATATATCCAATATATAATTTATACAATAATGTGAAATGTACGTTAATTTAAAGATTCTAAATAAACATATTTATGACGCTCAATTTATAAGCTACAAAAGTAGGGATAGATAGCAAGTGTATTACACTTGTTTTAAACTCTTTTGGAGAGAGAGAGAGAGAGAGAGAGAGAGAGAGAGAGAGAGAGAGAGAGAGAGAGAGAGAAGGATATTCCGATAAAATTATTGCAACTCTTAAGATTTATTTAAACATTTTACTAGAGTATATCGTAACTAAAAATAGAAACAAAAAGTCTTAATTAAAATAAAAGAATAATTATTTATAAAAACATTATTATAATTAAAGCATTGCATAGAAAAACAAATTAAATTAAAACTAAATTAATATAGAAAAATAAATTAATTTAATTGACACCTTATACTATACATAATATACAATTATATAACAATAAAAATTTATATTATAAAAAATTGCATAGGAATGAATTTGTATATTTTTATCTTAATTTATAATCACTATTAGTAAATTGAAGCGCAATGCGTGACAAACAAGCGGCCGTGATTTTATTGTACGTGAAGTCAGAGAGAGAGAAAGAGAAAGAGAGAGAGAGAGAGAGGTAATTTATGTCTTAAAGATTTATACTTCACGCGCTGCAAGTTGTTAGTGTGTAAACCCATGTGTGCATGACGATATTATAAATGCACGTCGTCAAAATTGATGCATTCTTTTTTAATACAATCAAATGCAAGTATTTTTCTTTTTAAATCATAGCTTTATTTTATAGATTTTTTTTTTTTTGTTTTTTTTTATATAGTTTAATGACTTTATTCCCAGTACAAAACAATATTTTACATTCTTCAATAAATTTGATTTCATGCAAATTTCATGCTTTTTAATGAAGATTTCATCATGCAATCAAATTTATAGCACATTGAAAATACTCCACATTGTAAAATATTACACAGTAATACATAAGAAATATTGTTGGATTTAATTATTGTAAATTAAATAAGGTCAACCCATATTTCAAGAAGAAGATTTTTTTTAAAAAAAATCTTGCAATGTTCAATTTACTTTCATTCATTTTTTTCTTTCTTGCACTCACTAATTTCCTCTCTCTCTCTCTCTCTCTCTCTCTCTCTCTCTCTCTCTCTCTCTCTCTCTCTCTCTCTCTCTCTCTCTCTCTCTCTCTCTTGTATTTCAATGATATAATTAGTATTTGTAGTACATGCACTCAAAATAATACACGGTGGAAGCTAATATAATACTTTTTAATTCAAAACCATCAATTTAAACAGAACTAAAAAAAAAAAAAGGTATAACGATTATTAGTGGTACTGTACATATGGAAAAAAAGTAAGAATTGCAATTTCAGTAACATTTATCCACAAAGACAAACAAACGTAATTACTGCTACATATAAAATAGAAAAACAAATTACGTGAAGTTAAATTTTTAAATTAAAAAAAAAAAAAATCCATAAAATAAAATTATTAAAAAAAAAAGTATAATAATGATAATAAACTTTATTTAGATGGAAGTTAAATAAGATTTCACATAAAAATTATACATTACATAAAATAATGCAATAAAATTAAAGTGTAATCATATAATTTTTATAAAATCTACAATTAACTTTAGATTATAAAATATATAGGAAATCTTATTTATATGCAGGAAAACAGGTGCAATTAAAACCAGTCTATACGTAAGAACCAGTTTAAACTTGCATTTTAATATCCATGAACGAAAGTCAAATCAAATAATTTCTCTATTTTATTAACATTACATAATAATGATTGAATATTGGCACTTTTTTTTTCTTTATAATTTAATATTTAATGAAGGTCTTTACCTTTTTTTTCCATTAAATAAAGTTTTTTTCTTCTCACGAATCAATATAAATAATAAATTAAATTAATTTTTTTTATTAAGGCCACCTACAGAGTTATGAATTATGATTAAAAACAACATAAAATGATTAGTCACTTTTTGCACGCTGTACTTTTTTTAAGGGTTGCTATTATGAGACTTGTATTTTTATAAAATTCAAAAGCTAACCCTTTATTTTTTTAAAGATTTTGTTGAGTTTCATGTATTTTACTGAGTAGAACACGTTAATGTACAACAAAAACCCAATCTATAAATCAAACCCGCAATGGAGCAATTAATCAGCATAAGTTGCAGATAGTTTAACACATTATAAAACATAATATTATCAAGCAAATATTTTTGAACTAACTTTTTTTAAAATATGCATGCGATTTGTATTGTTTTATAACATTACGTAGTCCATTCAGATATTCAATGCAATATTCAGGACCTCTTTTCTTTTTAAGGGAATAATCATCACAAAAAATAATGCCTTATAACCTAAACAAGTGTAATTTTGTTATTGCATTTTGATTGTATAGGAGACTGGAAATAAATATTTTTTGCATTTGAAAAGAATTCTTACTGTTTAGATAAAAATGACCAAAAGTAAGTTCATTATAATTTTTTGAGTTCTATATACAGCGCGCTATAATATTACATTTTGAGCATCCCGGAATTGAAAATTTTGAATTTTTGGATATTCGAGAAACTGAAAATTTAAGAATGATACTTACACTTGGTTATTTCTGTTTAAAACCAATAAGAAACTCAACAGAATATTTTTAAAATCACTGGCTTGAAAGTCAATGGTAACAATTATCTGGGGCACAGATAAAATTAAATACCATAATAAATTACTCTGAACTGTTTTTGTTTACTGCAATATAAATTATGCTATACTGCATAAAAACTATGTTGGATATATTAACTTTTATGCTATATATAATTATTATTATTGTTCCAATTTAGCAAAAATTATGCTAAACTGATATTATAATGCAGCATGAATTTATGTTATTTCATTTCTCTCTCTCTCTCTCTCTCTCTCTCCATTTCTCTCTGTTAAAATTGTCAAAAATCGTGATTGTATGAGAATATAAAAAGGAAAAAAACACTTAACAATAGGTAAATGAGTGTAAAATTAAAACAAAAGTGTAATTCAAAATTTTACAAGGTGACCACTCCATTTTTTTTTTTTTTCACCAAAGTACTTGTTTTCTTATTCTATATTATCACTATGTGCACAAAAAAAAAAAAAAGAAAAAAAAAGTCTTTTTAAATTTTTATTCATATATCACCGCAGTACCTCTAATCATTGTCATCAGTCATCAGCCTTGAGTTGTTTTTTTTATTTTTATTTTTTATTTTTAGAAAAACGAGCAAAAAAAAAAAAAAAAAAAAAAAAAACACACAAACATTTTATAGAGATTGGAATTATAAATTTCGTTGCATTTGCAGATCAAATGCAGCTAAACACATCTATAAGTTTTACATTTCATATAACTTAAAAGCTTTATTTTAAATTTATATAAAGTTATAAGGAAACGTCAACAAAAGTAATAGCAAAATAATAATAATACATTAAAAAGGAGTGAAATTTTTAATATGCGGTGGGCAATTAGGATCATTATTTCACCAATTATAATTTTATTCACGGACAAAAATAAATGCTTAATAATTCTGCGAGCTCGGTTTGATCAACACGTATTCATAACAACATTATTTATATTTTTATAATTTAGCGATTGTCTCATAGAAATTCATTTATGTTGTATACTGCATATTTATTTAATAAAATTTTAAAAATTGCAAAATTTACGTTATATAACATAAAAATTATTTTCTGCAATATACGTATTCTTTTTCTGCGTTACAAAAACAATAATAATAAGTAAAACCACATGATTTTTTTTTTTTTTTACTATTGTTGTTCCATCTTTTGCAGTATATTATATTTGTATGTATAGAATGATTTAAAAATACTAAATAATATATCAATAAAATTTCGACTCTGTTCGTCTCTCTCTCTCTCTCTCTCTCTCTCTCTCTCTCTCATAAACTTGTTTGCTAGAATTCTGTTTTATAAGAACGAAAAAATAAAAAAATAAAAATTGTTACCGATAAAAAGTTTATAACCAACGTTTAACTTTATTATTTATTTATAGATCAATGTCACTTTTATTACAATACCGCTATAATTACAAATACGTAATACTGAGATAAAAACAAAACATATTAACAATCCCTTCTGAAGAAGAAGGAAAAAAATGTATTTCCTATACCTCAAATTGAGTTAAGTTACTGTATAGATGATCTGAAAAAACGTGCATAAAAAAATATATTTTTTTAATCACATTTATTTTCATTAAAACCATAGACCACATAAAACAACGTGTGCTTTTTAATGAATAAACACGAAATGAGATCTTCAAAACTGATAACAATTTTTACCAGAATGTCAATGTATACCCAAGAGAGAGCGTGAAAATACTGTAAATACTGTAATAGTATGTAAATATTCATGTTTTTGACGTCAGACACATGCAAAAATTAGTATGAAAATGTTGTGCGGGGTGCATAAATCGAAATTTTCTGATCACTGCTACGGAGCTACAGTTGGGTTTTGAGACAAACTAATTTAATTATTTAAGTTCCATCAAGTGTTTTGTGATATAAATGCCTTTCTTCTGATCTATTTCTTTAAGTTACATATTATTTCTCCTATGCTTTACTGTATTTACTACCACAAAGATGGCAACCAATTACAAGGAGATTTACTTGTAAACCACATGTTTATAATATGTATTGAATAATAAAGGAACAACTGTTTTGAAGCCAACTTAAAGCAATTTCGGTCACATCCGCTTCCGTTTCTAATTACTACGCATGCGCAGTACTTTAAACGGAAGCGGATGTGAGCAAAATCGCTTATAGTCGGCTTCAAAACAGTTGTTCATTTATTAGTTAATATAGCAATAACGTGACATTTTTTAAAAAAATTTATTTAATAACAACATTGCTACTGTACACCGCCAAACTTAATTATATATACAATATCCTTGTTCAGATTATAATTATTTTTTATAATCATATTTTACGCATATAGTTTTTAAATATGTCTATAGCAAAATAATGAACTGTTATATTATATAGAAAGAAAGTTTAAAAATTATTATATAATAATTTAAATTTGATTAATTTTTCCGGACACAATTAAAAAAGCTTTACATTTTTGGCTATTGATTATCAAATCTGACAAAATTTATGTAAATAAATTAAAACCTTTTTGCTGCTTATTAAAAAAAAAGGTTACTTAATTTTATACTTTCTTTAAAATTTATATGCCCAAGAAAAATATTAAAACAATTTCTCTTTTAAACGATGGTGTCATAATTTAGCCCAAATATACGTGGTATAAGCAAAATTTTAATATACTACAACTTTAAATATATTAGAATATTAGATTTGTGAATTTTAATTAGATTTTTATGTTTTATTTTCTTCACATTATTTCAAAATATTGGTGATTTCGTTAATATTATTTTTATACAGTATATTTAATATAACTAAAGACCTTTTTGCAAGGAGTAAAATATTCTAAACATGCAATAATTGTAATTGTATGCAACCTAAATTTGCATACAATTTATTGCATCGTGTAAATTCTACTCTGTATGAATAGGTTTTAAAAATGTGTTTCCAATATTTTTCATAAACTACTACTCACTATATATAGTAATTGTTAATGGGAGGCCACAGTTATATTTAAAATAATAATAAAAAAATAAAAAAATCCCGATAAATATTTCAAACTTCCTATAAATATTACAATTTCCATAATGTACAACCCTCAACAACATAAGATTATATAGTTTACGCGATGAATCTTATTTGACGTCATATACGTATATGTATATAAAATAAGAATTGAGTTTAAACTGCACATACGCATTTACACGTAATCCTTTTAAATGACGTATATACAATAATTTCAACATATAAATATTTCAGTGTGAATTTTAATTAAAAGTAGTAATAACGGGGTCTAGTTTCCCTGGGTGTTACGAGAGAATGATTTTTCTACTATATCAAAGGAGATAATTATGTAGAAACCAATAAAATAAGCTATATTCTTTTATGACTAATAAATATTATATATAAATTGATATCACACATTGATTATAAATACTTTATAATTCATTGTATCATTAATATACGTATGAAATAAAAATCTTCTTTAGTGTTAATATATAATCTGATTTAATTAATAGCACACGAAGAGAATAAATTACGTAATGTATCTACGTTATGTCATTATAGTATATAAATTGAAACTGCAATAATAATGACGTTATCATACGACGGAATACGACGAAGCAGAAGAATAAGACAGTACAGTATAGAGAAAAATGACGATCATAAGAATAAGAAGAACGGGAGAAAAATGTCGCGGCATGGCCCGTGTGTGCTGTTCCATTAATTTGGAATGTCCTTGCCTGTAAATAAGACAATTTCTTGACTGGGACTGGGATTGGTGAAGCACGATAACACAATATAGCAAGCAAAAAAAAAAAAAAATAATAATAATAATAATAAATTACGTAATTTATGCTACATTTATGTCATTCTAGCATAATTGATGCTAAATTACAACAACACAAATAAATATGCGGTAAAACATAATATTTATTAAGCAGTATATAGAATGAATTATGGTGTATTAAAGAAATTACGCTAAAATGATCTTACATCTAGTTTTTTTTTCGTGCAATTCAAATAACGACTCACTATAATTCGAATAATTTTAAAACAGTTTTCTAGTTTTGATTTTTGCGTATTTTATAAATGGAAAAGATCCTCCTTTATTTTAACATTGACATAAAAAAAAAAAAAAAAAAAAAAAAAAAAAACGCAGTATTATATTATACCAAATACGTACACAAAATGATTAATGAGTGTATATTACGAGATACTAAGAAACGTCTCGGTCAATAAAATTTATATATATATAGCACTTGTTAATAACAGTATATTAATTATTATTATTTATGTTAAAAAGTGAATCAATTTTCACGGTTCCTCATTTTGTTAAACGATGGAGAAAGTTTCATATGTGTTTGAAAAGAAGTGAGAAATATTTAGAAGGGCATTGTGGATTATAATAAACTCTCTGCTGCAATTTTTCAAATTTCCAATACGATATAATAATTAATGACCTTGAAAATATTTCAAGGTCAAGTATTAGATAATTTTTCCAACGAAATTATTATTTTTATTTAAGAAAAAATAATAATACAATAGAATTATTTATTGTTAATATTCAATGTCAATAATTATTTTATGAATATTTTTTTTCTTAAATATTTTATTCATGTTTTTTTTTTTACGACTTATTAAATATAATAATGTGTTATTATTTTTTGGTATATATTTTTTTGGTAAATTTTGTTATGAATCATTGAAACTTTATATTTGCTTAGATAATTTTGGGAAAAAAAAAAAAAAAAAAAAAATGAGGTGTTTCGTGACGAGGAAAGAATTTTTTTTTCTTACGTTTTGTCCAATTACTGCATAAGTCCATGATTATTCACGTCTTTTTTAAAATAGAGCAAATTACATCACGTGCTTCAATCATGAAGCTCATCACAGATGGTGCAGAAAAAGACAAGAAAAACCCTAATTTTCTACTCCTTAAAGGTACCAAAACTTTTAATGAAAACTATACGCACCGCAAAGTCGGAAATTTTTGGAAGTTTTTTTTTTTTTTTTTTTTTTTTTTTTAGCGGAATAAATAACAAACTATTATTATTATCAGTATTACGATAATATTACGTTGTACTGTGTAAAAGTATGACCAAAAACCATAATAAATTACAATGTAAGACATCGTATAAAAAGAAGAGACAGACGAGGCGACCATAATAATGTTTAGTATTTTATGCTGTGCAAGTGTCAAAGCAACTTTTCATCACTAAAGAGAACTCTGCTAATAGGTGTCTTGTGTAATGAAATTAAAAAATTTGTGCAGTATTTTTACAATGCTATATAGTATGATTATTATACGAGTATTATCATGTTATGTTAAATTATTAGTAGCATCACGAAAGTGTAAATATCTTATACCTGTATATTTATGGTTGAAGACTTTGTAGAATAGAATGTCAAGCCCTCGCAATTCCTTATTAAAGTTGCTAATTATTATAATTGTTCTAAGACAAAAACCTATGATGCATTGTATATTTGTGAGTACAATGACTGTAGGACGAAAGAAACAAATAAAGAATTTAGAAATTTTGAGTTGGAGGTGCATCATATGAACATTGCAAAATGAGGAAGACTAATGATTTTTGGTACAATATTTGAGCACCTATTTAGAAAAAGTATAACTAGTATATTCTATTGAAGTCAATATCTACCATTATTAAAAATATTTCAGTAATTAATTCATAAATAAAAAAATGACGACCACGCTCCCAAAAAGCCTTTGACGTCATTCACTCGTTTGTTTGAATTTGTAAAAGACGATCTAACTCCGCTGCAAATTCAAACAAACGAGTAATAAAAAATGACGTCACAGACTTTCTATGAGGGCGTAACTGTCATTTTTTTTTATACATGAATTAACCATTGAAATGTAATTAATAAAGGTAAATATTGACTTGAATAGAATTCACCATAGTTATTATACTCTTTCTAAATATGCACTAAAATACTGTCCCAAAAATAATTAGTATTCCTTATTATATTACACAGCATAATTTATCAATTTTATCAATTTTATGTGCAATGAATATATATAATTATATATATATATATATATATATATATATATATATATATATATATATATATATATATATATATATATATATATATATATATATATTCATTGCAGTTAATTTAAGTATTGCAGGCCTTGCCTAAAATGTTAAACTTTTAACAGTTTATATAATATTTAAGGCGTAGTACGTTTGGGCGTTTATTATGTTATACAATCGAGTAATTAGGCCTCAGTATATGTTCATTATTATACTTTGTGTTTTCTACAATGTATAAATTTTTAATATTAACCGCATACAAAAGTTTAATGAGATCATCTAGTTAAATCGGGCAATGACAGTGACCCTAATTTACGAAAATATACACGCACAAAAATAAATAAGTTGTAATTATGTTAGCTCAATTTCAGTAACGTTAGTTCATGAAAAAATAATTAATTTGACAAATTATAGTTATAACGACTGATGATAAATACATTATTGTACTCAAAAATTACTTACATAATTCCAAAACCTATTTATAGCACAATTAGTATATTGCACAAATTAGGTAATTTTATAATTCCCGGGAGTGGAAAAACACTTTCATCGACTTAAAATGTCAAATATTCGACAAAAAAAAATATATATATACATAATATATATATATATATATATATATATATATATATATATATATATATATATATATATATATATATATATATATAAAAGAATTAAAAACTTTTTTTTAAAATGTCTATTTAATGTCATTAAGGGTTTTATGGAATCATTCCAATTAAAATATAAGGAAAAGTTTATTATTAAAAAAAAAAAAAAAAAAAAAAAAAAAAAACTAGTTGAAATAATACTAAAATATAAAAAATTAAAAATATAACTATAATGAACTTAAAAAAGTAATCACTAATTTCATTGAAATACTAAAAACGTAATAAGATATTAATCATTAGAAAGAAAAAAAAAAGTATGTAATAATTAGATACATTATTTTTCACCACTAAAGCGTTAAAAATAACAATAATATATCCTAACAATTACAAATTGGCAAAAAATAGTTCAAAGTCGATATTTATTATCATCATTATTACACGAATTTTCACACCGTTTATTAAAACGTCAAGGCGATTCGTACACTTAACCACGCAAGCAATGCAGAAACCACATTTTTTTCCTGAACTCATATGTTAAAATACTATAATAACTGAATTTTTTTATAAAGACCATGAAACAATTACATTAACTTATAATTTGAATAAAAAAAATTTAGGCAAAATAAAAAAATTGTAAATAACAAAATTATGTAAATAACATATGATGAATGTATGAATGAATGAATGAATGAATGAATGAATGAATGAATGAATGAATGAATGAATGAATGAATGAATGAATGAATGAATGAATGAATGAATGAATGAATGAATGAATGAATGAATGAATAAACGAACGAACGAATGAAAAAAAAATGAAACAATAAATAAAGAATCCAGTAAATTAATAAATTTACAAATAATTTAATAAATAAATTTATCAATAAATAAAATAAACAACAATTAAAGAAAAATTTCAAATTTACTAGGCATACTTACTCATAATATGTAAATATCACAAAATTCTAGGCGAACTATAATTCAGTTCAAGAAAAAAAAAATGCGTAACAGAAAAAAAAAAAAAAAAAAAGAGAAATGAGATCAAACTGTGCTAAAAAAAATCTCTAAGGTGCGTATATATTTAAAACATTAATTTATATCATATAATATTAGACTATATAGATCTGCGTTTAACAATATAAGAAGAATGAGGGGAAAGTGGTGGTAAAAATTAAGTTTAAAGTTTAAAAGATTGGCAAGGTCGGGGAAAAAGGAGGGTGTTACTATATAAGTTGAAATTTTATACAGAGTAGTATCATTCACAAAACAGCTCAACAATGGCATTCAAGGTAAGTTTGTATTCTTTTACACAAGACGGAAAGGCGTATATAGTGTTATATATTCATTATTATATAATAATAATAATAAAGAAAAAGTGGAAATTATTTTAGAAAGTGATGAATAATAATGTGATATATTAATGTAGAGGATGTGTTTAATATTAATTTTATTCATTTTTTATTTATACTGTATTATTTAATTATATTTATGGGTAGAGTAAAGATTTAAATATATAATATTATGTAAATAATTGAATATTATTTCATACTACATACATAATATTATTTAGCTCATTAAATTATAAGCTATTTGCTTTACAATAATAATTTGTAAAAGGAAGGGTTCTGTATATATTTATTCAGTTTACAGATTTGCAAAAATATAGTTATATAAGTAGATTTATTATTATTATTTTAAAGAAAATTAAAGCTCATGTGTCACTTTTTTTTTATTGTCAACAGTTCGTCGCTTTCGCCGCTTTCATCGCCGTGGCCCGCGCTGGAGTTATCGCACCCGCATACTCCGCATACGCTGCCGCCCCTGCTCTGGGATACGCTCATGCCCCAGTAGCCGCCTACGCACACGGACCAGTGGCTACCTACGCCGCTGCCCCCGCTATCGCTAAGGTCGCAGTCCCCGCTGAGTACGACGCTCACCCACAATACCACTACGCTTACTCCGTATCCGATGCTCTGACCGGAGATAACAAGCACCAGGAGGAGAGCCGTGACGGAGATGTCGTGAAGGGATCTTACTCCCTTGTTGAGTCCGACGGAACCCGTCGTATCGTCGACTACACCGCTGATCCCATCAACGGATTCAACGCTGTTGTCCACAAGGAGGGAGTCGCTGTCCAGAAGGCTATTGTTGCTGCCCCAGCTTACGCTAAGGTGGCTGCTCCTCTTGCTTATGCTGCCCCAGTCGCTCACGCCTACCACGCCGCCCCCGTTGTCAGCGCCTACCATGGTGCCCCAGCTGTGGCTCACCTCGCTCACTACTAATTAGTTCGCTAATTAGATAATTTATTTCTTCTGTACCAAAAATGTTTCATCATTAAAACTCTTCATTTAAACTTTAAACAATGCATTTCTCTTGTAAAACCTATCCTTATTGCGTAAAAATTGTTTGATTCATGTAAAGAAATTATTCAGAGATATTGAAGTTATACTAAATAACTTTCAAAGTAAAATTGAACTAAATAAATAAATATTAAAAAAAAAAAAAAAGAAGTTAGAATTTAACAAAAATATATGACGAAAAATCTGTATTTTATAAAATATTTCTATAATAGACTGAATTCAAATTAGTTCTGCTCAAAATATTGTATTTTTTTCTTCTGAAAAATCAACAATACAGAAATCTAAAATGAAAGACAGAAACATGTAGATTGTTAAAAAGAAAATCAAATTAAATTTTGCAATGATTTTTCTTTATAATTCGACAGAAACTAATTACAATATATATTTCATTTTATCACAGTAAAATATAGTCTATACTAAAACAAATTTCAGGGGACCTTTTATTTATGATAAAGGCCCACAACTCACTTGTGCATTCTAAACAGCCTTTAAATAATTAGTTAAAAGAAACAAAGAAACTCAAGAGTATGCGAGAGAGAGAGAGAGAGACAGAGAGAGACAGAGAAGAAACAGAGACAGAGAGAATGAAAGAATAATGTTCTTATACAAGAAAAAAGAGAGAGGATGCTTACGCATACGTATATTATATGATTCATACATTTATAAGTTGTCGCAAATAGTAAATTAAATTTCTTTTTTTGAAAATGGTACAGTATATACATAATTACCATACAGTACACTATTATGATTCATTTCAAAAACTACTGAAACCATTAATTACATATAACCAGTCATTTTGTGATATATTTCTTAAAAATTAAAATTTCATTTAAAATTCATTATACACAGGTGGAATTAAAATTATTTGAAGAAAAAAAAAGTTAATAAATATACTATATTACTATATATGTATACCATAGAGCATACATATTGATATTTGCAAAATTACATTAAAAATTATGTTGTACAACAGAATAATTTTGTTATTAATATGCAACATATTCTCTAGTTGCAAAAATTATAGCATAAATAATTATGCTGTTATCAATGAACGTAAATGAAATAGAGGTAATAATGCAATATATAGAATTAATTTTCTTGTTCCCTTAAATGTAAAGAAATCAGTTTCAGTTTCTTTATTGATCATAATACCAATTGGTAAATATTGATTACAAAAATATTTATAAAGGAATACAATATATTTCATAATAGTTTCAGTCATCATAAATATTATTAGGAATATATTCTGAAAACATTTAATAAAATCTACATTGTATATTTATAATATTTGTATGCCTTCAGATACATGTACGTACATTCATTAGTGTGTTTAAAAATGTATAATTTTTTATGTTTTTGAATAATGATGAATGATGATTATATCATTTTATTGTGTTATTTGACGCACTGTAATTGCACTTGTAATACTATGTACATATATAACATGCAATAAAATTCAATCACAATTTGCAGAATACAGAACTCATGAGTTATTTATAATATTTCATCTTAAGCCCTTTATTTTCTTCACCTTTATATTCTTTAATGAGATAGGAAGAAGAAGAAGAAGAAAAAAATAAAAAATAAAATAAAATAAAAAAGCACATCATTGAAAAATAAGACGACAAATATGAACGTGATGCAATTGGCCTATAGTCAAGGGACTTCAATTAAAATAATATCTTGGTATATTATATAAATAATTGATTTTAAATATGAAATTTAAACTTGCAGATTTATACTGTGCTAAATTTTTTCATTTGTGTCTATTGAAAAGTTTTTTTTTTTTTTTTTTTTTTTTTTTTTTAACTTTAAATTTTCTAGACTTGTTGCGTGAAGCATTATAATGGGAAAGACAAAAAGATTTTTTTTTTTTACTGGCATTTTATTTACGCACAGTAGGTAACTCATTTTAATATTAGAAATTTTTGTTAATGTTATAATGTTGTACATAAAAAAATCCTCTCTCTCTCTCTCTCTCTCTCTTACAAAACTTAATCAAGAATCAAGTTACACAATTATATTTAATTTTTAATAGTGATCGTACTAAAAATAAATTAACAATAACTCAATTTGAAAACTTTTGTAACTTTATGTTGACGTATCACTCAGCAAAACTAAATCCCTAAATATTACAAAAAAAAAAAAAAAAAAAAAAATCTGCTGAATAAAATTGTTAAAAAAATAAATAACCTTTCACACATAAATTACTTTTTTTTTATCAAACCGTCTCGATTTTTCAAAAAAAATAAAAAAAAAATAATATAATAAAAATAAACTATAACAGATAATATTAATGACAAAATAATTAATTTTGCCCTGAATGTATCTTAATTACCCAAAAAGATGAGCTGACTAATAATATTCAAAATTATACTTAATTTAATTACCGCAGTATAATATAACTACATATAATAATAAAATTACATGTAAATATTTAACATATAGTTATTTAATAATACTCTAAGACATAGTGATTAGAAAGTTTTTACATAAATATATATAACTATATAAAAAACCAGAAATGAAAACTATTTCAAAAATATACGGTGAATGTCATGAGCTCAATATAATTTAGATTAACTTTACAACAAAAAAATAATATATAAAAAGAATGCGAGGAGGGGGTGGGGCAAGGTCGGAGGGTGTTACTATATAAATGAAAATTTTATGCATTTTAGTATCATTCAATCAACTACTCTACAATGGCATTCAAGGTACGAAGGAAAATAATAGTGAAATTTGGATATCATACGATTTTGGAATACAGTGCTCATTTTACAGATTTGCAATTTATAGAAAAATTTGAAATATTGAAAATTTTATAAAAAATTATTTTCATTGAATTTTTTTTTTTTTTTTTTTTCGAACGCAGATTTAGACAATCATTATTATTATTTTGTTTATATAAGCTTATACGTATGTCAGTGGCTAATAAACGTTACATATATGGCAAAGTGTTAAGTTTTAATATTTAATCTCATTTAAAAAGTCAATAAATAAAGTCATAAAAAATAGCGTAACTTTACATTGGGTGCAGGGACTTTTTTCTTTCTATTTTTAATGATTAGGTGTATAATTGAATAAATAATTGATTCATATAGCTTAAGGATCTTGAATAATTTAAATTTTAGTGTATTAAATCGCTAATAATTTTTGTGTTTATGCAGTTCGTCGCTTTCGCCGCTTTCATCGCCGTGGCCCGCGCTGGAGTTATCGCACCCGCATACTCCGCATACGCTGCCGCCCCTGCTCTGGGTTACGCTCACGCCCCAGTAGCCGCCTACGCCCACGCACCAGTAGCTGCCTACGCCGCTGTCCCCGCTATCGCTAAGGTCGCAGTCCCCGCTGAGTACGACGCACACCCACAATACCACTACGCTTACTCCGTAGCCGATGCTCTGACCGGAGACAACAAGCACCAGGAGGAGAGCCGTGACGGAGATGTCGTGAAGGGATCTTACTCCCTTGTTGAGTCCGACGGAACCCGTCGTATCGTCGACTACACCGCTGATCCCATCAACGGATTCAACGCTGTTGTCCACAAGGAGGGAGTCGCTGTCCAGAAGGCTATTGTTGCTGCCCCAGCTTACGCTAAGGTGGCTGCTCCTCTTGCTTATGCTGCCCCAGTCGCTCACGCCTACCACGCCGCCCCCGTTGTCAGCGCCTACCATGGTGCCCCAGCTGTGGCTCACCTCGCTCACTACTAATTAGTTCGCTAATTAGATAACTTATTTCTTCTGTACCAAAAATGTTTTTCAATAAAACTCTTCTTTAAACTTTAAAAATGACTTTATATATCAATTTTATGCACCTATACTGTACTACCTTTATACAAACTCACCTCTTAATATTTATAAATCCTAAAAGTACGCAGAAAAATGACAGACATAAGATAATAAAGGGTTCCTTAAAATAAGTTGGTTTAATGTACCAAGTTTATAAAAATGACACTCTGGACAAAATTTTTAGAAAACATAACATTCTAGCATCTTTCTAAAATATGCATAATTATATGCGGATGCTACATTCACAATATAAATAATGCCGATGATATATGTTGTATTTGCAAGTTGGTGGTCTTACATTTAATGTTATAATAAATAATCAAGAAAAGTACCACCACTTATAGAATAGCGTGAATCTGTATGATAGAATTTAAATAATAATGAAACACAAAATTTGTAATAAAATATAAAATAAATGACACGACACATACTGTATATAAAAATGTATGTTATAATGAAAGTAAAAAGTTGATAAAAAAAATTGTCTGTGTGGTATTTGTTTTAAAGTATATGTCACTTTCATACCAGTCTGCATTGCAAAGATGTCTCTTAAAATTTTAATTAATCACTTTTATAAATATTAAATATTATTTATGTGTGTCTATTGAAATATGTAAGCAGAAAATATTTACAGTGGTTTACCTAGAGAGAGAGAGAGAGAGAGAGAGAGAGAGAGAGAGAGAGAACAAAAAAAACGTAATACTAATTAAACACGTAGTAATTAATTTAAGACACTTAATTATAAAAAAAAAATGTGAAGGCTTGTATACTAGGGAGCCAAAAATAATGAAATTCCAAAGAAAAAAAAATCTAATATGTTGCGAATTATTTTGCGTTGTATTTTATAATCTTACAATTAATTTTTCTTTTTCTTTTTTTTTTTTTTTTACTATTCAAAATTTTGCAAGTTATTTTAACTATTTTTAACAGACGCTATTACATATTACGATAATTTAATAGTAAAATTAAGCATCATGTTTTTTTTTGTTTTTTTTTTCTTCTTCTTTTTCTTCTTTTTTTTTGAAATTCTTTATTAAATGAAAATAAGGGGGGGGGAAAGAATATATATTTTTTTATAAAAATAAGGGGTCCCTTTTTATTTCCCCTTACTGCTTTTGATTACTAACTATATACTATTGACTATAGTTAGTTAGTTAGTAAGTAAGTATAGCAAGCAAAACTGAAGCTCCGTAAAAGATTTTCAATAATACATAATAAATATCAGTAATGATGTTGAAAAAAAAAATTATATAGCAATTCAAAACGTAAAAAAAAAAAAAAAAAAAAAAAAAAAAAAAAATAATAATAATGCAGTATGCATACACTACTTAAAAAAAAGCTTAGTAATAATATTCAATAATAGAAAAAAAATGACATACAGTAGCTTGATATCATGATTGTTACGTTACATTACAGTTGAAAATAGATGCTGTAGTTGTATGAATATGTGTTAACTTTTTTTTTTCTTTTCTTTTCATGCACAGCTTTACAGAATACTTTATGAAATTCAATAATAAAATGTTTCATAGACCAAAATGTTGCATTTAGTTATACTACTCAAAATTTATATCATATTTGGAGTTCAAAAACTATAATGTATGGTATGAATTTTGGCATACTAATGGCTTCTTACGGGTTATTTCAAAAGAGTCGAGTCCCAATTGTTGACACATTAGAAAAATATTAAGGTGAGAGCATTTTTGATGCCACTGATTGAGTCCAATCTTATATACTGTGAGTATCCAAATTTTGAAATTTCAAGTCTCTAGCTAAATAATTTGAGAAGGTGATAGTTGTATTAATATTTTAAGTTTTCATTTACAAATCTAGTAATTCAATTGGGACCTACCAACTATGCGCTGTATCAGGACCATACATAAAAATATTTCTAAAATTCTCTTTTTCAACTTACAAAGAGCCAAATTACTACGTTACACACGTCATTAAAATTCTATAGTTTATTCTTACAAATACATGGAAAGCATAAATAACGTAATTTATGCTGTATTTATGTCATTATATAGCATAAATTATGCTAAATTAAAACATCATAAATAATTATGCTGAACAACATAATATTTATGCTATGTAACACAGTTATTATGCAGTAAAGCATAAATTATGCTGTATTGAACAATTAGTGTTAAAAAAAGGCTAGCATAAATATTACGTATTTAATAAAAAAAAAATCGTAAACTATATACAAAAAAAAAAAAAAAACTTATTCAACAAATATTATAATGACAATTTTTGTTGTGCAATGTGTACATATATGTGCGTGTATCTCAAGTATCTATATTATATTTCAAAAATATTAAATATCATCACAGCTCTATAAACATATAAACACAAGATTTATTTTAATCTTTACGTATAATTAATATTCAAAGATATAAGATATATTTACACACACGGATCTTCATCAATTTATAATAAGTATATACGTATATTTACTTATAATCATAAAATAAATTCTTTAGTCACCAAAAAAAAAAAATAACCTTTAAAAAAATAAATAATGATTTAACCTTTCTAAATATTATTGTATCATATTGTATTTTGCATTGGTCTCAAATATTAAAAGAAGATTCATAAATTAATTGTGAAGATATATATATATATATATATATATATATATATATATATATATATATATATGAAATGTCAATTGTGTAATAATTAACATTAAATACGTAAGAAATTGTAATAATTTTTATCTGTAGTACAAGTGTCCTTATGTGTCAAGGACCATAAAAAATTAAAGAATTTACTGCATTGAAAAAAAAAAAATAAACTTGTTTTATTAGTATATAATATATATATTTTTTGTGTGAATATGTTGGGAGGAGCACAAAAGATTTGAGAGATGTCATCTTCTTTGAGGTAATATTTTTGCTTATACTTGACATAAGGAGGATCTTCTTCTACTGGGGGTATATAAGGTGCTGGGTGCCAAGACCAGAGCATCACAAAGTATCCAACTACCATGGCATACAAGGTAAGTGGGGACAACAAATAATATCATTATATACTTTTGAACATTTTGTGAAATAGGAATTTGAGTTTTTTTTTTTTTAGAAATTTCTGCATGTTTTATAAATTTTAAGAATTTTTTGGTATTTTATATTTTGAAATAACTCTAATGTAAAATTTAGGAATTTGAATAGTTATATATTTTTTATGATATATTTTTATGTGTGTTACCCTTTTTAAAAGTTTTGAGTATTTTTTTTTTTATTTTTTATTTTTACATATTTTGAGATTTGTCTGCTCCTGAATTTTATAAGTATTGCATCTAAATCAAATTTGAGTATTAAAAGTATTTTTAATTATAATTTTCTTTTCGATCTTACTTAATTTATACTTATTAAATACTATTTTATAAAATACAGCTTGTATTTTGTTGAATTTAAATATTTTTTAATTTTTTTTTTTTTTTTGGAATATAGTATTTTGAATATGACATCAAAAAATTATGCATTTGAATTTAGGCACTACTTATCTATTTTTATATTGTTGTTTTGTATTTACTATTTTTCTTATTTATAATGTTCGTAAAAGTTTATCCGAATATTTATATATATAAAAAAAGCATTTTGTCACATTTTTTTAAATTCAGAATCATATTTAATAACACTTATCTATTTTTAATTAACTGAAATAAAAATATTTTTTTAAAAGAATTTCCATACAATTAGCATGTAGTTTTTTCAATACATTTTTTTTTTTTTTTTTTTTTGTAATACAATTTTCAGTTATAGTCCATCACTTTACGACGCAACTTTAAATGCAACTTAAATTGCAATTAACAAAAGGCTTTGTATTTTAAATTTGGCATTTTATATTTCAGTTATTTGCTGTCGTTGCTCTCTTCGCCCTCGCCCAGTGCGCACCCCAAGCCCCAGCTGACGACCCTTACTATGACCCCAACCCTCAGTATACCTTCTCTTACTCTGTGGCTGACTCTATCACCGGTGACAACAAACAACAACAAGAAACCCGTGATGGCGACTATGTTGAAGGTTCCTATACTGTAGTTGAAGCTGATGGCACTACGCGTACCGTAACTTACACCGCTGATCCTGTAAATGGATTTAATGCCGTAGTTACCAAATCAGGTACTCCAATTGAACAACCAATTCAACAACGTGCTCCAGCTCCAGTTCAAAGACCTATCCCTGTACGTGTTGCTCCTCCTCCAGCACCAAAACAAACCCCTAGACCAGTAGCTCCAGTACGTTCAGCATCACCATCCTCATCTAACCAAGCTAATCAGGGAGCTCGTCCATCATCATTCTCACCTCTTACACGTCTAGCTATTGCACCCCAGGCTGGATCTATCTCAACACTTCATGGCAAACCTCTGATTTATGCTGCTCAAGGACAAGGCTCATCTCTATCTTACACCCCCGGCGGAGCTGAGGTAGCTTATACTGCTCCAGTTCAACCCCAAGCTGTTGTATATACAGAGAATGTGGTACAGAATGCTCCTATTACTTACACTGCTGAGATTCCTATTGCACAAGTGAACTACGCTCCTGCTACGCCTGTTAACTACGCCCCAGCTACTGAAGTACGTGCAGTACCAAGTTATTCTGATGCTGCTGCTGTAACTTCCACTCACTTTACCTCACCTTATGCTACTTACTCTCATTAAGTAACTATTACTATTGAAAATATTACGATTGGTATATATTATATTTGGATTACGCTAATGAATTTTTATAAATATTGTACATGCTTTAGCTTTTAATTGATGCAATAATAAATTTTTTACAATACTGTATTTACATTGTTTTTACTTTTCAAATCGTTAAGAAGATAACAATAATAAACACTAATAGATAGATAATAAGGCCTCTTGCTTTATATTTTTAACGAATTCACTTTTATTATAATAACTTTGTTTTTATTTCAAATTGTTAAAAATTAATAATAGTAAAAAATAAATAGAAAATACAATACTTTAATAAATATTATATAAACGCCTTCATATAATTATTTCGTTATCTTTAAACAAAGAAACCAAACTTGAAATGATTGACTGACTTGCATTATACAGTATATTTTTTATAGTTGAAAACTTACTGTACAGTAATTAAATTTTTTACTCGATGCTTTTCTAAAAGAAAAACAAATTTGAAACTTTTAATCGAAACTTTAAAACAAAACTTTGAAACAATGGATGAATTTGCAATGCAATTCGTAAATTGATGCACAAATTAAATTACAGCACAAGTTTACAATTGAAACACAAAATTAGCGATGTAAATTACCAATGATGATTTTTCAGAAATGATTATATTAGCTTGAAACTCATAACCATAATGTGCTTCATTATTAGTTAAAAATTTCTGAAAACAATTAAAATAAAATGCGCAAATTTAAGAGTCTACGTTTAAAACGTTCAAGATTCAAGATTTTATTGCATGTTCCATACATGTTCCACCAATCCGTTTTACTACTATACGATTAAATATAAGAACAATAAAGAAGTTTAATAGGTTTAAGACTTGCATAAAGTTAAAAAAATAAATTATAACAATCTGTTTAAGAGCCTATAATTTTTTAAGGCGTTTTAAACCATTAAAAATCTATATGAATCAATATAAAAATATTAAATTAAAATGATCTTAAAGATTAAATTTTTTAATTCATCGAGAAAAATCAATAAGTGATAATTATGCTAGTAAAGTCTATTTTCAGACATACATATTTAGATCTTTTCAGCATACTTTTATTCTATATTCTATTGAATAAACGAGTCTAAATACACTTTGCAATTTGCAATATTGCATAATTTATAGCAATTATGTTGTGACAAATTAAATTATGTGAGAAAAAGAAGAAAAAAAAGTGCAATATGTATGATAAATTAATGAAAATATAATACATTTTACATACGGTAGATATTATTTACGATTAAAAAAATATAAACTGACTCTTTATTACATTGTGGGAGGGGATTAATGTGGGAGGAGAGAGTAAAGTTTAAGATTCACTACTAGAAGATTTACAAGTTAAGTAAGAAAACAACTTAAAAAATACAGATAAAAAATGTCAACAACAAATTTGGGAGGAGCTAATATATTTTTTTATTACCAATAATAATAATAAAAAAAATCTTAGATTGTCAAAATATTTTGATATTGAAAAAGTCGTCATCCTCGCCCTTATTTTTATTTTAACCAATATATTTATATAACAATTTAAAGTTCATGTAAAAAAAAATCAAACTATATTATAATGCAGGTTAACAAGTGTGTAAGATTGGGTGGGGCGAAGGGCGAAGATTCTGGTGGACCAGTATAAAAGTGTGCTGTACCACAAGCAGGCATCACACATTTGCAAATCCTCGCAACATGGCATTCAAGGTAAGCTAAGCAAAACTGGTATACAGCTACTTTACTATATTAGTATTACATTAACGTGTGTATTTAGATCATTTTTTTACAATTCAACTTTATTATACGTAAAGGTTTTATTATAGGATTTTTCAAAATTATTTTTGCTGTAGAACTCTATATAGCTATAACTTTATTTTTAAGACCCCCCTTTTTTAATATTTCTTAAAATATTTGTAACTATATACTGAATAGTTTTATCTTAAAAACTGTCAATTAAAATTACTTTAAATTAATTATCAATAAATACAAGCCTAAAATGAAGGTATAGTTTAACTTGTAAAATATTAAAAATGAAATTAATTTCTCCAGTTCGTCGCTTTCGCCGCCCTTATCGCAGTGGCCCGCGCTGGAGTCCTCGCTCCCGCTATCTCCACCTACGCTGCTGCCCCAGCTCTCAGCTATGCCGCCCCAGTTGCTCGCGTAGCCGCCGTCCCTGCTCTTGCCAGAGCTGCCGTTGCCGTCGATACCGAGTACGACCCTAACCCACAATACAGCTATGCCTACTCTGTTGCTGATGCTCTGACCGGAGATAACAAGCACCAGGAGGAGACCCGTAACGGAGATGCCGTCCAGGGATCTTACAGTCTGCTCGAGGCTGACGGAACCACCCGCACTGTCACCTACACCGCTGATCCCGTCAACGGATTCAACGCGGTCGTTTCCAAGAGCGGAGCTGCTGTTGCCGCCGCCCCCGTTGTCGCTGCCCGCGTTGCTGCCCCCGTCGCCTACCACGCACCCGTAGCTGTTGCCCGCGTCGCTGCCCCCGTGGCCTACGCTGCTCGCCCCGTTGCTTACGCCGCTGCCCCCGCTGTCGTCAAGACCAGCTACGCTTCCCCCTACGCCACCTACGTCCACTAAGTCAAACCAAACAACTATTTATTGAATAAATTATTTTGCAAAACTAAAAACGATATTCCTTTATTGGTCTATTTTTTAATAATGATTGCTTCGATTTTCCTGTCTGTGCATACATTTTTTTTTAGGATTGAGTATTATACATATAAATATTAAGATAGTATTAAAAAAAAAAGCAGATACAATATTAACTTAGAAAAAACTTTAGTAATCACAATAACCAATACATTGTTTTATTATTATTATTATTATATTTTTTATAGCAGATGCGAAAGTTTAATTTTGGATACATATTTATGTACTGAAGGGTTTATTTAAATAATATTAACATTAAAGTCATATACCTCATAAAACAACATATGCTTTTTAATGAATAAACACGAAATGGGATCTTTAAAACTGATGACAATATTTACCAGAATGTTAACGTAGCCCTACGAGAGAGTGGGAAAAAACTGTAAAGTATGCTATTTGCGTGAAAATTCATTTTTATGACGTCAGAAACATACAAAAAATTAGTATGAAAATGTTGTGTGGGTTGCATAAATCGAATTTTCTGATCACTGCTACGGATCTACAGTTGGGTTTTGAGACAAACTAAAGTTATTTATGTAAGTCCTATCAAGTGTTTTGTGATATAAATGCTTATGTTTTTCTCTGGTCTATTCATTTAAGAATAAAAATATAAGACTATATTTTTACAGTTGCATAAAACATAACATTAGCCTTAAAATAAATAAATCATAAAAATATATTTTAATATTATATACTGAATAACATACATCATTAAAAAATGTGAATTAAATTTTAAAATATTGATGAAATGTGTATCTATTGAAAATATAGCAATGCAATACTATTATTATATATTGAAAAATATTTATAAATAGAAAGATTTAATCATACAAAATTGAAAATACCTATAGAGCGGTTTCATTTATGTTAAAAGTCAACGCCATAAATGAGTACTATAAATAACATGGGCCAGTATAGATAAATGGCAAATTTTGCCAGTTTAAAAATACTTTACAATATTTTTTAGAGCATTGGTGCTGTTAACAGGTTAAATTAGTACCTCAAGTATGCAAGAAAAATAATAATGACCAAAATATATCTAATTTTCCAAAGAAAATAGCCTAAAACTACGTTTGTCCTATGCTGAGCAATGTTATTCATTGCTGAAGAAGAGCATCGAAAAGCACTTAGAATGACGTCATGCGTACACACCCTATATAGTACAAAAATATATAAAAATAAAATTCAAACACTCACATAAAACTCTATCATTTTATTTTATTATTATTATTTTTTTTTTTTTGAACATTAGTTAAATGTATAAACAGAAAATAATATGATTTTAAAATAGAAATCATAAAAAATATTAAAATTGCATCCTATATAGTGCTTTCGAAATCCGGATAAAATTAAAATCCAGATTTAGGATAGAAAGTTATCCGGATCGATCCGGATCACGATCTAGATCAACATTATCCGGATAGAAATTCAGATAACGGATAATTTTTTATACGGATTTTGAAATCTGGATTTTTTTTTTTTTTTGACAGCACCATAGCACACATATTAGAAAGAAGATGATGAAAAAATAGCTTATTTTGTCTCATCTAACAGTAAATTTAATTTCAAACGATAAAAATAGTTATTAAGCTGGATTGCCATAAACAACATAGTATTTTGAAGTATAAGCGGATTGGCATTACAATATCTTCTACAGCATATTTTTTAAATTTATGTTTTATGTGTCTTATACAAAGTTTGTGTATGTGTACATTTCCTGGCGATGAGAAATTTTACTCTACTGCTTTATATGAAAGTGAATAAAGATTTTCATCATAAAATGTTCTATTTTATATACTTAAAAAGGGTACTTTTATTTGCTATTTCCATAGAGGTAATAGAATTAAGTTTGATAAAAGAGTACCTGTACTTATTTAGAAAAAAACACAAATTTTATTAGTTCTCAATTAAATCAATTATATAATAGTTTAAGAACAAAAGAGATCAAGAAAAAAGTTATTAAGATATTAAACTAATCTATCTCGTGTTCTTCTTCTAACAACAACAATAATAAAAAATTAAAAATCTATATTTTATATTATTATTGTTTTACACCGCACTCATGTTATATAATTTATTGTAATATTTGACATCCTAGTTAACCCAAAGTGATTAATCATAATTTGCTAACTATAGTTACTTTGAACTATGAGTAATAAATAAATGTAGTGACATCTTAATTTAGGTCCTGAAACTTTTCTTACTGTTACATACTTTGACTTTCAATTATCTGGAAAAAAAAAAGTAGAAGAAGAAGAAGAAAAAGAAGAGGTTCAAGAGTTTTCTTGAGATTCTCAAAAATATTAATTGATGCAATCATGAAATAACGCATATGAATTATGCTTTAATAGTTTTTAATATATACCCCACAGTATGGGTATATACCCAAAAGTAGATTGACATTTCCTATGAACAAGTGATAAAAATTACCTCAAATACTTTTTATCATTCAATATAATTATAAAGAGACAATTTGTTAACATTTTGCATTACACTTATACAATTATTCAAACTTACAATAATTATTTAAGTATATCATTCTATTAGAATATACATTAATTGTCAATATGGCGCAATTGCCAATATGCCGTATAAGGATACTTTATTATGCATTTTATAATATTAATAATGTCAAATATTGTCACCTTTCACACTCGATAAAAGAGCACAAATCGAGAAAAAAAAATCAATTGAAAAGTGTGGTAAGCAAGTTTAATGTCAAGTGTATAAAAATGCAGGTTAACAAGTGTGTAAGTCAGGGTGGGGCGAAGGGCGAAGATTCTAGTGGAGCAGTATAAAAGTGTGCTGTGCCACAAGCAGGCATCACACACTTGCAAATCCTCGCAACATGGCATTCAAGGTAAGTCTTGCGGATTATTCAAACTTATTGCAGTTTATTTTATTTAAGATTGTATCTGCACCAAATATCTATCTTTCTAGTCAATGTTAATAAGATGCACTACATTTATTATTTGATATCATTATTTGTACAAATTGGGCAAAAAATTAGGAATTTTTTGTTTTACATAATTTGGCTTTGTAATAAACTATGAATTCTATCTCTCCAGTTCGTCGCCTTCACCGCCCTCATCGCAGTGGCCCGCGCTGGAGTCCTCGCTCCCGCTATCTCCACCTACGCTGCTGCCCCTGCTCTCAGCTACGCCGCACCAGTTGCTCGCGTAGCCGCCGTCCCCACTCTTGCCAGAGCTGCCGTTGCCGTCGATGCTGACTACGACCCTAACCCACAATACAACTACGCCTACTCCGTATCCGATGCTCTGACCGGAGATAACAAGCACCAGGAGGAATCTCGCAACGGAGACAATGTCCAGGGATCTTACAGTCTGCTCGAGGCTGACGGAACCACCCGCACTGTCACCTACACCGCTGATCCCGTCAACGGATTCAACGCCGTCGTTTCCAAGAGCGGAGCTGCTGTTGCCGCCGCCCCCGTTGTCGCTGCCCGCGTTGCCGCCCCCGTCGCCTACCACGCACCCGTAGCTGTTGCCCGCGTCGCCGCCCCCGTGGCCTACGCTGCTGCCCCCGTTGCCTACCGCTCTCCCATCGCTGTTGCCCGCGTCGCTGCCCCCGTCGCCTACCGCGCTCCAGTAGCTGTTGCTCGCGTAGCTAGCCCCTTGGCCTACGCTGCTAGCCCCGCTGTCGTCAAGACCAGCTTCGCCTCCCCCTACGCCACCTACGTCCACTAAGTCAAACAACTATTTAATAAATAATTTATTCTGAAAAACTATATCACTGTTTCATTTCTCATTGAGTTAAGAAAATAATCTTCTATCGATATTTTTAGACTTTTTTTTAGGATTTTATATGAATATAGGTTACAAGAACTGAATAAAATAATTTCTTAATTTTTGATTGGTAGATAAATTAGTATAAAAGAAAATAATAATACTCCTACAAAATGCTCGTCGTAACATCACAATTTCATAATTGTGTTTTCTTTAAATTAAATTTTATACATGAATGAGAGAGAGAGAGAGAGAGAGAGAGCACATAGTCTACAAGTTGATTACTTTAATATCGAGCACGTTCATTTTTGTTAGTCGCATCTTCTTTATACTCATTAAATTTTTGGACTAAAATTCATTAATGCGTATAAATTGTACATTGTACACACTCTAAAATTAAAATTTATTTGTTATTTAGCATGCTATCAATACAACTTCTAGCATAATAGACCACAATTGACCACCAAGAAAAAAACAACACAAAAACACACAGAAAGCATAACACGTAGTTAGATAAAAAAAAATGAAAAATAAATAAAATAAAAATACATGAACATTGAATATCATGACAAGATATAGCATTCTATGGAGGTGTATGATTAATGTAACAATTATACTGACCCGCGTGTGTGCGGTCCAAGTGCACCTGTTAATATAAGACCGTGTCAAGACGAGACTATAAGGTAATAGCCTGGTACACATTGAGCAATACATGTTATGTAATAAATTTGATTGTACATTAAGCAAATTTAATGTTTTTGAATATGAAGAATATCAATGTTGTTGCGAACAAAATGTCTATCTCGTTTTTTTGTCACGAGAAGCAAAATGTCTATCTCGTTTCTGAACGTTATGTAGATGGGGCTCGAGTTACACATTTTGCTTCTGCTGACAAAAAAAAAAAAAAAACGAGATAGACATTTTGTTTGCAACAACATCGATATGCCTATTAAAATACTGCATAATGTAAGCTGGATTTAAAACTACAGAAGATCAAATTTAAAGCTTTAAAGTGAAACTATACAAACAATTAAAAATGAATTTTTATATATATATATTTTAGTAATAACTAGGAAAAATAAAAGAAATTGGAAAACGAAACCTAACAATGGTGATGCACGCTGTATATACATACAGGATATTCAGTGTTACTAAGAAAATATGCTCGAAGACACCATGTATATTTATATATGGAGCATTGTCAGTTTTTATCTTCACATTAATATATGCATTTGGTGTTCAGTCTGTTTCATAAAAAATTAAATTCAATTAATTGGCGTATGGCCATACAATGCGAACAGATGGACATTTCAGTTGACACAAAACTCCATTTAAATACATATTACTTCCAAATAATAATATGCCAATATATAGAAATCAAAATTTTTTTATCAAAGAAAATGAGCATACACAACACACTGCTATAAAACGCATAATAGTACAATTCTATACCACCAAAATGGTGTCTGTACGGTGAAACAAATAAACCAAAAAATGTATAAATATACTGTATGTGCAATATAAACATTATACACCCTGTAATGAATTATTATTGATTATTTTTATATAGAAAAGATGAAAAAATAAGAGGAAAAAACTTGTATGAATATTAAATATAATAAAATTGTAAATGTCACATAAAATCTTTTGATGTATTTTATTATTATTATTATTTTACAGTACAAAATGTACAAATATTTTAAATTTAGTATATATTGAGCATTATAATTATATATAAATATATTTTTTTAGATTCATTAGCAATGTAATAGGTAACCAGGGTAAGTAGCTACTAATCCTGATAGGTAACTAAGTAATCAATTTCTATACCATATATGTATATTATATATATATATATATATATATATATATATATATATATATATATATATATATACAGGGCCGGCTTGGCCATAAGACGAGGTCTGCGATCGCAGACCGGGCCAACGTCATTGCGGGCCAAGCGGGCCAGAAAAAAAAAAGAAAAAGAAAAAAAAAAAAAAAGAAAAGAAAAGAAAGAAAGAAAAGAAAAGAAAGAAAAAAGAAGAAGACAATAATTTAAATTTACTCAAAAGTTTGCAGCACAATATAATATTTTTTCTACTTCTACAGTTTATTTAATTCAGAGACAGAGCAGAGAAATGAAAATCTTAGTTATGCAAAAAATTAGTATACGTAGTGAAAGGGAAAAATCTGATAATGAATCTGATCAGGGCCGGCTTGGCATAAGACGTAAGGCCGGGATCTCGCGGCCCGGGCTTTTGACTTTGCGGGCCTTTTTGCTTGCTCTTAATTACTAAAAAAAAAAAAAAAAGAGAGAGAGAGAGAGAGAGAGAGAGAGAGAGAGAGAGAGAGAGAAGAAAAAACAACTAAACTTTAAAACCTTTGCCAGCATATTTTTTTAAATTTAATTTTGTATCATATGAATTTAATCTATGATGCATGCACACAAATTACTTGAAATGCGCATTTTTATTGTAACTAAAAAAAAAAAAAAAAAAATGCATTGAGATCATTGCAAGCCAACTAAATTTTTTTATGCACTTGGGCCAGCTAGGCATAAGGCCGTACAAGTTAATCCGCGGGCTCCTGGATAGGGACTTTGCTTTTGCGGGCCTTTGGTTCTGATGGAAAAAAAAATCAATTAAAAAATGTTGAAAGGTACTTTGAAAAATAGCTTACTTTTTTATTATTTGAAAAGAAGTGATATCATTTTTTTAATTATCAGTTTCAATTAAACCCTTCTTTTTAAGCCGTTGTATTTGCGTTTTTTTTCAATACTTCTTGCACTATAGTATGTAAATAAAATATTATATTTTGGAAAGTTATTAAATTCATAGCCCTATATTTATATTTTATTTATATTATTTATAAAAAAAATATATTTATTGTTAAATATATATTTCTAAACACGAGATGAGCCCGTAAATGACTCGTTAAAAAAAAAGCATTTGCAAAGAATACAAGATAATAAAAAAGGATAAAACTTTTTTTTTTTAGTACAATATATTTATAATTCTCTATAGCATGTAAAATCAATTGTTAATACTTAAAAATAATAATAATTTACAACTTTTGTATTCAAAATAAAAATAAATTTTTGATGTGTATAATGAAAATTGAGCCTTTTTTTTTTTTTTTTTCTTTTTTTGGCACACAGGTTCAAGAGCTTTTTTTCTTTCTTTTTAATTTTGGCCTAAATATGGATTTCCCCAAGTAACGGCTCGTTTTTTTCAAATTTAAGCTCAAAATCAAGCTCTTTCAAGTCAAACCATTCGAAAAAAATTTAAGTTATCTACATACCTATAATTATAAATTTATACAAATCCCTGTTCTGCCCCCTCTTTTTTTCTTTTTTCCCCCATACTTCAATTAAATCATTACATTATAACAATTTCCTTCAATATAGTTTGTTTTCTATCATACATCAATTTTTTTGTCTAATATTTTTTTTAAGGTGGCCGAAAGGTCATGTCATGTAGATCGTAGTATATCAAAATAATGTCATGGTTCAATTGCATACTTATTTTTCAATATAATAGTGTTATACATTATTTAAAAAAATGTGAAAAAATTAAAATTTAATTCAAAATTAGCGTAAAAACCAGTGCCACGCCCCCTTTTAAAAAAAAATTTCGCCTGCGGCGCAAGCTGGGGGGCTGGCGCCCCCCAGACCCCCCAGCACATGCGGGCCAATTCCCAGATTGCCAGACCGGGCCAACGTGCCCCAAGCCGGCCCTGTATATATATATATATTAATTTATATATTTGTAATTAAGACATTTTTAAGCTTTACATCTAATTTTAGATTTTGTTGATGGTTTTATTTTTGTTGCATTTGGTAACAATTTAAAAAATATAATATATTGCGATATAGTTGCGAAAAATTAAATAAATAATTTTTACAATATATAAAAATTATTGTCAATATTTGAATATTTCAATTTGAATTTTTTTTGGTATTTCCAATACAGGCAATAGCTAAGTAGTATTTTACTGCGTTGTTTGTGTTGTATTAAATATTGGCAGCAAATAAAATTGTTCTCATCCCAAATTCAAGTGTAAAAAAAAAAAATAATAATAATAATAACAAATAAATAATAATAATAACTTTTTGATGAAATACACCTTTTTAATTATATTTTGTTCCCAAAGATGAATTATACTATCAAAAATTATAAGAGTTTATTGCAACTTACTCATAATTTAAAACATAATTATATTTTAATAAAATATATTAAAAAAAAGTGAGTAAATTTTTAATTTTAACAAATTAAATAATAATTACTATAATAATTGATGATAAATTGATATAAAGTTGTTTAAATATATCAGTCATTATTCAGTTCATTCTCTATACGCATATTCTGCATACTGTATAATGCATAATGCTAATAATGTCATACCACTGTCACTTTTCAAATTGAAAAAGAGAGAGAGAGAGAGAGAGAGAGAGAGAGAGAGAGAGAGAGAGAGAGAGAGAGAGAGAGAGAGAGAGAGAAAGAGAACAAACCAAGAAAATAAAATCATTTGAAAAGTATAGTAAGCAAGTTTAAAGTCAAGTATATTAAAAAATATAAAAATGCAGGTTAACAAGTGTGTAAGATTGGGTGGGGCGAAGGGCGAAGATTTTAGTGGAGCAGTATAAAAGTGAGCTGGACCACAAGCAGACATCACACACTTGCAAATCCTCGCAACATGGCATGCAAGGTAAGTTTTGTGCTTTACTAAAACTTATTATCATATAATTGCTATAATTTAATCAAAAATTATCAATTGATAATCACTGTAATCTTATTATCTCTGATATAAAAATATTGCATATATAAGTACAGTAACATTTACTAATACTTTTTAATAATATTACATAATATAGAATTAATTCAAAAAAAAAATTGTAACTTTTTTACGGAAAAATGTAATGTTTTATTATATATATTTAAGCATTAAAATTTTAATTAAAATTAAACGTTAAGCTAGGACAGATTAAATAAACTATGATTTTACCCCTTCAGTTCGTCGCCTTCGCCGCCCTCATCGCAGTGTCCCGCGCTGGAGTCCTCGCTCCCGCTATCTCCACCTACGCTGCTGCTCCCGCTCTCAGCTACGCTGCCCCAATTGCTCGCGTAGCCGCCGTCCCTGCTCTTGCCAGAGCTGCCGTTGCTGTCGATGCTGACTACGACCCTAACCCACAATACAACTACGCTTACTCCGTATCCGATGCTCTGACCGGAGATAACAAGCACCAGGAGGAATCTCGCAACGGAGACAATGTCCAGGGATCTTACAGTCTGCTCGAAGCTGATGGAACCACCCGTACCGTTCAATACACCGCTGATCCCATCAACGGATTCAACGCCGTCGTTTCCAAGAGCGGAGCCGCTGTTGCCGCCGGCCCCGTTGTCGCTGCCCGCGTTGCCGCCCCCGTCGCCTACCACGCACCCGTAGCTGTTGCCCGCGTCGCCGCCCCCGTGGCCTACGCAGCTGCCCCCGTTGCTTACCGCGCTCCCGTCGCTGTTGCCCGCGTCGCTGCCCCCGTCGCCTACCGCGCTCCAGTAGCTGTTGCCCGCGTAGCTAGCCCCTTGGCCTACGCTGCTAGCCCCGCTGTCGTCAAGACCAGCTTCGCCTCTCCCTACGCCACCTACGTCCACTAAGTCAAACTACTATTAAATTAATAAATTATTATGCAAAACTATATATTTTTATTTATTATTATTATTTTAATGCAAAGTCAGTGTGAGAAGACCTTTTAAGGAAAACATTTAGAATTACGATTTATTTTAACATATCTTTAAATCTTTAAGAATAGAAAGAAAAAAGTAGAATAAAGTAAATATTAAATAAAAAAATTAAATTAAATTAAATAAAGATCATATTTTTTCTACTTTGACGTAAAAATAATAATATTTATTTAGAAAAAAGTCATTACACACAATAAGGAGGGAAGAAGCCACATTTTAAACGTTAAATTTTTTTTTTTTCTCCCGAGATTTCATTTTATCTTTTTGTATATAGTAAATATAGTATGATTTCGGCTTACTATACACGTTGAAAAGTTCATTAGTTCAATCTAGCTAACTAATATGCATTGTTTAATTCTACAGAATTTTTCCATTTTTAAATAATTAATTGTATCTTAAAATTTCAGTTGTAGTACACAAAAATAATTGAAATATTTAGAATGATACATTCTTGCTAGCGTGTATATTAAAAAAAATTTAAAAATAATAATCATCATCAAAAACACAATCATCCCATTAACAAGTAACACGATGGGACCTTAAATAATTTATCTCTTCGCTTAACTCTTTTGTGTAGCCTCACAATCCCGGTAGAAAAACTTTTCCATACTAGTTAACTTGCATTTCTATTTTAGACCTGGATTGCGGGATGTCATGAACTTCAAAAGTTGCCTATACTACTTAAAATTTTTTAACTTTACTTTGTGAAGGTAGGAAAGACGTCTGTAGATCTGTCTCATGATTTAACCGCTTGTTTTGAAAACATGACCGGTTAAAGACAGAAAAAAGTGACGACTTTATTTGTTATATAATTTATGTCCTATATCAAAATGTAAAATCAGAAATACAAAATAAATCTTCTGCAACGTTAATTTTTTTTTTTTCATTTATAACGACTTTCAATTTCATTCTAACTATTAAATTAAAAAGAAAAAAAATAATAAAAATAATAATAAATTGGGTCCATGTTTTTCTGAATAAAACTAAATCTTCAAAATTTAAATAAATATAAAAAAATATATCATCATAATCATGCACAGTACAAAGATATAAATAAACAAACATTATATACGTATACGTATTGAGTATAAAACAGCATTTTATTAAATAAGCTGGTAAATATATTCGTTAAACTATGCAGCGTAATTATTGCGCTGCATCATAATATGATATAGTCGACCACATCAATGTTGCTGAAATAGTGGTACCATAATTATTTTGCAATTTTTTCAAGTATTTATTTATTTATTATTATTTTTTTTTTAAGTGGGGGATTTAATCGAGGCTTATTATCAGTTACATAAACAAGTTATTTTTCTAAACGTTTTAATTTTTTTTTATTATTATTATTATTATTTTTTTACCCTTAACATTTATATAAAATATATGTAATTATTCTGATCATTGATCAATTATTTAAACTTTTTATTAATTGACCATTTTTCTATATTGGAATATAAAATAAAATATGTTATAAAACTTATATAATGTACTGTAAAGAATTAAATATAATCTCAAAGTTACAATACAGTATATTTTGCTGTTTATTTTAAAACTATGCTAATGTTTATAAAACAAACGAACAACTGAGTGAAGCCATGAGTCATGATTTATATTATTAAATAGTCAAAAATATAATTAAAAATATGCAATTCCATGCATTATATTCTTTGTTGGAAATAATAGAAAAGAAATATTTCTATTATGTTGAAAACTTTAAAGCGTGTGTAAAAATAATAATAATAACTATAACTATAACTATATATATATATATATATATATATATATATATATATATATATATATATATATATATATATATATATATATAATATATATATATATATATATATTCTATATATATATATATATATATATATATATATAATCGCAATCTACAAAATGCGGAATACAAAAGAATATTTTTTTCTATAACTTCTACTTAAGACCTGCCTTTCATTCAGTACAAATCAGAAAAAAAGACTAGATTTAGTTTTGCAAAATAATTTATTCAATAAATAGTTGTTTGGTTTGACTTAGTGGACGTAGGTGGCGTAGGGGGAAGCGTAGCTGGTCTTGACGACAGCGGGGGCAGCAGCGTAGGCCAAGGGGGAAGCTACGCGGGCAACAGCTACTGGAGCGCGGTAGGCAACGGGGGCAGCGGCGTAGGCCACGGGGGCAGCGACGCGGGCAACTACGGGGGCGGCAACGCGGGCAGCGACAACGGGGCCGGCGGCAACAGCGGCTCCGCTCTTGGAAACGACGGCGTTGAATCCGTTGATGGGATCAGCGGTGTATTGAACGGTACGGGTGGTTCCATCAGCCTCGAGCAGACTGTAAGATCCCTGGACATTGTCTCCGTTGCGAGATTCCTCCTGGTGCTTGTTATCTCCGGTCAGAGCATCGGATACGGAGTAGGCGTAGTTGTATTGTGGGTTAGGGTCGTAGTCAGCATCGACGGCAACGGCAGCTCTGGCAAGAGCAGGGACAGCGGCCACGCGAGCAATTGGGGCGGCGTAGCTGAGAGCAGGGGCAGCAGCGTAGGTAGAGATAGCGGGAGCAAGGACTCCAGCGCGGGCCACTGCGATGAGGGCGGCGAAAGCGACGAACTGAGATAAAAGAGTTAATTTTTTAATATTTTGAGATCTGAATGTTATTATTGTTTTTTTTTTACACTTATTTCGAGTAATTTCATTTTTTTTTATTCGTTCAAAATAAAGTACTCATAGTTCACAAATAATAGTTATTTTATAATTTGCAATGAAATTTTATGAAAAAAAGAGAGAAATTTGAGAATTGTTTAGTTTTCAAACTACTTCTAGTATGTAAAATTATGTATAGTTTGCTTAAAGTTGAAATCAACTTGACTGATAATTAGGTTTAGCAAAGCACGGAGCTTACCTTGAATGCCATGTTGCGAGGATTTGCAAGTGTGTGATGTCTGCTTGTGGTCCAGCACACTTTTATACTGGTCCACTAGAACTTGCGCCCTTCGCCCCACCCAATCTTACACACTTGTTAACCAGCATTCACTTGACATTATTTGCTTCAATAAAATTTAATTTTTATTCATTTTAAACAACGAGGGTAAACAAATATCTTGTGTGTAGAAATGTTTTTTTAATATAATATGTAATTTTATATAATATTATTTATATGAATTCATCTATGTGTGAAATGAAGATAACCCTTTAAAGGAATAGACAAGAGAAAAACATAAGCATTTATATCACAAAACACTTGATGGGATTTACATAAATAACATTCGTTTGTCTCAAAACCCAACAGTAGCCCCCGTAGCAGTGATAAGAAATTTTGATTTCAAAACACTTTCATACTAATTTTTGCATGTTTCTGACGTCATAAACATGAAATTACACGCAAATTGCATACTTTACAGTGTTTTCACGCTCTCTCGTGGGGCTATATTAACAATCTGGTAAAAATTGTCATCAGTTTTGAAGATCCCATTTCTTATTTAATCATTAAAAAGCACATGTTGTTTTATGTTGTCTATGGCTTTTATTTGCCACTTTACTTTGCTACGAATATGAATTCATTTTTAATAGATCGATGTTTTTATCTCAATTTCTCCTAATTACCGCATTGTTAAAAATGTATTTGAAAATATAGCTTATATAATATACTTCAGTAAAATAATTTAGCAAGATATGTACTCATTTTTAGAAAAATTACAAGCCGAAAAGCTATATAACAAAATATGCTATATATTAATTAATTTATTTTTAATTATATTTTACAAATATATGTATTGATGAAGTAATATACAGTATAGCAAAATATTAGTTGTGCAATTAGTAAGCTAATATTAGACTTACATTGTATACAAGAAAATAAGTGAGCTATCAGTGGATCAGTGAGATATGCGAGTTATTTCTAAAAAAAATGTATTAAGATATTTTGTTGACAGTAAATCACAAAATTGAAAAATAATTAAATTATTTATTAACGTATTGAAAACGATGTAGGTATGCATGAATCTCTCTCTCTCTCGCCCTCTCTATCTTATTTTGTAAATTGCATTACTTTAATTCGTGCAATTAATTCATTGCTTATACATAAACAATTAAAATACAATAAATAAAGAATAATACAATTAATCCTTTACCGTTTAATGAATAATTATTAATAATTTTTATTTTTTCACCATCACTGTGCAGCAAGCTCATATTTCAATATAAAATAATTAAAATAATAATTGGAATATAAAGATAATATTTATCAAATGAAATTTCAATCTATGTATTCTTTGTACATGCAATAAATCTTTATTACAGCAATAAAATATTTCTATTCCTAAAATATTCAAACTTATATTATGAAACTTCAAATTTTTTTTAAGCTGTTATTTTTTGAAATTATTATTATTTTTTTTTTTTTCAAATTTAGCACTCTCCATTTTCTTAGTCCTAAATTATTTAAATTTGCCCATTTGTCTTTATTGAAAGGATGGAATTCAACTATAATGCTGATTTTTTAAAAATTTTTTTAGATATATATATAACAGAAATAAATTTAAGAAAATAAATATAAGGTAACACTTTTGATTAAATTTTGATAAATATAATTTATTATTTTTGTTTTGTTTTAAATACAATAATATTATTATAAAAATAAATTAAAATACATTGGTCATCATGATAGTATTACAATATTATATAATATACATAAGATTAATGAATATAAGTAGCATAAGGTGAAGTAAAGTGAGCCTTAACTACGGCGGGAGCAGCAGCATAAGCAAGAGGTGCGTGAACGGCATGAACTGGTGCATGATATGCAAGAGGTGCATGGTACGCTACTGGAGCAGATGCATATGCAACAGGGGTAGCAACTTTAGCATAAGCAACAGGTGCAGCAACTTTAGCAACAACTGCCTTAGCTTCAACTGGTGTTCCTTCCTTATGTACAACAGCATTGAATCCATTTACTGGATCAGCGGTATATTCAACAGTACGTGTGGTACCATCAGGTTCAACAAGAGAATAAGATCCCTTAACAACATCTCCATCACGTGTCTCTTCTTGATGTTTATTATCTCCAGTTGTGGCATCAGATACAGAATAAGCGAAGTTATATTGTGGGTTAGGGTCGTATTCAGAATCAGCTGATTTAACTACTGGGACTGCTTTAGTTGCTACGGCTACTGGAGCGTGATATACGGTAGGTACGGCAGCTTTAGCGTAGTATGGACT
The DNA here is from genome assembly GCA_949318235.1 of Ecdyonurus torrentis. Taxonomy (NCBI): domain Eukaryota; kingdom Metazoa; phylum Arthropoda; class Insecta; order Ephemeroptera; family Heptageniidae; genus Ecdyonurus; species Ecdyonurus torrentis. Next base: position 6,352,366 of record OX439136.1, read on the forward strand.
GGCTACTACAGGTGCGTGATAGGCTAATGGTGCGTGGTATGAAGCATAACCAAGGGGAGCGATGACTCCGGCATTGGTGACCGCAATGAAAGCGGCAATAAAGATCAACTGCATGAAATTAAGAGAAATTACATTTTTGTTAGATTTATGAACATTAAATTAGTTTTAAATAGTAGTTTATTTAGCCATGTAAGTACCATTTGGAATAGACGATATGTGTGAGATATAATGCAAGCTTAAAGTTTCTTGGCTAGAGACGAGATTGCTATAAACAATACTGAGGAAGACTATTAATTTTTAGGGAGTAAATTTATTTCATATTCTAAAAGAGTATATACATTGCACTAAACCGATACATGCGTGAATTTTTAATTTTTGAGTCCATTAAGTATTTTCAATTAATTTGTGAGTCTCAAAATGACATGACAGACTACAACTTTTTCCTATGCTCACATGTATAAGTTACAGCCTGTGACGTCATTTCGTGACTTTAAAAAAATTATTAAAAATATATAATGAACTCAAAAATGAGAAATTCACATATGTATCGATTCAGGACAATGTACTTTTAGAATATGAAATAAAATTACCTCCTTTTTTTGTATAGTCTTTCTCATTGTACTGCAATTCAAAGCAATGAGACAGTTCAGTGGTTAAATCAATTCAAAAATTATATCAGTATCTTTCAAGAAAAAGTAATCTTAAATAGCATGCTTCTTAAAATAACACATTAGGCTACAAAATATAATTATGCTAAACAGCATAGATATTATTCAATGCATCATAAATTATATCTATATAGTTATGAATAATGTTGCTAAATACACTTTAACTTTTGTCCTTGTAAACCTTGTTATTGCACTTTACATTTTCAGGTGGTTTAAAAAATTAAGTTTCTGTAATAAAAGAACCACTTATAAATATTTCAATATAGATAACGTTTATTAGATAATTTTAATCTAAAATCGTAAAATAATGTTAAATATGTTACGTACACCCACTATAATAATTAGAATACTATGACAGCAGTATATATACGGTATTTAGATTAACAAGAAGCAACCAACGCCTGTCGTGCTTTTTTTTTTTTTTTTTTTTTTTCCCCAACTACTTTCACTGCGGTATGCATTAAAAATTACTTGCTCTCTGAGCATAAGACCAATTTGCGTATGTCATTAACAACATGCACAAAGTTGATCTACTACCATAACTATATAATTTGAGGTCAATATAAAATATAATTTTAATTAAAAAAAAAAAAAAAAAAAAAAAGATGATTCATTTATAAGGATTAGATAAATTACTTTTTAACGGCCTGTTTATTAAAAATAATTAAAATTGCATGTAGAAAAAAATAGGTACAAATTATTATGAAATACAACGTAATTTTTTGCTTGTTTTTAATTGGATATACGCAACTAAGAATGAATGAGGAATACAATTAAAAAAAAAAATAAAAAAAAACTGCATAAAATGGTATTTATATATGATAGTGTTAGTGTTATACCAATATCTAATAAAATAATTAAACGAAAAATATCATAAAAAAAATTGCTCAAAAGCTTTTCTTTTCTTTTTCTTTTTTATCTTATGTTTAAAAATCTGTCCATACGAAACAAAACTAATATTATATGCAATAAAATTAATCCAACGATTTTTAAAATGTAGCTAGCATAAAATAAAATTTATTAAAATATTGCAGGACGTAAACATGGCTTTAAGTGACTTAACCTATACCAAAAAGTGTTGTACATATAATTTGTATAACTACATAAAAATATTAAAAAGTATTTTCGATAAATCACAAGAGTATGAACAATAAATTTACGAGTGCTAACATATAACATCCCGTATGACGTAAATTTTTACTACAATTTATTTAAGTCCACTAAACCGGGTCACAAAATAATATTAACTTACAGTGTGACATTTTTTTTTATAACACCAAACTTATGTAATTATATATCCTTACAAAAATAAAGTTTATAAATTTATATACTCATACAAGTTATGTTTTTAAAAGTAAAACGTGAAATTTCATATGTTAAGTAATTTATTTTATATACTTATTGAATAGACAGGTTAATTCTATAATTAAATAAGTACTAAGGCACAGGTTAATTTGTTTACAAATTTAATAAAATAATTTAATTTTTTTTAGCAAGGTTAAAATTATTTAATGAGGATGAACGCTAATTATTATTATATTTTCTTTTCTTCATTTAAAAAAATAGTCTTTAAAAATATTAGTAGAAAGTTTAATGCGGGTAATTCTTTTAATGAACTGTACTCGTAAATTTTAATTATTTTTTTATTTTTCAAAGCTGTATACCGAAACTTTATTCGCGCTTTTATTCGTCTATCCACCAAATCATAATATCTACTACTATATTGAATTTTAGATCCAAATATTAATAGCATTAAATTTTCATTACTGTTCAAACTTCAAACTTAATTTCTTTACTATGAAACAGATTTTTAGACTATAATTTAAAAGTAGGGGGGAAATATCGATTTACTGATTTTTACTTTAGTTGATTTCGCAGTATCTAGATTTTCCACATGGGAAAGTTGAAAGATTTTTTATCTTTGCAAAGAAAAATTATAATAAAAATGGGCAAAAAAAAAAGTAGAAAAGTAGAAAAAGAAAAGAAAAAAGTTTATATAGAAATAGAAGCGTTTGAATCTATTTATACAAAAGACTAGAGAATAAACTCAACTCTCAATTTACTAAAAAAAAAAAAAAAAAAAAAAAAAAAATGCTGCTGCTGCTGCTGGGATTAATTACTGTATGGAATATAGCAAAAAATGTTATTACTTTGAATACGATAAGAAATTATGCTGTTTATAATTTTACTTTTCATCACTAAACAAGTTAATTTTAACTGCAAAATTGCATCAATTTATAAAATTGAACTTAACTTAACTTTTATTTATTTATTTTTTTTGGTGCTGTTACTGCAGAAGTAGAAAAAAAAAGTTATGCAATATAAAATTTTCTATTTTCCCTATATTACATATCAGTATCTATTTTGATCTATACTATATCTATATTATCTCACCTTAGCTGCCATTGTATAATATGTAGTTATGATGATACGGTCTGTAAGAAGACTGATGTTATATCATCACAAACTATGAGTTTATATAGTAGCTTGGTGACACAGTAAAATACTGGTAGGTTCATGTATCATCAATACTATAGTACTCCGCCCTTAACCCTCTCAATTCCCTCTCCTCTCTTATATAATATACACTATAGAGTACGTATGTAACATCACGCATGTTATAGTATAGTACTCCTCATTCGTCTCGTCTTTTAAGTAAAACCAGTTCAAGTTTTTTTTAATTCAATGACACATACTCCTCAACTCCTTCTTTAACATCGTATATTAAAGAAAATGAGAGTAAATTTATATTATATACAATTAATATGGTCATATGATATATATACCTACCTCAATACGATCAAGGTTATAAATTATATTGTTTTATATTTTTTTGTTCACATGTTTAACGTCATGAAGATCGATTTGTGACAGTGATTTCTAAAAAAAGCATTTAATAAAGTTTAAGTTCTCATAAAGCCATAGACGACATAAAACAACATGTGCTTTTTAATGAATAAACACGAAATGGGATCTTCAAAACTGATGACAATTTTTACTAGAATGATAATGTAGCCCCACGAGAGAGCGTGAAAAAACTGTAAAGTATACAATTTGCGTAAAAATTCAGGTATATAACGTCAGAAACATGCAAAAATTAGTATGAAAAGGTTGTGCGGGTTGCATAAATCGACTTTTCTGATCACTGCTGGTTTTTGAGACAAACTAATGTTATTTACGTATTTTGTGATATAAATGCTTATGTTTTTCTCTGGCCTATTCCTATAATATATTAAAGCACTGTGAGTTCGAACGCAAATCTTATCAAATGATGACTACACGTAAAGTAGCTTTGCACTGCACCATAATTATGTTTGACACGCAAGTAAAATGGTCCAGGCTCGATTAATTAACAAAGCATAATAATAGCAGAAAGCTAAAAACCATATTTCTTGCATCAATTAAGTTATACATAGGTAGTTAAAAAATGAAAATTTATATACTCAAGGACTCAAGGATTTGACTTGAGGAAAATTTGATCTGAAGTCAATACTTCTCAAAGTTCAATTAAACTGAGATTGAAAACTGACTTTACTAAAATTAATCATAAAAAGTGATTATATTGCCCGATTAGTTCTGCAAAAAAAAAAAAAAAAAAAAAAAAAAAAAAAAAAAAAAAAAAAAAAAAAAAAAACTGAAAAATAAATAAATACTGTAATTGTCTTTGGATTATTTAAAGGAAAATACAAGGGGAAATGAATTATGGAATTCTCCGCATTAAAAATGACATAAAATTGTTCTAAAAAGTTTTTATTTTATTTTTATTATTATTATTATTTTTTTTTATGAATTAATGTTTTATAATGCTTTTAATATCAGCTGAAGAAAAATAACCTCCAATTTAATATTAAAAGAAGCAGAAGAAGAAGATCTTTTTTTTTTTTTTTTTTTTTTTTTGTGATCAACAGTATTATTTACACAAAAATTATATGATTGTGTAATACGTATAACAAAACTACAAAATAAATCTTTTATAATTTAGTTGACATTAAACATAAAAATATATGATCTTTTGTGATTCAAGACAAATTTATTGCGATTGTCAAAGACAATTATTTTACAAGTAAATCTCATTCATTTGGATACGTGTTTTGGCGTATACTTACATTGCATAAAATAATTGTCTTTCATTATAATGAAGTAAAATTATTATTATTATTTTATGTGTGATCATTTAAAATTAAATTGAGTATTCTTTTATTATAGAAAAGAGTTAACAAATGAAATGATATATAGTATATTATAAAGGCGTATAGCTAAAAAATAAAAATAATGACCTGATGCTCTATGTACTGCCTTCCGTATGTCAAATCTCGTGAAAGGACGAGAATAAGTCGCTCGTCAAATGAGGAAAATCCATCAATTATTATTATATAATATATTTTACAATGATATCCAGACCACTAGATAGATGACCATTTAAAATGTATTTATTTTGTATAACAGATGCTGCAAACTATTTTTACAAGGAAGAAATTAGGAAAACAAATTTGAGTAAAAATAATAATAAAATACTAATAATATAATTTTTAACTAAAAAAAAAAAGGGAAAGAAAGAAATATAATTAGGAAAAAAAATAGAATACGTATAAAATACTTCTTAAAAATTGTTTTAAAATTTAAAAATAATAAAATAAAGTTACAAACAATATTTTTGTATTCTCTATGATCAAAATGGTACTATACGTTCATGAAATAACAAAAATGAAAAATTAAACTAAATTTGAAAAAAGTAGATTAAAAAAAGAAAGAAAATAAATGAAATAAACATTAAATGGTTACGAAATCTTAAAATAACTTGAATTAAAGATGAACATTTGCAGATAAGATAAAATAATAAGTTAATTAGATAAATAATTGTCTTCATTAAAAAAAATGAAAGGGCGGGATTATTTAGACCTAACTACATGTCTGACCCACTCTTACACTAAACTCTATTATACAATATAATATTTTATTATATACAAACACACACACAACATCGCAACAATGATTTAAAACTTTAGTACAGTGTCAATAATTTCTAGTTCAGCGTAAATTTGAAATAATTTAGAAACTTTTTTAAGTCTCTTTAATGGAGGTTATCGGTTAAAAAAAAATGCTTAAAAATGACTTTGGCTTAAAACTCGTAAAAGTATGCCTAGTATTTCTCATTAAAATTTCTCCGAAATCGGTGGAGTAGTTTTCTCAAAAATCACAAAAAAAAAAAAGTGTTTTCCCCTATAAGCGTAATGTTAAATTAGGGGACCCTTAGCTTTCCCCGCGTCTCCCCGCGCGATAAACTAGCTGATAAGCTCCATTATATTAAAAAAAAAATAATGACGTTAAAACAATGCTTACTTTTTTCCGGTCTGTATTAAAAAAAAAAATAATAATAATCAAAAAATAATAATAAGTTATATGCAAGTGACTATTTTAAGCCCAAATCAGAATAAGAATAAGAATAAGAATAAGAATATTTATTGACCCAGGCAGTTCATAGTAACAATCAAAGTTACAACAAGCATTGGTCTTGTCAAATATAACATAATAAATTATACAAATAGCAACAATATTACAAACACTCTATTTTCTGGAAGAGAAATCAGATAATAAGGAACTTAATAAACATACTTCAATATCATTATCATATTCAATAAAAAGAGCAAGGATATAGATTTTTCTTTTATATTTAACTATAGCATTCTTACCATTATTGAATAATTCAATAAAACTTCATTTTTAAAAGAAAACTATTTAATGCTATTTTAAACGGTATTTGACTTAAAGGAAAAAAAAAAAAAAAAAAAAAAAGGCTATTACATACCATCTTTATTACCAATATAAATTTGCTTCTGTTAAATATCTAAATAATATATAATTAAATGTGCAACACCACTTAAAATGTCAATAAAAATTATAGTTTATTATGTCTACAAATATTTAAATATATCCTTCACATTTATATATACTTAAAAATAAATTACAAATTAAACCTAATTTTGTATACCATTGACCTAACGATATGAAGGGAATAAAAAAAATGTCATCACTTATATAAAATAATATAATAAATTTTAAAATTAGGAAAGAATTTAGTTGACAAATTAAAAGATGAACTAGATAGCAATTATTTGTGAATTTATGATGTTTAAAATTGAAAGTTGTCATTATTATTATTATTATTATTATTTTTTTTGTGAATTACATGCAAGCTTAGAATCTCAAGGTAATAATAAAAATAAATCTAAATCTTCTTAAAATATTATAAATTAAATTTTACATTATGGGAGGAGCTATAGTAATGCTGGTTATCTGATATCTACAAAAAATTCGTTAATTTTTTCAACCTGGTTTTTTGAACAGTATAGTACATTAAGGCTATTACTTATTAGGTATATACCTGGTACCATAATATTAAAAAAAAAAAATTGTTTTTAATTGTTAATTAGGCGAGTTTGAAAATTAGGCATTTTACTCAATTTTCATTTCAACATTTTTTTTTTTTTTATTTTAATGCTGAATTATAAGAAATATCGTAAGAGAAGCTGAGACAATAATAAACATTTAAAAGTAATAAATAAATGGATAAAAACACACTCAATATGTAGAAATAGTTGATCTCTGAGTTCTCTTTTTCAATCAGGCCCAATCACGGCCCAATTAAAAAAAATTTGTTGCAATTTCCAGGATTTTTTTGGAATTTTTTTTCTATTCTTTTTCTAGTTCAACACATATTAAACCGATTTTTACTGTGGCATGCTGCCGATTAAATTGTAAAACAAAACTAGTTTGCAGCCACATTGATGAAAGTAATAACGTAATTTATATTTACTTTGTTATGTATAGCAATTATCATAAATGTTGATAGTTTGTAGAATACCATACAAAAGAGTGTGCTATGCAATATATTTGTTATGCTGTGGCACATAACTATGATTTAAATATAATTAATTAGATTACTGTTGTGTGTGTGTGATGAATACTAGTTGCTGAAATAGTGCAACATATGTTACATTTAGTTTTGCCTGAACATATTAGAAAGACAAGTATTTACCAGAGAAAAGATAAAATTCAAACAAAAGTTTTTTTTTAAGTTTGCAGAATAATTTATTTAATAAATAGTTGTTTTGTTTGACTTAGTGGACGTAGGTGGCGTAGGGGGAAGCGTAGCTGGTCTTGACGACAGCGGGGGCAGCGGCGTAAGCAACGGGGTGAGCGGCGTAGGCCACGGGGGAGGCGACGCGGGCAACAGCTACGGGTGCGTGGTAGGCGACGGGGGCAGCGACGCGGGCAACCACGGGGGCAGCAACGCGGGCAGCGACAACGGGGGCGGCGGCAACAGCGGCTCCGCTCTTGGAAACAACGGCGTTGAATCCGTTGACGGGATCAGCGGTGTAGGTGACAGTGCGGGTGGTTCCGTCAGCTTCAAGCAGACTGTAAGATCCCTGGACGGCATCTCCGTTACGGGTCTCCTCCTGGTGCTTGTTATCTCCGGTCAGAGCATCAGCAACAGAGTAGGCATAGCTGTATTGTGGGTTAGGGTCGTAGTCAGCATCGACGGCAACGGCAGCTCTGGCAAGAGCGGGGACGGCGGCTACGCGAGCAACTGGGGCGGCGTAGCTGAGAGCTGGGGCAGCAGCGTAGGTGGAGATAGCGGGAGCGAGGACTCCAGCGCGGGCCACTGCGATGAGGGCGGCGAAAGCGACGAACTGAAGGGGTTAAGAACATTTTTAAGATCCTAGTACCTTGCTTAGGTTATACGAAAACAAATTATATTTATGTAACCACATTTAGCAAAGATTTGGATATGAGATCAGAAAATGAAGATTAAAAATACTGAAGAGAATTATTATTTTTTTAGTTATATAATAAAATATGAATACTACTAATAAAGTATTAAAAATGTTGTTACTAGCAGTCATGCTGTACAATATTAACAAAGTAAATATTAAAAAAAAAAAAAAAAAAAAAAAAGAGGCATAAGTAGACAGTTAATAAAAACACGCAACTTTATATATGTGATAACCATCATCTCGTAAATACAAACTAGTAGTTAGTAAAATGAAGACGAAGTTTTTATTTTACAAACATTATTCGCAACATTATCGTAAATTCCCAGTAAAATAATAATATTATTAAAAGAAAAATTACTTGATTAAAAAAAAAATGATAATAATGGTTTTTTGACTATAAAAAACGTTGAGACGAGTAATACGAAATGTTATATTAAAAACGAAACTCAAAAAAGGAGAAGATGAAAATAGTAATAGTCGATGAAATATTACACTTTTTTTTTTACTAGAATATGTACACGGACAGAATTAATTACGTAATTTATGCTACATTTATGTCATTATAGCATAGCTAAGCTAGAACAACATAAATAATTATGCTTTACAAGAAATATTTATGCAAAGTAACATAATTATTATGAAGTATAGCATAAATTATGCAGTATTGAAGAAATTGTGCTGAAAATGAACTAGCATAATTATTACGTATTTATTTTTTTACGTGTACTGTACAAAAAAAAAAAAGAAAAAAAAAGAGGCTTAATTACATATTTTTATGATGGAAATGAAATTTGTAAATATTTTACTCTGCTAATAAACTAATAATAAAAATAATATTATAAAAATTATCGAAAAAGAAAAAAATAATTTTTAAATGAAATTCTGAATCAACATAAATTGCTTAAAAAAAATGAATTGAAAATCAGATTTTGTGCATACCTTGAATGCCATAGTGAAGCTTGGTTTGTTGTTGAGTTTTTGATAGTTATTCCAGTTCGATACTCGGGTTTATATACTCAGCTCCTCTATAATATGAGCTTGACAATATGGGTGCAAGGCAAGGCAAACGCCCTTGCCCCTCCCAAAATATATATGTATCAGTAGACATCTCTTTAGCATTGAAAATGACCGCCCCTCCCAATCATGTGGATCATACCGCAAAAAAAATCAGCAGGGAGTCCAAAACAAAACCTGTTTTCATTGACATTTTTATTTTTTTACTATATACTTTAATCCAATATTTGACCCAGTACTATTATATAAAAAAAATAATTATAACATTAAATTTACGGTATTATTACGTAACTTTTATATTTGGTGACAGATTTTAATATTTAAAAATGCATTATTTTATTGTCAGGCCAAAGACCGCAAATATTAATTTATACATTTTCAATTGAAAATATTATAATTTTGTATTTCGTTACAAAATACATAAAGTCTATAAAGTTAATATCACAATTTTATAAAAGAAAGAGAGAGAAAGAGCGAGAGCGAGAGAGAGAGAGAGAGAGAGAGAGAGAGAGAGAGAGAGAGAGAGAGAGAGAGAGAGAGAGAGAGAGAGAGAGAGAGAGAATAAAGAAAATTAACATTTATGTCAGCGGTCATGTTGGCTTATTTGATGCAAAAGTGTGTGCTTATTATTACTTTTTACTGATTTTGGAAATATTTCAAAGGAGAAGAAGAAAAAAGAAGAAGGAGAACAAAAAGAAACAAAGAAAGAAAGAGAGAGAGAGAGGGGGGGGGGGGGGTGCTTAACAAATTGTGTCTTCACTTCAGATTTTTTTTTTCTTCACACTTTTTATGTACTTCGTAGTACACTATTATAATAATAAATAGTGATGTTTCATAAAACTGTCTCTCTCCCTTTCTCTGAAGTGATCTGAATTAACACATTTATTTCATACATCTAGTATGTTGTTCATATGACAAAGTTCGTATAGCTTATAGGTATATGCCGTAAGAGAACGGGGTTAAAAATGAGGTGAATAAGATCACGATTTTGTAATAAACATTCTTGCTGTGTAAAAATTAAGTTCAGTATAATATAATGTATGTATGATAGTATGTAATAATAAATTTATAAGTACTCATGTCAATTTCTTAATTGATCAGGTATATAGACAGATCAGATCTATATAGCAAAAATATTTCTGAAGCAATGATTAATTTAGTTTTATAGTTTGCACATGTGACTAAAATACTAATTAATATACTTTGCTTATAATTTAATATGAAAGATGTCAAAGATTTTATTATGCAAGGAAAAAATAACTGCTTTATAATTAATATATAAATGGGTGTAATCGGTGATGAAATTTTATTGAAATTTTGTATTCGATTAAAACAGGTAAAAGAATGTCTATTGTATCCTTCATTATATAAAATTTCCGGCCTCGACGAAGAATTATTCTTAATGGGGGAAAGGGGGGTGGGACTTGCAAGATTAAAGAGTATGAAATAAGTAATCATTCTACTTTCCCGCGTCACCTGTATAATTGGCTTGCACTCTTAACCATTAAGCATCATTGATTATGTATAAACAAAATTACTCAATATGGCAATTTCAATTAAAAAAGACTTGAAGAGATTCTAAGAACAAAAATCTTCTTTTTTCAAATTATTTATTGAGCAAAAAATCAATAAATATCAATGAAATATTGAAACCTGTATACTTTTTCGTCACAAAAATGTTAATATATATAAAATTAAATTTATAATATCGATAAACGATATAAAATTATAAAGCTAAATAGATAAAATCTTCTTTAAAACTAGGTTATGTGTTAAAAATGCATATTACAAATTCCTATACACAAATTATGATGCAATATGCATATAGCTAGTAGGCTAATTAGGCTCGTTATCATCAAATATTAAAATTATTAGTATAATTGACCTTGCATCGTGTTCTCTCTCTCTCTCTCTCTCTCTCTCTCTCTCAATTTTTGTCTCGAACGTATTAAAAAAAAAAAAAAAAAAGTCTAATTTAAATACTGGCCGCTCTTGTGCTAAATATTTTCAATCATAAATGAACTTCTTAAACATTGAGAGTAGGTGGCAAAATTATATGCATAAATTTTATTATACTGTATTTTAATTATATAATAATTTTTATATAACCATTTCTAGTATAATGTATTAATTTACTTTCCATTTTGCTGATATTTGTAAACATTTAGAGATGATATAATATAACGGTTTACATATTTAAAGTTGTCTTGAAAAACTGGTATAGTATAAATATATTTTAATATTAAATAGTTTTTTATATTATATATTTAGGTTTGTCTTTAACAGTATCATGTTTCAAAGATCGTCCTTAATTTGCATATTTATATTAATTATTATGTGTAAGATGATGCTGATATTTATATTATGCTTCATAGAAAATATTATTAGGTTTTAAGGATTATATAATTAGAAATTCAAGAAAAAATAATAACAATTTTTGATTTCATACTTACAATTTTTTCTTCAAAATCATTGCACTGGTTTGTCACTGTTAAAATACATTTACCATGGTAAGGGTGACATTTGAAAGTGTGGCAGTAATTTATTTAATAAAGTACGTTCTATTTTTAGAAATAATTTATTGTTTCATATTATACAAATAAATTAAAGTGAAGTTCTTAGTGGTAGTAAGAAGCAATGGGGGAAGAATATGCGGTCTTGACGATAGCGGGGGAAGCGGCATAAGCCACGGGGTGAGCGGCGTAGGAGACAGCGGGTGCAGCGTAAGACACGGGGTGAGCGGCATAGGAGACTGGGTGAGCGGCGTAGGAGACAGCAGGGGCAGCGGCATAAGCCACGGGGTGAGCGGCATAGGACACGGCGGGTGCGGCGTAGGCAAGACGGGCAACTGGGGCAGCGACCTTAGCGATCACGGGAGAGGACACAGCGGCTCCGCTCTTGGAAACGACAGCGTTGAATCCGTTGATGGGATCAGCGGTGTATTGGACGGTACGGGTGGTTCCATCAGCCTCCAGCAGACTGTAAGATCCCTCGACGACATCTCCGTTACGGGTCTCTTGTTGTTGCTTGTTGTCTCCGGTCAGAGCATCGGCAACGGAGTAAGAGTAGCTGTATTGTGGGTTGGGGTCGTAGTCAGCGCTGACAACGGTCTTGGCGACGGCCACTGGTGCGTGGGCGTAGGCAAGGGGAGAGGCAGCGTAGCTGAGAGCGGGTGCAGCAGCATAGCTGGTGTAAGCGGGAGCGAGGACTCCAGCGCGGGCCACTACGACGAGGGCGGCGAAAGCGATGTACTAAACGAAATCAAAAGTTAGATATGTATTTTGCACTTTAGAGATGTAAAACGGCGATTATACAGCAAAGAGAAAATATAATACAAACGTCTTTTCTTTTTTAATGCTGTTTTTTACAATATTATTACAGTACATATTAAATGGCGACTATGCACAATTCAGTTAAGATCATGCGGGAAAAAAACCTTAAAAATTCTTTTAAAAGTCATTTGCAATTAATTATGCTTATCATGGTGTTAATGATCGCACACTGCTGCATTCCTTACAATTAAAATTTCAATGCCTGCAATGCTATAATGATAATAATGTTTAATATTGCTCAATTATATTAAATTAAAAACAAAATTAGGCTTATTTAATTAAATTAAAATGAATAATATTTTAATATGAACACTTACAATTTCATTTTTCTATTAAAAATTGAATACTATATTTAAAACTTTCAGAGATACTTAATTAATTAATATTTAAGTATTAAACATCTAAACACATTCTGAAATATGAAGCTGGTGCAGCTCTTACCTTGAATGCCATGGTAGTAGAAAGATTCTCAGTTGAATGATACTTCTCAATTGTAAAATCTAACTTATATAGTAAAATGTTCCAACCCTCGACCTCGCCCCTTTCTAATAACAACTTTAAGAATATTTCCCCTTCTTGAAAAAAATAACGAGCTCGTGTCGCCTCGTCACAAGAAAATTCGAAATAAATTCCTGTATTTTGGCTTGTGTTCTAGATCAACAAAAATAATTACGTCCTTGCCCTTTGGTATGGACTTTGCATCACAAATTTTAATTTAAGAAGTGGCAAAGAAATTGTAATTTGTAATTGAAATTGGATAATCATTTATAAATCAGTCATAATGAATAAGGCGTTTATACATTATATATAATTTAGCTTTGACCGTTGAAAATTAAATTTTCAATTTAAAAACTAGTTTAAAATTTAGAATAGCAACATTTAAGAAGAATTAAAATAAAAATAAAAACGGAAAGCGAAAGCGAAAGCGAAAGCGAAAGAGAGAAACAGAGAGAGAGAGAGAGAGAGAGAGAGAATATCAATTCCAAAATGTTTCTTATCAAACCTCTTAATATTGCTATTGTTATTGAAAAGTAATGTGACACCTACACAGATACTACGAGTATATGAATAATTTAAATGCTCAAGTGACGAATTTCCACTAACATCGTGTAATATAGACTCCTTTCACATCCTTGCACTTTGTCGCCATGTTTGTGGTGCCTAATGTATTGTCCAGCATAGGGGAAACATTATTTCTCCCAATTTTTCACTTAATAAGAGTTTATTTGAACTGAACGAATTTTTCTTATATTCTTCGAGCTTATTAGGAGCTAGAAAAAAGTCTTTGATTTAGGTTTGAAGTTTTTTTTTGCTATTTAAAAAAATGAAAGTGAGGTTTTTCCTATGCTGGCCTATGTATTCATAACCAGGAAAATGGCGGCTCTTAAATATGAGTGCAACTGGTCTATAGCATTTAAGAATTTTTAAAATATATAGAATTGCTTAAAAAGTTTGCTACAGCTTTACCAATATTATTCTTTATACTGTATTTCTCTGTTATCAGAGCGCTTTTATATAACCTGGAATTGACTGAAATAAGAAAAGTCTCGAGAACGGTTTCAGTCTATTATACAGATTATCAAAACGCACCCACGGCAAAGGTAATATAAATTATGTTAGGCAAAATGCAGTTACAATGAATTCAGCTATGGTTTCATATTCAGTTTTCCAAATAAATTCAGAGTAATTTTTAGCATTATTATTATTATTTTTTTTTTTACTTTCTCTGCATGGATAGAACTTACGAAACTAATTCTAATTAATACATGCACATTATTGAAAAAAAAACTGTAAATATGTTAATATTTAATTGCAATAAAATAAAAGTTACATTGCGTAGGTGAACTTAAACCTCCGCATTGCATGTGTTATTCATTGATCATAATTCTTTAGCTTTCTATTACCTTATAAAAACATTTAAAATTAAACCTCTCATTGTGTCTACTTTTCTCATACATTATTGTTTCATAGTTTTGTCTATTATATAATTTTTTTTATAGGTTTTGGTGCTTATGATATCCACGATGTATCCACGATGTAGCTTGTATACTTTATTAAAGGTTAAAAAAAATTATGTTAATTTAGATCCATTCATGGAAATTAAAATTACGTCATTTATGCAGCATTTATGTTAAATTGCATAAATTTTTATGCTATAATAATAGCTAATTTGCTTATATGTATACTATTATGAATATAAATATGTTGTTAAAGAAAATAATCGAACTACGAATTACGTATTTATTTTTGCACATTTTTATGATATATAATCCACATTTTTACTCTTATTATTATTTTAAAGCCATAGACCACATAAAACCACATGTGCTTTTTAATGAATAAACACAAAATGGGATCTTCAACACTGGTGACAATTTTACCAGAATGTTAAGGTAGTTCCACGAGAGAGCGTGAAAAAACTGCAAAACTGTGTTTATGACGTCAGAAACATGCAAAATTTAGTATGAAAATTTTGTACGGGTTGCATAAATCGAATATTCTGATCCATGCTACGGGACTACATTTGGGTTTTGAGACAAACTAAAGTTATTTATGTAAACCCCATCAAGTGTTTTGTGATATAAATGCTTATGTTTGTCTCTGATCTATTCCTTTAAGCATTTGATAAATAATTATGATGCACAACAGAACTATATTACTAAGTATCAAAATCACAATACATGACTACATAAATTATTTTTTCATAATGTTGCTAAAATATAAAATTATAAAATAGTGCAGTAAATATTTTAACAAGAATTAAAGTTATTGAAATATAGTAACCTAATACTGCAGTACTTGATTTCCTATTCAGCTGCAAATATTTCGTAATTATATTTGAAGCTTCTGCATTTTAATTGCTTATACAATATTTAAGGTTTAGTTTAAAATTTATTGCCAACAAGTACTGGAAATTTATATTGAAATATGAAGGTATAATTTTTACTAAATTACGAGCTATTTTTATGATATAGCATTTAGTATGGTACTCTTAATTAGTAATTGTAATATGTGCTACCATTTCATAAATGAATTACATTAAAAATATAATTTTACCAATATAATATAAACCAGTTTCTAGAATAAAATCTTTCTAATTTTAGTTCTGAGAGAAAGATTCAATTTGACTAAATATGCACAATCATTTAACATAATCATATCATTGCATATCATTGTTTTTGTATAAATGTTCAAAAAATATAAAATGTTTTAGGTTTAAAAATTTATTTCCATTTATATACAAATAAATTAAATGAAGGTTCTTAGTGGTAGTAAGAGGCGACAGGGGAAGAATATGCGGTCCTGACAACAGCGGGTGAGGCGGCATAAGAGACGGGGTGAGCGGCGTAGGAGACGGCGGGTGCGGCGTAGGACACGGGGTGAGCGGCATAGGAGACTGGGTGAGCGGCGTAGGAGACAGCAGGGGCAGCGGCATAAGCCACGGGGTGAGCGGCGTAGGACACGGCGGGTGCGGCGTAGGCAAGACGGGCAACTGGGGCAGCGACCTTAGCGATCACGGGAGAGGACACAGCGGCTCCGCTCTTGTGGACAACAGCGTTGAATCCGTTGATGGGATCAGCGGTGTATTGGACGGTACGGGTGGTTCCATCAGACTCCAGCAGACTGTAAGATCCCTCGACGACATCTCCGTTACGGGTCTCTTGTTGTTGCTTGTTGTCTCCGGTCAGAGCATCGGCAACGGAGTAAGAGTAGCTGTATTGTGGGTTGGGGTCGTAGTCAGCACTCACAACGGTCTTGGCGACGGCCACTGGTGCGTGGGCGTAGGCAAGGGGAGAGGCAGCGTAGCTAAGAGCGGGTGCAGCGGCATAGCTGGTGTAAGCGGGAGCGAGGACTCCAGCGCGGGCCACTACGACGAGGGCGGCGAAGGCGACGTACTAAATGAGATCAAGAGTTAGGTATTTTGCAGCAAACATTTAAAACGGAAATGAGAAAGCTTATATAATATGCAAAGCAATATACATATTTCATAACCTTTCTTATTTTTAATCTTATTACATAGTATCATTATATTACTCTTTTAATTGCGACTACAATTATGGAATAAAAAATATATTTTTAAAGACATTTGCTATGAATTATATGGATCAAAAACTTCTGCATTCTTTACAATTAAAATTTCAATGCCTTCAATGTTACTGGTATGGCTTAATATATCACAATTTTTATGAATTAAAAATTAGTTATGTTCACTAAAAAGAATGCACTGAAATTTACATTTGTTTAAGCAAAAATTGATGTTAAATCTTTTTACAAAAAGCAATACTTAAATATGAGATGTCACTGTGAAATATTAACTCAGAGCAGCTCTTACCTTGAATGCCATGGTAGTAGAAAGATTCTCAGTTGAATGATACTTCTTAATTGTAAATTGCAACTTATATAGTAAAATGTTCCAACCCTCGACCTCGCCCCTTTCTAATATAACAACTTTAAGAATATTTCCCCTTCTTGAATAAACGAGCTTGACTCGCATCGTCACAAGAGAATTTGAAATAAATTCCTATGTGCTCTAGATCAACAAAAAAAAATAACGTCCTTGACTTTGAATTGGAAGTTTCATCAAAACTTTATTTAGTGTTTTATTT
Source organism: Ecdyonurus torrentis (assembly GCA_949318235.1). Taxonomy (NCBI): domain Eukaryota; kingdom Metazoa; phylum Arthropoda; class Insecta; order Ephemeroptera; family Heptageniidae; genus Ecdyonurus; species Ecdyonurus torrentis. The sequence goes on from OX439136.1 coordinate 6,369,762, forward strand.
AAAAAAGTGTTCAAGAATATAGTTAAAGCCATAGACCACATAAAACAACATGTGCTTTTTCATGAATAAACATGAAATGAGATATTCAAAACTGATGACAATTTTTACCAGAATGTTAATGTGGCCCCACGAGAGAGCGTGAAAAAGCTGTATAGTATGCATTATGCTTGAAAATTCATGTTTATGATGTCAGAAACATGCAAATTTTAGTATGAAAATTTTTTGCGGGTTGCATAAATCGAATATTCTGATTAATGCTATGGGGCTACAGTTGGGTTTTGAGACAAACTAAAGTTATTTATGTAAATCCCATCAAGTGTTTTGTGATATAAATGATTATGTTTGTCTCTGATCTATTCCTTTAAGGTATTTGATAAATAATTATGATGCACAGCAGAACTATATTACTAAGTAACATAATCACAATACATGACTACATAAATTATTTTTTCATAATGTTGCTAAAATATAAAAGTATAAAATAGTGCAGTAAATATTTTAAAAAGAATTAAAGTTATTGAAATTTAGTAACCTAATACTGCAGTACTTAATTTCCTATATTCAGCTGTAAACATTTCATAACTATATTTGAAGCTACTGCATTTTAATTGATTATATACAATAATTTAGGTTTAGTTTACAAATTATTGCCATCAAGTATTACTGAAAGTTTATATTGAAATATAAAGATATAATTTTTACTAAATTAAAAACTCTTTTTATGATATAGCACTTAGTATGGTAATCTTAGTAATTGTAATATGAGCTATACAGTGGCGGTCCTACGATTTTTTGTACCACGTGACTATATTTACAGGCAATTCAGTATATATGCAGTATACTTGTCAGTGCAGTTATAGTTAAGAAAAAAGTAAAAAATGTTCTTTTTATTAATGTTTTTTTTTTTTTTTTTTTTTAAATAGAGGGGGGAAATGCTAAATTTTATTTTAGAATGAAATATTAGGAAAAAAAAGTATACACTAATTCATATGAAAAAATTCAATTATTTTTAATTACTTTGCAGATTTATGCCAGATTAATGCATACAAAACAGTTTTTCCTTCATATTTTCAAAAAGCTAAATTTTATTTTTAGTTTTATTTTTTTTTTCTTCTTCTTCGTCTATTAGAACTATTTTCAAATTTCAAAAACAAGTATTGTTCGTAAACCCTGTTCACTTGCAGAAAAAAAAGAAAATCACATATTCCATTTGAATAACCAAAGTTGATCGTTATCATTTTAGGAGAAGAGGACAGGGTCGATTTGATGAATAGCAATAGTGAAAATTTAGGATGATCGACTAGTGTGTATTTATCATTAAACAATTTTCACCTACGCCAGGTCAATAAGGAAGACTAAAAATGTTATCAGGGTACAATTTTATTTCATATTCTAAAAGAAGACATTGTCCTGAATCGATTTATTTACAAAATTTTAAATCTTGTTCATTAAGCATTTCTATTAACAAAAAAATAAATAAATAAAGAAATAAAGAAATAAAGAAATAAATAAAATCTAAAAATGTCGACTCGCAATACCTATGCATGTGGGCATAGGAAAAAAGTTATTGACCGTAACGTCATTTTAAGACTTCTAAAAATTAATTATAATACTCAAGGAACTCAAAAGTTAGAAAGGTCCATATCTATCGAGTATCGACTGAGGATATTTTATTGCCCCCTTTTAGAATAAAACCGCAATAAAATAACACTCTAAATTTTTTTTAAGTCTTCATTATAATTCTAGTTCTAGTAAGTAGTTTATTTTACCTTTTTAAAACAGGGCAGCCCTAATTTAAAAGGATAAAAAAAATACTGAATAAAGTTGTTATTACTATAGTAAAGTACATAGAGATGTAGAGATATTGTATTTTATCTGTAGATTTTATATGCTTTAGTTTTTTTTTTAACATTATAAATTTATTTCGATAATTTGTTTGTTAGGGACAATTTTGTTAATGAAAATCATTAAATTGGTTCATAAACTTCTCTCTGTCTCTCTCTCTTCTTCCCGTCCCTTACCTTCCTTTTCTTTTTGTTTTCGTTAGCTTTGAATTTTTACAGGCAGGCCTCGTCCAGGGCCCCCCAAGCCTAGTGAGCCCGGGGATACCCGCCCCTCAATCCCCCCTGTAGAACCGTCACTGGTGCTATACCATTTTATTAATGAATTACATTAAAAATATACTTTTACCAATATAAACCAATTTCTAGAAAACAAATCTTCCTAATTTTAGTTCTGCGAGAATGATCTAATTTGCCTAAATATACACAATCATATAACATATCATATCACTGTTTTTGTATAAAGGTTCAAATAATATAAAATGTTTTAGGTTAAAAAATTTATTTCCATTTATATACAAATAAATTAAAAGAAGGTTCTTAGTGGTAGTAAGAGGCAACAGGGGAAGAATAAGCGGTCCTGACAACAGCAGGTGCGGCAGCATAAGAGACGGGGTGAGCGGCGTAGGAGACGGCGGGTGCGGCGTAGGACACGGGGTGAGCGGCATAGGAGACTGGGTGAGCGGCGTAGGAGACAGCAGGGGCAGCGGCATAAGCCACGGGGTGAGCGGCGTAGGACACGGCGGGTGCGGCGTAGGCAAGACGGGCAACTGGGGCAGCGACCTTAGCGATCACGGGGGAGGACACAGCGGCTCCGCTCTTGGAAACGACAGCGTTGAATCCGTTGATGGGATCAGCGGTGTATTGGACGGTACGGGTGGTTCCATCAGACTCCAGCAGACTGTAAGATCCCTCGACGACATCTCCGTTACGGGTCTCTTGTTGTTGCTTGTTATCTCCGGTCAGAGCATCGGCAACGGAGTAAGAGTAGCTGTATTGTGGGTTGGGGTCGTAGTCAGCGCTCACAACGGTCTTGGCGACGGCCACTGGTGCGTGGGCGTAGGCAAGGGGAGAGGCAGCGTAGCTAAGAGCGGGTGCAGCGGCATAGCTGGTGTAAGCGGGAGCGAGGACTCCAGCGCGGGCCACTACGACGAGGGCGGCGAAGGCGACGTACTAAATGAGATCAAGAGTTAGGTATTTTGCAGCAAACATTTAAAACGAAAATGAGAAAGCTTATATAATATGCAAAGCAATACAAATACTTCATAACCCTTCTTTTTTTAATCTTTTTACATAGTATCATTACAGTACCCTTTTAATTGTGACCTTGCACACGATCATGTAATAAAAAAAATTATAAGAATAAAACAAATATTTTATTTATTTGCTATGAATTATACTGATCAAAAACTTATGCATTCTTTACAATTAAAATTTCAATGCCTGCAATGTCACTGGTAAGGCTTAATATATCACAATTTTTTGAATTAAAAATTAATTAGTTTCATTAAAAAAAAACACACACACACACTGAAATTCACATTTGTTTAAGCAAAAATTGATGTTGCATAATTTTTACAAAGTCCAATATTTAAATATGAGATGTCACTGTGAAATATTAACTCGGAGCAGCTCTTACCTTGAATGCCATGGTAGTAGAAAGATTCTCAGTTGAATGATACTTCTTAATTGTAAATTGCAACTTATATAGTAAAATGTTCCAACCCTCGACCTCGCCCCTTTCTAATATAACAACTTTAAGAATATTTCCCCTTCTTGAATAAACGAGCTCGACTCGCATCGTCACAAGAAAATTCGAAATAAATTCCTATGTGCTCTAGATCAACAAAAAAAAAATTACGTCCTTGACTTTGAATTGGAAGTTTCATCAAAACTTTATTTAGTGTTTAATTTAAAAAAGGGTTCAAGAATATAGTTAATGCAATTAAAACAAATTATTATGTATATTCCTTTAATATAATGAACTTTGAAAAATTATCTAATGAATGCATATAGAAAGTAGTTAAGACAAATAATAATAAAATTAAAAAAAAAAAAAAATACTAGCAATTAAGTAGAGCTATGGCCAAAAGTTTGAGAACGGGGCAGTGGCGGCCGCTGCGTTTTGTCATAAAGATAGCATAGTGTGATTGCGGGTTGCCTATGCAAATTGTTCTGGAACTTTTGACCAGAGTTGTACATTTTTTTTAAATTTGCATTTATCAATGTTTTTTAATTTTTCTATATTTTATTGCTTTAAAGGAACCGTCCAACATAACTTATGAAACACCAAAAAAGAATGTTCAAAAATACAATTATTTTGTCCAAGATCCTAATTGTGATGCCCTTACGTATAATCAAAATTTTAGCATATGCAGCCCGCACAACTTTTCTATAAAATATGTGAACAATCTTGACGTCAGGAATGTTTAAAATGTGTGCATTTTGCCTACTTTACAACTTTTTCACGCTCTCTTGAGGGGATATACATTTGATTTGAGTAAAAGTTGAAATAGAACATGCTTTTGGGTGGCCCGTTTTGTGTTTAATGAATTAAAAGGCAATTTTTTTTTAGGTATGGACGGTCACTTTAAAGATACTTTATAGCATTTAATTTTTTTTTGTACTTTATGCTACACTGAAGAAATTTAAATATCGTAATATAAACGTTTATTTATATAATTGTGTAAACACCTTTTTTTTTCTCTCTCTTTCTTTTTTTATTTCTCAGTAATCAGACTTACAGCATAAATTACGTTAGGAACAATTTTGATGAAATTTAGGTTGGAATTTTTTTTTCTGGATGGATAGAACTTGAGAAAGTTATTTTAAATAATAAAATGAGATATTGTTTAAAAACTGTACATGTGATAATATTTAATTGCAATAAATTAAAAGTTACGTTTTCAGTGAATGTTATTTAATATAAAGACATACTGTACGTATATATATATATATATATATATATTAAAGCGCTGTTTGGCATATATTTTTTAAAGCGAATACATAATATCGAATACCTTTAACATAAAGAAATGTATTGATTTTATCGTATTTGAGTGTCCAAATCACTCTCTATACATAAATTGCAAGTATTTGCATATAACTTTTATATTCTGACAAAGAAACCATAAAGTTAAAGTCTTGTTTTACTTGGCTCTATATGTATTATTACTTCTTTTTAAAATAAATATAATTTAGGTGCATGTCATTTTGCTATACATTTTTTTATGTAAGCTATTGTGATGTAACTTTCAAATTCTAGTTGGTCTTGTCGTAGCTTTTAAAGGAAATAAATATTTCTATGATTACTTATGATTTTAATTATTTAAAGGCTTTTTAGGAATCTTAAATATTTAAAAGTCTTAAATCTCAAACCGCTTTATAATAATTGAAATTATAAGTAATCAGTAATCAATGTAATCATTAATTTATATAAGATTCTTTTATTTACTTTTAAAGCTATGACAACACCAATTAGAATTTTAAAGTTGCATTATAGATGTGCATTTTTTTTTTTTTTGTATTATTATTATGTCAAAAAGATCCTTTAAAATAACAATATCTTTGAAAATCGTTGTAAATAATATCATAGTGAATTCAGTAAATAGAAATGTGATAATATATTTCACCATTTAAATAAGGCGCATATTTTTCTCATAAGAATAATCATGAATGATATTTCAAATTTAGCGCGATTTTTTGAATGGTGAAATATATGATCATAATCATGTGTACATGATACAAAAAAAAAATTAAACTTCATGTTATTTTAAGTGTTATAGAACAGAACTTGCTTTCTTTATTGCTATAAATCAGAATAATAGCTTTTATGTAGAAACGATAAAAATGCAAATGAGTTTCTATATTATACTGCGTTCTTAATGCCAGTAATTTTTATGAAATATTTTGAACTTAAAAAAGAAGAAGAAAATAAATAACACCAAGTAAGACTTAAAGTAATAAAAATGAAGAAGTTAAAAAAGTTCTCTTTATCTCACTTTCGCATTAAAGACAGTCACTAACGTAATGTACCAGGCTTAGTAAATTTTTATATATAACTATTAAAGGCATTGACATTTGTTGATCTCATGCTGAACTTTGCAGCTATAAATATTATAAATATTTTTCTATGATTCAGCAATGCAATTTAATTGCTAATACAAATTTTAGTTCACATAAACTATTGCCAATAAAGAGTTATAAAAACGTATTATGAAATTTGTAGCATATAAAAATATTTTAGACTAAATTACTAAATATTTAGTTGCACTTACAAGATAATATGTCATTGTATTAATTATAATGTGCTTCTCATTATTTATTATACTTGAAATATTTTAACTACAGTATAATTCTATAAGCAATATTAAAAAGTTTCATCATTTTTGAAAAGAATAGAAGGTACTGTGAGATATGAATAAATTTGACTTAATATGTAATACCATATCAGTTTGCATTTCAAGTAATACATGGTCAAGTAATACTAATTGTTTTATGATAAATAATTTATTTTCATTTATACAAATAAATTAAAGGAGAGGTTCTTAGTGGTAGTAAGAGGCGATGGGGGAAGCATAAGCGGTCTTGACGACAGCGGGGGCAGCGGCATAAGCCACGGGGTGAGCGGCGTAGGAGACGGCGGGTGCGGCGTAGGCAAGACGGGCAACTGGGGCAGCGACCTTAGCGATCACGGGGGAGGACACAGCGGCTCCGCTCTTGTGGACAACAGCGTTGAATCCGTTGATGGGATCAGCGGTGTATTGGACGGTACGGGTGGTTCCATCAGACTCCAGCAGACTGTAAGATCCCTCGACGACATCTCCGTTGCGGGTCTCTTGTTGTTGCTTGTTGTCTCCGGTCAGAGCATCGGCAACGGAGTAAGAGTAGCTGTATTGTGGGTTGGGGTCGTAGTCGGCGCTGACAACGGTCTTGGCAACGGCCACTGGTGCGTGGGCGTAGGCAAGGGGAGAAGCGGCGTAGCTGAGAGCGGGGGCAGCAGCATAGCTGGTGTAAGCGGGAGCGAGGACTCCAGCGCGGGCCACTACGACGAGGGCGGCGAAAGCGACGTACTAAACGAAATCACAAGTTAGATAATTTACAGTTTCAAACTGAAATAAGAAATCTTATTTTTGCAATGGATAATTAATAAATAATATAATTTATTTGTATGCTATTATATAATATCATTAATGTAGTATACTCTGATATGCAAGTTAACACATGTTAGTGATGGTCATTTAAAATTTCCACCTCACATATTTCATTGTTATATTATTATAAATTTTATTGATAAAAATAATTGTTCTTTCAATTTTCTTTATTGTTGTTTTAATGATCGCAAATTACTGCATTCTTCACAATTAAAATTTCAATGCCTGCAATGCCAATGATAAAGCTTAATTTTAACTACTGCAAAATTTTACATTCTTTTTTCCCCATTAGCAATATATAATTGAACTTAAAAAAAGAATCCTTACATTACATTATTACGATGTAAGTATTATGTTATAGTATTTTATTCACTAAAATTCAAATGTAGCAATCATCAAAAAAGAATACTGAAATATTTTTTCTGAGCAGTTCTTACCTTGAATGCCATGGTAGTAGTAAGATTATCAGTTGAATGATACTTCTCAAATCTAATTTCTAACTTATATAGTAAAATGTTCCAGCCCTCGACCTCGCCCCTTACTCGCCCAACATTATATTTTTCCCCCACTTGAAAGAAACGAGTTCGAGTCGCCTCGTCTTATGTAAGCAAAATCAAAAATATAATCTTGTATTTTTAGCATGTGCTCTAAATCAACCAAAATAATTATGCCCTTGACCTTCGGAGTGGACGTTACATCACAATGTTTCAGAAAATTAAAAGTGATAATCAAAATTTGATAATTTTGAGAAATGGCAATGCCAGTGTCTTTATTCATATATGATGATTAATAATGGTTAAAAATTAATAAAATATCTATTAAATGTATTTTTTTTAGTAAAAAATTCTGCAATAATTATACTTATAATGTAAAAAAAAAAAAAAAAAAAAAAGTGAAAAAGTCTGATTTCTGTTTTACATCCCAATATTCTATGAACAAATTTTGCATGGAAATATCAGAAATACATTACATTCCAATTTTTTTTCCTGTAATTTAAGTCTCATTGTTATATTAATTTTTTGCTTATGTAATGTTCACATGTTATGTTGTGGTCAAGGTTTCGTAAAATAAGGCTGTCAAACCCTCACAGCGCCTTAATTAAAATAGTTATTATTATGTCACTATAGGATAATCTCAATAATCTGTAATCTTTTGATTCGATATTAGAGTCATCAAAATTAAGATATTATACTTTTTAAGTATAGAGCTTTTTTGAATCTTATTTGAGTGTCCAAATCACACTAAGTATTTACAGTAAATTTTATCGTAAAGGAAAAAAAATGTTATGACTTGCTTTATGTATTAAATTATAACAAATATGAACTACACGAAAAAAAAAAATCATCAATTATGCTGTGCATCATTTTTTTTTTTTTTTTTTTTTTTTTTTTTTTGCATTACTTTAACAATCGGGAAGTCTATAGTGCTTTACTGTATTGAAAAACTGACATTACAGCATATTTTTTTTCTTTTTGAGGGACATATCAACAAAACTTTAGTGCGGTGAAAAGTACTTTGCTGATGAGCAGAACACGGAAAGAAGAAATTATATAAATTAGGCTATTTTATAACATATGTCATCATATCATACATGTTTTGCTATTTTGAGGCAGAAAAAATAATTATTTATTACACAACAAAATAGTTATACTATTTTTAACGTTGTTATTATGCAGTATAGCATAAATTATGTAGTAAAAAAATTGATGCATTTAGTAAGGGGATATAATAGTTTTGTTTTTATATTTCTCCACATAGAGCCAATACTTAACTCCTTAAAGTTAACTCTACATAAATTATTTAATTTGTTAAGGCTTTTTTTTTTTTTTTTTAGATTTCATATAATCTGTAATGTGTGTATAAATGTAATTTTAAAATTACAATTTACGTCATATGTACTCATTAAAACTTGCTAAGTTAATACGAATTCACGAATCAGAAATTTTATTTACCCAGGCAGTTCATAGCACTTTTATTTTTTTGTTTAAGTATGTCTAATTGTAATTTATAGTATTGGTTCCTTTGTAATGTTACTTTGTATATTTGATTTTTACACGATGAAAGTTGCATTAAGTGTAAACAAGTCCATTTGTTACCACAGTAACAACGCCTATAATCATAAATTTTAAAATACATGCATATCTCTGTAACAAAATGTATAAAAAATTATAAGAATTAACTTTTGTAAGTTTTCTTGCTTCAACACTGCTTTCATTGTATTATACTTCAAAGTAATCATTCGCCTCAATGAAATATGTTTTCATGCTTATGGGGAGTAAGTGACTTATATTTTCTACTTCAAAAAATAAATAAATATATAAATAAATAAGGCGTAAAAACTTGTACACCTTGTAAAACTTGTGTAATATCCTAACAAATCTGAAATTCAACGTTGATTTGGCCAGATTCAAATTCATTGATTTTTAATTTACTTTCCATTCACAAAATGGTACGTGCGGACTATGACGTCACATCTCACTGGTCCACGCACGTGGAAACAAGTGAGCTGCCCGATTACGTATCTGCCATTTCGTGAATAGAAAATAAATTTGAAATCAATGACTCCAGCCAAATCAACGTTGATTTTCAGGTTTCTTAGGATATTATAACCTTTTTTTAAGGTGTTCTACGCCTTTAATATTACAGTTCGTATAATTCTAATAATAGTTCATAATGAGTACAAATAAAGACACAACCAGTTACTAATAATGATAATAAAAAAGTAATTAAATAATGATAGACAAGACATGAATTGTAATCATGAGGCCAAAACGAAATGTCATGGGGTTACCTACAACTCTCAGTCACGACTTTTTGTCAAAATTCGACTAACTGAGACTATAATGAACAAGATTTAATTTTCACTTACGTTACCGTACAGAAAAAAAAAGTGAAAATATTATAAGTCCCTCGCTAATATTTTAAAATTGCTTCAGATTACCTGAACGGATTTTTATTTTGCCAAATTTTTTCAAAATTTCATTAAATTCATCAATTTTAAACGGATCGGTCAATATAAATCAAATTAAAAATATTTAAATCGTCTTGTTTCCCGTACATATCATGTGTTTTCTATATATAACATAAGTATATTAATTGACTCCCATAGTGTAATATATTTATATAAAAAAAAAAATCAACAGTTTATTTACAGGTATTATTTCTACATTATTTTGCATTTTTAATTCATAAATTAAAATGCTTGCTAGGATAAAAATTAATAAATAAATCGAGATTTAAAGTGCATTCTAACTCAAAGTACTGTACACTTCACTTTCTGTGACGAACAAAGGAAAATAATTAGCTTACTGTGTTTCAACAAACTTTAAATATTTGAATATAGTATGATTTCTTTTCCAAACTTTTGTAATGCAATTTAGTATACCAAGCTAATTAATGATAATACTATCTTTGTAGTTGTAGAGCAATACTATAGCAGTACCATAGTTTGGTTTGTATATAATGTCTGATTAGTTAGTTTTATTTCAGTTCAATTTGTAATTTTTTCCTACGTGTAATATTATATTTAAATAATATAAATGTTTTAGGATAAATAATTTATTTTCATTTGTACAAATAAATTAAAGGAGAGGTTCTTAGTGGTAGTAAGAGGCGATGGGGGAAGCATAAGCGGTCTTGACGACAGCGGGGGCGGCGGCATAAGCCACGGGGTGAGCGGCGTAGGAGACGGCGGGTGCGGCGTAGGCAAGACGGGCAACTGGGGCAGCGACCTTAGCGACGACGGGGGTGGCAACAGCGGCTCCGCTCTTGTGGACAACAGCGTTGAATCCGTTGATGGGATCAGCGGTGTATTGGACGGTACGGGTGGTTCCATCAGCCTCCAGCAGACTGTAAGATCCCTCGACGACATCTCCGTTACGGGTCTCTTGTTGTTGCTTGTTATCTCCGGTCAGAGCATCGGCAACGGAGTAAGAGTAGCTGTATTGTGGGTTGGGGTCGTAATCGGCGCTGACAACGGTCTTGGCAACGGCAACGGGAGCATGGGCAACGGCAACTGGTGCGTGTGCGTAGGCAAGGGGAGAGGCAGCGTAGCTGAGAGCGGGGGCAGCAGCATAGCTGGTGTAAGCGGGAGCGAGGACTCCAGCGCGGGCCACTGCGATGAGGGCGGCGAAAGCGACGTACTGCATGAATAAATTAAGAAAGTTAATTTTCATAAAAAATAATATATCTGAATGAGATATATTTTAAAATATAAGTACTTTAAATGCAAGTAGTTCTGTAAGTATTTTTAAAAGAATAAATTAAGTGTGAAATAAAATCAGTAAACTTTACTTGATCTATTTTGTAATGTATTGGCTTGTGTCTTTGTAACCAACATTATTTTGTGCAATACAACAATATTATTTAACATATATTATACTCCATGTAATGTATAATTTCCCAACTTTGAATAAATTAATCCAGTATGAGTAAAAACTGAAATATTTTCAGAGCAGCTCTTACCTTGAATGCCATGGTAGTAGAAAGATTATCAGATGAATGATATTTTTCCAATCTAATTTCTAGCTTATATAGTAAAATGTTCCAACCCTCGACCTCGCCCCTTTCTCGCCCAACATTATATTTCCCCCTCTTAAAAGAAACGAGTTCGAGTCACTTCGTCGCAAGCAAAATCGAAATAACAATCCTGTATATATATTTTGGCATGTGTTCCAGATCAACAAATAGTCTGACCATGACCTTCACTATTGCTTCACAAAGTTAAATTTTGTCATCAGAAAAATCTTTTATGATTGATAATTGTCTTGTTTATTTTTATATAAATACAAATATTAATATATTAATTATAATCATTAATAGAATGCAGTTAAGTGCATTAACCTTGCACTATAAAATTTAATTTTCAACCATATAAATGTAGATATCTTTACTTGAGGCTTTGATGAAATCTAAAGCATTCAAATAAAAATTATATATATATCGTAATATTAGACCAAGTTATTGGTTTTATATACTCCCTCAAAATGCATATTTAAAATTATGAAATCCTAAATAGTATGAATGCAGTTATAGAAAGTTTATATATTTGAATAACTTTTATTATATTAATTTATAAATATAATAGTTTATTACTCATTATAGGCAAGTAGTTATTTCTGTTAATATTGCATGTATACGTTCGTTCAATAATTGCTATTAATTTTTGACTTTTTTTTTTAATAAGCGCAAACTTAAGTATCGTTTCTTTAAATTTACTCTCTCTCTCTCTCTCTCTCTCTCTCTCTCTCTCTTACGTTTATAATATAAACCAAGAACACTTTTAATTACTAAAAATGTCGTAAAAATATTTAAAATTTAATTAACAATATAGATGAACTATAGTTTTATACTTTTCTCTTAAAGCATTCAATAAAATCTCGTGCAAAATCATCTCTCTCTTTTTTTTTATTTTTACAATATTTGTAATATTTTAAATACTATATTACTTATTACATCAGCACATATAAAATAAAAAATAATAGTAGTATACTTAAAACTTTAAAGGTTAAAAGCAAAAGAATCCTATGCACATTCTAAATATTACATATTACTGTTATGTGCACGGAAAAAAGTAACTAAAAAGTTACTATTTAGACTTTTTTTTTGTAATAAATTCGTTTATATATATACAAAGTTTTTTAAGATGTAAAGAGCTAATTATTTACTGCTGAAAAAATTATGGTTTATAATAACATATGTTACTGTTTAAACTTTTTCAACCAAGTTATTGGCTGAAGCGTTACATCTATACGTAACTGAATAATGTGTTAAATGTATGTTTTCCATGTGAATATAATTTTTTTTTTATGCATGGTATTGATAGTCTACTTTTTTCATTTCTTTGTTTTTTATGTTTCTTATCAATTTAGCTATTTTTAAAATGGCTATTTATTTTTGAAAGTGCATATTTTCAAGTCTCATTGAATTGAAAGCTACTTTAAAAACCAATTACAAATACACTCTGCATGAAGAAGAAAAAAGAAAAAAAAAAGCCAATTCAAATGACTTTATGGTTTGAATTTGGGTACTTTAAATTATTGTATAAGCGTAACTGTAAGTGTGTTTTATTTATGAAGATAATATGCAAGTATAAGTTAAGACAATACTGTCATATTTTAAGTATTATTGTGCATTTAGAAATGATGCTGCAATAGAGCAGATATATGTAATACGTAATTATTTATTGCAGACGCCTATATTAAAGGACTTTCTATATTTATTTATCTTTGTAAAATAATTTATTTACGTAAATTTATCGCATTTTTACGTATATACTGATAAAACGCTTCAATTCATCATCAATTTACCTAGTCTTTTATAAGTCATTCCAGGATATTATACATTCGTATAAGGTAATTTTTCTTACAAAACATATACACATTTATTTGAGGAAGAAATAATTTATTGGGTCATTTTTACAAATAAATTAGGTTGAGTTGAGATTCTTAGTGGATGTAGGTAGCTACAGCTGGGGTAGCATAAGCAGTCTTGACGACAGCGGGTGCGTGGTAGGCGAGGGGAGCAGGTGCGTGATAGGCAAGGGGAGCAGGTGCGTGGTAGGCGAGGGGGGCAGCATAGGCGACGGGAGCGGCGACCTTAGCGACCACGGGGGCAGCAACCTTGGCGACGACGGGGGCGGCGGCAACAGCGACTCCCTCCTTGTGGACAACAGCGTTGAATCCGTTGATGGGATCAGCGGTGTAGTCGACGATACGACGGGTTCCGTCGGACTCAACAAGGGAGTAAGATCCCTTCACGACATCTCCGTCACGGGTCTCCTCCTGGTGCTTGTTATCTCCGGTCAGAGCATCGGATACGGAGTAAGCGTAGCTGTATTGTGGGTGAGCATCGAATTCAGCGGGAACGGCAACCTTGGCAATAGCGGGAACTACAGCCTTAGCGACGGGGGCGGCATAAGCCAGAGGAGCGGCTACGTGGGCAACTGGAGCAGCATAGCTGGCAATTGGGGCGCCATAGCTGACTGCGGGGGCAGCAGCGTATGTGGAGATAGCGGGAGCGATAACTCCAGCACGGGCCACTGCGATGAGGGCGGCGAAAGCGACGAACTGGTGAAAAGTTTTGGCATTTAATTACAATTTGCATACAATTGTACTTAGAGGTTTGAGACATATGCTATGCAATGAAGAGATAAAAACCAAACATTACACCATTGCTTTGAATTACGTTTTAAGGTGCCAATGTAGCTCTAATGTGGATTATTAAAATGGGTTCTTTATATAGCAGAAATTTACACGTTATAGTTTGGCTGTCTCTTTCATAAAAATAAGTTAGAAAATTTAAAGAGATTTTTCTATAAGTATATGCTCTTAAAAAAAAAAAAAAAAAAAAATCTCTGTGTAACACTCCAGTTGGCAGTACAGAGTACACACTTTAAATCATATTTTAGTCAATATAATTGTATGTCATAAATATATAAAAGCATTGAGTCTCATTTGCAAATAGATATTTCATTGTCTGAAATACAGAGTGCAGAATTTTTATCTGAAAACCTATTTCACACTATAAATAAAATAATATGTTGACTGAAAAACTTATCAATAGTTTTGCTTTTTTATGAAATATCTTTATAATGAAAAAAATGTCATATCACACGGAAAGAATAAATTACGTAATTTATGCTGCCTTTATATCATTATAGCACAAATAGTGCTACATGAGAACAGATTAAGATCTATGCAATACAACATAAAATGCATGTTATGTGTAACATTGTTATTATGATGTATAGCATAAAGTATGCTGTATCAACAATTTATGCTGAAAATGAGCTAACATTATCATTACGTATTTATTTTGGTCCGTGCACCGTATTTTTCATTCATATCGTGAACAATAGCTTCAAAGCTATAAATATAATAGTTGTAAAATATTACAATTACTGAAATTACAGATTTTGATAAAAAAATAGTAATAAATTAAAATAGCCAAAAACACTATTAAAGAAAAAAAAATCTATATAGATGAAAAGAGTAGAAACGGTAAAATACAATTCACACTAGGCCATAAACCTAAGTTGACATTAAAAATTAGCATCACAAAAATATTTATTAAATATTTTTTGATAAAAAATATTGGTTTCTGATTTTTTTTCCTAGTTTGAATTAGACTAAAAACTGAGACTAATAGAGACTGAAAATAAATTGAAATAGAAAATGAAAACTGAATTGACTATAGTAAGAAATTCTAGTTATTTTATCTTTTGGAAAAATAAAGCAAAATTATATAAGTATAATAAATTTAGCTAAAGGAGCCTACAGGATAAGGTTCTGAGAGAGAGTAAGAGAGAGAGAGAGAGAGAGAGAGAGAGAGAGCAGCTAAAGTAACTAAATACACCATAACAACATATTCTAAAGAAAAATTGTGACGATTTTAATAAACCTCATAAGTATATCTAACAAAAAGCGTAGAAAATGTAAAAGAAGATAGCATAGAACGTTAAAAAAAAGTAGTTATTGTAGATAGAATATTTACAACAAAAAGATGGCAAATGAAGTTACTTATACAGTAAGCGTTCTTACCTTGAATGCCATTGTTGAATATAAGATTATTCTTGTTAGAATGATGCTACAAAAGTTTTAGATACCAGTATTTATACGAAAACCCCCATTTCATTCGTTATATCCCACTACTACAAGAGAAAAATAGTTATAAATATATTATTATTATTTTTTTCAATATCAAATACTTGTGCCCTTCATATATAGCCCCACCCTTACATAATACCAGTCAACCTTTAAAATATTAAACTTTTCTCCTCCTCCTCCTCCTTCTACAACTTCTGCTACTTTTATAACTCCCTACTTATTTATCGTGTTCTGTGAAACTAGTCCGAATGCGCCCACAATTCCAAATCATATAATTACTATTAGAGTCACTCTCACCTCTACAAGTCTGACTTATGCTTATATTATGCCTCAAGACATATTATAAATATGTAGACTATATTATAAAGAAAAAAAATGTTTAGCTGAATTTTTAAAACCTTGACCTTCCTTATATATTTTTTAAATGAGGCCTAATTTTTTTATTAGCGAATTTCTTACTTTTTTTTATCTCTTTGTTAAAATAAGCATATAATTTTACTATATAGACGTATTGTTTATCAATTATCATCTTCTATGAAATTTAGGATACGTTGAATGGTTATCATATGGTAACCAATCAGTTTAAATTTACGTTCAACTGTGTAATTAAAAAGTAAAGTAAAAATTTACTTAAAATTTTAATTATTACTGAAAAGAAGGAGTGAGCGACAGAGAGAGAGAGAGAGAGAGAGAGATGTATATGAATTTTGTATGTTAATAATAATTTAAACTCATTTATTTGCTTTTTTAGCTTTTAAAAAAAATATATGAGTATTATACACGTGTGAGAATGTATATAAGCTATTATTTATTTAATTACTATTTACTTTACCATTAAACTGTGAAAGTATGTAATTTTGACACATAATATGCTCCATATTTAAAAATAATTAAAGAACTTCACATTTAAGAGAGTCGCGATAAGCTGTTACATATAAATTGAGATTGATTTTGAAACGAAAGAAATCAGGTATTTACCAAGACATAATACATTACTGTACAGTATGTTGTTATGACATGGTTTCAAATTTACATATTAAAGCGTGATGCAAATAGTAATTTATAAATTTACGTTTTCTATAACATACTCATTGACTTCTCAGTATTCCAACATTTCTCAATGAAGGACTTGATAATAAATTGTGTGGGTCTATATAAACTATACTTAAATATGCAAATTATTTGTATCAAGAAAAAATCTATAGAAAAAGTTAAGTAAGAAATTATAACGTTATACAAATTTCACGTCCAGTTCCCCAATATTATATATATCGATGTTGGGATGCAGAAATGCGACCGATGAGAAAAATCATGAGGTTTTTACTCATGATTTTTCTCATTGGTCGCATTTCTGCATCCCAACATCGATATATATATATATATATATATATATATATATATATATATATATATATATATATATATATATATATATATATATATATATATATATATATATATATATATATATAACAAAAAAAGTTGTGTTATATCCTAACAAACCTGAAAATCAACGTTGATTTGGTCGGAGTCGTTGATTTCTAATTTATTTTTCATTCACAAAATGGCAGCTGCGGGTTCATGACGTCACAGATTGCCTGTTTCTAAGCGCGTGGACTAGTGAGCTGTGACGTCACAAACCCGCAGCTGCTATTTTATGAATGGAAAATAAATTAGAAATCAATTATTCCGGTCAAATCAACATTGATATTCAGGTATGATAGGATATTAGACATGTTTTTTTTGTTTAAGGCGTTCTAAGTCTTTTAATAAAATCAACTTACTAATAATTTTATGTTTGAAGTTCAAAATACTAAGATAGCTTGACTATTAGTATAGAATCTTGTATCCAGAATTCAAAAGTTAACCCACTTTATTTATTTTTGGCATTATTTTCAAGATTTGCATAATACTTTATATATGATAGCTCTGTCGGATGAGAGAGTACAACAATATACCGAATGTTTAACATAGAAATTTTATGGACTTTAAATGGAAGTGTGCATCGCTACATTAAACTATTTTACACATATTTTTTTAATTATCTCACATTTAAAAAAAAATCTCTTTAAATAAGAAGCACTTTGCATAATGAACACACGGATAAAATAAACTCCATAACTTCTTATCCTGTTTAATTTAAAACACAGCCTTAAAATTGCCATTTGAAAATTGCAACAAAAATTTTGCTGAATAACATAATTTTTCTTATACTGTAGACAGCATAATTATTATTTGATATTGTTTAAACTCTGTTGTGCTGTGATTGACAAAATGTTTCTAAACTCACGTTACGTAATTATTTGTAGTTTTGCATGTAGACGAAACACTCAAAGAAATGGTGCATTCAGTTACGATTCCTAAGATATTTGAGATAAACACTTTTGAGTTATTAGGAGCAGCTAAAATAACACATTTTAGCAAGTTATTAAAACTAGCTTTAAAATTAACTTAAAATAGCCTTAAAAGTAACTTAAAACAACTTACATTGGCTAATTATTAATAATTTGCTATAATGCATTATTTTTAGCTGCTCATAATAACTCAAAAGTGTTTATCTCAAATAAGTTAGGATTTGTAACTGAAGTAATGCACCCTATTTTTGAGTGAAATAAATGAATAACAATAATAAAATAATTTGTTCTGCTGGCTTACAGCTGCGTTTTACTACAAAATTAATTTTTGACACTAACGAAAGTACTTATACTCAACTCGTTTTCAAAATCCCTTTTTTATAATCAAAACCTCTAGTTAACAACTTGCTTGATGTATCTATACGTTGCTACATCAATTACTTTATATTAAATTTTCTGTATATTTCATTCTGATAGTAATTTTTTTTCTAATGTTATTAAATTGACTACTCATTGCAACAATAAAAGTACCATATAGCAATTGTTGTTCATTATTCTATATAGTAATGAAAATAAAAAGGTCTACACAATCCAGTTATGAAATACTTTTGATATTGAGCTTATATTTTCATTATATTATACAATGTTGCTACTAGCTATAAAATTAAATTATTTTGTGTACTTTCATTCAAGAAGGTCAGGGTAAGATAAATAAATATAATTAGTTTACATTATATAATAAAAATTACATTATATTTATATAATTATTTCCTTTATCTTGGATTTTTTTTATATAAAGGTTAATTATTTAAATTTCTTTAAATAAATAATAATTTTTTTATAACACATACAGAACCCCATCTATATTTAAATTGAAGTGGCAAACATATTTTTTTATTTTGCTGTTTAATGTTACAAAATATGCTGCACCAATAATTTAATATATTCGCAAAGAACTTGACTAAACTTGAAAAAAAAATATATATAATAATATTAATAATAATAATAATAAAAAAATATATTTAATACGGGATATAGGTTAGGCACGTATAAGAAAATTTAAGGTTCCTCTACCCTATAATTTCCTATTTAGCATTGCAGACTATGCTTTTATAGTTTTATTATTATTTTAAGAAAACTACTGCACTGAGGCAGGGAATATTTGAATGAGGAATACTAGACGCAGTCTTGAGTGTTAAAGCTTTATTTAGGAAATTTTAGATTTTTTTTTTATTCACTGATGATTTCAATAAACGATAATTTCAAATTAGAAAAATAATACGTTATTTGTTTATGGTGCATGTAAATATAAAAAGATCAATTTTTATGTATGACAAGACCAAAAATGTAATATTAATAATAATAATACCTTTTCAAAAATTAAGCTTCTTAATAATAAAAAAATTTCAGTTTCATTAAATTTAATAAATTTGTGGTCATTTAGTTAGTCTTATTTATCTCTAAGTTTCCATTTCTATCTCTTTGGTTTCTTTGATTTCAATGCTCTCAATTGCTTTGTTTTTTCTACCTACTTCTAGCTACTTATTTTTTTATCTCCTAGATATTTATATCGATTTTTATGTTTTGTTTGATAGTATGCTATCAATACAACATAAGTATTTTTTTGGGAAATAATTTATTGTTTCATTTATACAAATAAATTAAGGGAGGTTCTTAGTGGTAGTAAGAGGCGATGGGGGAAGCATAAGCGGTCTTGACGACAGCGGGTGCGTGGTAGGCGAGGGGAGCGGCTACGTGAGCGACGGGGTGAGCGGCGTAGGAGACGGCGGGTGCGGCGTAGGCAAGACGGGCAACTGGGGCAGCGACCTTAGCGATGACGGGGGCGGCGGCAACAGCGACTCCCTCCTTGTGGACAACAGCGTTGAATCCGTTGATGGGGTCAGCGGTGTAGTCGACGATACGACGGGTTCCGTCAGCCTCAACAAGGGAGTAAGATCCCTTCACGACATCTCCGTCACGGGTCTCCTCCTGGTGCTTGTTATCTCCGGTCAGAGCATCGGATACGGAGTAAGCGTAGTTGTATTGTGGGTGTGCGTCGTACTCAGCGGGGACGGCAACCTTGGCAATAGCGGGAACGGCAGCAACGCGGGCAACTGGTGCGGCGTAGGCAAGAGGAGCGGCGTAGCTGACTGCGGGGGCAGCAGCGTAGGTGGAGATAGCGGGAGCAAGAACTCCAGCGCGGGCCACAGCGATGATGGCGGCGAAAGCGACGTACTGTAGCACATTGAACATTTGTTGTAATTTTTATCATGTTACATTATTTTGAATGAGTTTTTGTATCAGAATTCTAAAATCTTAAAAATGATATTTGAATCAAATATCAGATAAAATGTTATATCATTCTAATTTCAACTAAATTTAACACTTTTAAATGAAATAATTTCACTTTTAATGATGAAATTACAAATATTTTTTATATTTATCAACACATTAAATTGCAAATTTAAAAAACTGTTGAAAATGTCGTAATCCTTAGGAGCTCTTACCTTGAATGCCATGGTAGATTCTTTGTTGAATGATAATTTTAGCTTTAAAATTTTAGCTTATATAGTACACACTTCAACCCTCCACTTTTTCACATTATATATTTCAATAGCATGTGAAAATATTTTTCAACCTCGCCCTATCTCCCCCACTTTATAGCTGGACAACCTTAAGAAGACATCACTTATATATTTTTCCCCCCTTAATATTTTCTTCTTGACCAATTCAATATTATAAGAACAAGTTCGAATTTTTTTTACTCGCCCACAATCCAAAACGTAATTTTTTCCGTATACAAGAAACTCGTTTTTTAAAACAAAGTATTATACGTTTTACGATATTAACGTATTTCAGTATCACACATGTTTGATATCTAGGTCATAGCATTGGCACCACTTTTCATTTCAGAAATATTTCTAACCATACGGTTATTATAGCTACAGCATGTAATATGATATGTAATTCATTTATAAATTATACATAAAAATGTCATCTTTTTTTTTTCTTTTAAACTAATAGTTTTGTTTAAAATGATTTAAAGTATGAGATTTTACTTAAATGTAATGTGTATTTAAAAATGTAATTTAGTAAAGTAGTATTTATAAATCATTTTAATTTAAATATTTTTTTTTCTTTTAAGTTTCGCTTTTATAATATTCTGTAGGTAAAATTAATACGATGTTTTAAGCGATTAAAATAATTTAAATGTTATATCTTGTATGGACTATGGATTAATTTATGAATGTGTATTAGGTTATGCAAATATGGTCAGGAGGACTTTTTAAAATTAGATAGCACATTTTTTTTTTTAATGTGGTTCATCGTTTTCACTACTTTTTATGGTACCTGTTTTAATTTATTGTTGTTGTGTTGATGTGTAATATTGTGTGAGGAAATTTAAATAAATAAATATTTACATAAAGCTATTTTGAATAACACAAGCTAAGAATGATAATTTGTATTTTTATCATATATTTTTTATACCAAAAATTCAATCTGAATTTTTATTTTATGTTGATTTAAGGGGTTGTTCCTAAAAAAAAGCAAAAAAAAAAAAAAAAAAAAAAAAAAAAAGTTTGTATCTCTGAATTTAAAATTTTACCCCGAGCTATTCCAAATTTAATAGTAACAACTATCTATGATAACAGTTTCAGTGATTTTTTATTTTTTTCGTAATTACCTCGATACTTGATGGGAGTAAAATTTCACAAATTTGTAATTTAAAGTTTTTATGGTGAATCAAAATAATTATTACATATAGCTCAAGTAATGTTATCTTAAAATATAAAGTAAAAAAAAAAAAAAAATTTTCACTTTTATAATTACATTTGAAACAAACAACTTGTACGTTTGAGAGATAACAAGTTAACTTATTTACATTTAGATGCATTGAACGCAACAAGTATAACGATTGTCAGTAATTTCATGTTAATTTCTCTTTCTTTATACTAATCTAGTTTTACTACGTATATAATAAAACTTATTGCTTTATAGAAATAATTAAGCGATTAATTATACTTTATATAACTATTAAAAATAGTATTAATAGAATACACTCACACACACACAAAAAAAAAAAAAACATTTTAAAATCGATTAGTCTTAATTCCATTCATATACAAACTTAATGTAAAAGTAAATTAAAATACCATTGGTATGACTTAATTAAATTAAATATTGCGAAGTGAAGAGAGAGAGAGAGATAGATAGAGAGAGAGAGAGAGAGAGAGAGAGAGAGAGAGAGAGAGAGAGAGAGAGAGAGAGAGAGAGAGAGAGAGAAAATCGGTCCACGTAAAAATAAAATTATGTAACAGTTAGGTATTTCCTTTTTTATTTCACCTATACCCACTCCTACACATACACAATTATATTATATTACTAAGGAAATAATAATAATAATATTACTTTTTTCATACATTCGTTGTACTTTTGCACGTGTTATAATATTAGCCTCAGGTTAATATAAGTTTATATAGTGCATAATTGTATATAAAGCTTTCTATATATACATATATGTATTATAATATGAATTAAAATGTTAAATATAATATAGCTTCCAGCCTTCCTATATCAATTAAATATTCTTAACGTAAAGATTAATTTTTATTTCATGGAAATAAGATTGTTTCAAAATTCACATAATATCTTTATTTGGTACTGTGGTGGTTTACTTTTTATTTATGTAAGCTTCGATTATATATATATATATATATATATATATATATATATATATATATATATATATATATATATATATATATATATATATATATATATATATATATAATTGAAAGAAGAGACTTATGGATCAATTATGTTGTACAGCAAAACTAATTTTTCACCACTAAAGAAGTCAAGCTGTACTGAAAGTTTACTCCGTTGCCCAGTACAGTATACACAGTAGTAAAGCAGTAGATGTGTCACAGAATAAAACAGTATAATAATGTTGTTTAGAGTGGCATTACTAAAAGTAGTTTGCATACAGCATACTTTATGTATAATTTTGTATTTGCGTGTATATTATACCATTTACTTTTTATCATTAAAGTTTTTTTTTTTTTTTTTAATTTTTTTTTTATTTATTAATTGAAATATGATGGTATTTTTTATTTCTACGTATATTAGAATGTTATAAGAATAATTTATTGATTTTATGAAAAAGATAATGATACTAAATAAAATAAAGAACTGTAAATTACCTACAAGTTGATTGAAAGAACGTACAGACGTATACAAACAAAAGAAATTGCATTTTAATAATAACAGTATACCTCAGAGAATAATTATAATATTTTTATATTAGTTTTTTAAGTAATAATGAAATTTAATATAAAGAGGTTAAATTGATTTTGATTAAATATTGTTGGGCTGTTTATGCTTAATTTTTTTAAATATTAAACTAATAAAAAAAAAAATCCGATTTTTTTTCTTTATTGTACAATAAAACACTGATATATGCTTGTAATATGTAATTTCAGTAGAAGAAAAACAAAATTTAGTCCTGATCTAAAAACTATAATATAATGCTGTATTAATTCAGGCTAATTAGTGCAATAATTCATTGTAATACTATAAATTTTAAAATATTATTTTTCCTTCTTAATTTATTAAAAATTTTATTACGATGGGATGTATTTTATAAGAAATTATATTAATGAACATAATGAAATAAAATATAATGTAACCTAATTTTTAACGTACATATAAAACAATTTATTTATTTATTCATTAATTGAATGCGTACGTGATTCTTTAAGCGTAAAAAATTGTCGTTTTAAACAGAAGAAATAAAAATCACTTTTATTTTTAAGAAATTAGTATACTGTATATTGCAAAAAAAAAAAAAAAAAAAAAAAAAAAAAAAAAAAAAAAAAAAAAAAAAAAAACTAGAGCAAAAAAGGAAATAATAATGACAATCATAAATAGTCCCTAATCGAATTCATAAAATGTTTAAAATCAATAAGCCAAAGTAAACTAGGTAGAAATTGCCAATAAAAAATACTTTTACTAAAAAAACAATAAATTAAAATTAATTAAATCAAATCAATGTTAAAATCACATTAATTATATTTTTTTATAGGCCACTAAAAAAACCTTTTTTTTTTTTTTTAAATTTATCTGATGATAGATTAAAATTTATAATAAATGGATTTTATGTTTTAAGATTATCACAAAAATTTAATTTTAGCATAAAAATGTATGTCATAAAAAATTTGATGAAGGATAGATCGTAATGTAGAGATTAAAAAAAATTAGACTTGTTACTTAATATAAAAAATCTAGAGTACTACGTCAAAAAATAAGAAATTAAAAAAAACTGGTTATTATATTTTCATTTACTATAAAATATTGATCTTTAATTTTTTAAAATTCTTTTAGGTTATTAAATAAACGTCACAATTATTATTGAAGGACGCAAAAATTTAATGTAATGCATTTATAATGAAATTCTTTATATAAAAATAATTATTGTATATAGTTAATTATTAAATGAAATAAATTAAAATGTAATTTTGTCAACTGTTAAGGGTAACATTGAAATATTTGTCTTGCGTTCTTGTGTGGTTTTAAGGTTACGTTATACTGGAATAATTTTGTACATAAAGCATTAAAAGTTGTTATCATTTACATCTTTGTTCAGTACTTCCGTGGAATTCTCAAATTTAATTAATAAAATTATGAGAAATGTCCATGATTTCGATTTTAAAGTTCTTTCCCAACAAGAACTAATAATTTTAATGTGGGGAGGGGCAACACTCTAAAAAATAATTGTTGAAAAGCTTGTATACAGTTTTGTAATGCTTTAAGTATGTATTGTGGAATCAAGGGTTATGACGTCACTAAACAATGACAATCTAACGATAAAAGTGTAAATGACGTCACAAGCGTTAGAATCGTCAAACTTGGTCGTTGCAAATCTGCATTTTTTTTACTATTTGGTCGCAACGCTTGTGACGTCACTTACGTTTTTATCGTTTAAATTTAAAATTTTACTGACGTCATAACCGTTAATTCCACAATACTTAAAGCATTGCAAAACTGTGTACAAGCTTTTCAAAGATTAATTTTTAGAGTGCAGGGGATTTAGTTCATGTTGCTAAAATTAAATAATAAAATGGAAAACGAGATAATATTAGGGAATACATTAGATCACGGTAAGCGATCAAAGATATAATAGATTTTAATCGTTTATTGTCACCAATTTTGAATAATTTTAGTATGAGCTACCTATTGAAATTTCAGAGTAGGTCACCGTTAAAATAAGAAAATGCAAAATTTGTAATAAAAAAAGAAGAAATAGAAGAAGCCTCATGCTCGGACAGAATAAATTACGTAATTTATGCTGCAGTTATGTTATTATAGCATAAATGTTGCTAAATTAGATCAAAATAAATAATTATGCTGTACAACATAATGCAAAGTTATTATGCATTATAGCGTATAGAATATTATGCTGTATTGGGACAAATTGTGCTGAAAATGAGATAGCATAATTATTGCGTAATTGGATGTCTGTGCATAAGCGTCAAATACAACCCCTCTTTATTTACACTTTTGCATGTTTGTATCTTAATAATTCTTAAATATTTACCTTTCGTCTAGATCAATGTGAAAACCAAACAAAAAAAGCCCATGACCACTTTTATGATCATTATTATCGGTCATTATTATTTTATGATCGCTATTACTAATCCTTTCCCTGAATCAATCAATACATCAATTAGATTATATAATATATAAAAAAAACTGCTTGCCATTCACTTCACAAATTGCACGTATAGTACATACAACAAATCACTTTATTATATCATCTTAATCAAAGTTACATAATAATTTATTTATCCTTACTTACACTTAATCTGTCAATTAAACGTCATTTTGTATCTTGGAATGATTAAAATCTTATTTGAGATCTGTTATATAATATATACATTAGAAATGTAAATCAATACACATGACACAAAAAAGTGACACAATTAATGAATGACAATATTATTATGGATTAATTTACTATATTTAGATTTATATCGTATATATTTAAAATGTATAATTCCCTTAAGCTTTTGTAATAATTATAATTTTATTTCGTAACTTTTGTATTTTATATAATATCCAGTTGTATTTGATTTTTTTTTCTTTAAAAACTAGTTGAAACTAAATTATAATTTCAATTTCTTTAAAGGTGTAGAACACCTTGAACAAAAAACGTCTAATATTCTAGCACAACTAAGTATCAACGTTGATTTGAACGGAGTCATTGATTTCTAATTTATTTTGTATTCACAAAATCACAACTGCGGGTTAGTGACGTCATAGCTCACTAGTCCACGCGCGTGGAAACAGGCGAGCTGTGATGCTATTTTGGGAATGGAAAATAAATTAATAATCAATGACTGGCCAAATCAACGTTGATAGATATGTTAGGATTTTATACATGTTTGTTGTTTAAGGTGTTCTACGCCTTTAAGTTTTTATACGTTGCTTTCAATTTTTGTTATCTTACAAAATGTATTTAATTGATTCATGGTATAGTTACAAATATTAACTCAAGCGTATACAATATAAAGAAAGGTGCCAATACATTTTATGGAGTGAAAAGTAAAAAAAAAAAAAAAAAAAAAAAAAAAAAAAAAAAAAAAAAAAAAAAAAAAAAAAGTAAATAGTTCTAAAATATGATTTGGAATGCAGTATTTTGTAATAATTAATGTTCCAGACTTATAATTAAATTAATAAAAGGAATGAAGTATGGGAAATTGACAGTTTAACCTTATTAGGTACTGGAAAATTTAGGACACATTGCACTTAATAAAATTGTAAGTTATTGCACTTTTACATATTGAACTACCGTATATAGAAAGAGCAAACTGTTGGGAAAAAAAAAAGAAAAAAAAAAAAAAAAAAAAAAAAGGGAGCCTAAGATGTTAGATGTACCAAAATGAAGAAATGAATAACTTGCAATTTTAGTGTGGCATTTCAGTCTACAGTATGTGCAAGTTTTTAATTTCCTTACAGTACATAATATTGAAATATGCATTTTAAAAAGCAATTAAGAAATATATCAATAAATAATAAATAATTTTTTTGTTTGCAATGTTATTTTTGAAAGAAGCAAAGGAAAAAAAATGTACATAAACACATAAATTTCTATTATAAACAAACAAATAAAAATAATTCATTTGCTACCATAATAATAAGCTATAAAATTACAATTAAATTCAAATATGATAAATAATAAAAAGATAATAATTATAAGGTTATGGTATAGCACACATGAAAAAAATACATAAAATATAACATGATCTAGAAAAGAATGACATGTTTAGGTCATAATGATACTTAAGGTTATATTTATATTGCTATTAATAGTAATTTTGAACCATAATGATGTATATAAATTTTGTGTATTTGGCCATGGTAAAGAAAGTATATATATATATATATATATATATATATATATATATATATATATATATATATATATATATATATATATATATATAATATATATATATATATATATATATATATATATATATATATATATATATATATATTAGTATTATTTGTAATTTGAAAATAACGTTACGTGTGTGAGTGTGTGTGTGTGTGTGAGAGAGAGAGAGAGAGAGAGAGAGAGAGAGAGTTGAGTGTAGTATTTTGTGACGTAGTATAATATAGTTGTGACACGTGCTGAATTCTATTTTGTGAATCATTCAAGGTGTCATTAATATGCAGGTCTAGACTTTATATGTAATAATCTGTTCCTTGATCAAAATATTGATAAATCTTTCCAATATATTGCATTAGATTGCAAAATTAGAACACAATATTATACTATAAAGTATTGCGCTATTTTGTGACATATATGATTATAAACTTTACTCTATAAATAATACTTGTTTTCATTATGTGCATTAATATTTTCTCTCTTTTTTAATTAAACCATGATAAAGTATTTTATTTATGTTTTTAAACTATGATTCTTCCAATATTTGGTTTTACTCATATGATTTCAGACAGCATTTTCCAGCATTTGTAATATTTGTATTTTAAGACTGTGGAAACCTTAGAGAAAATAAATATTTACTCTCAAAATACTAATGTTTATACGAAACGCTTTGATTGTCGCGTCAAAGCTCTGTACGTTGTCTAATTTAAAAAAAATTGATTATTAATTTTTAATATCATAGGAATCTATAAGTAAATAATAATAATAACAATTAAATAATAATAAAAATACAATAAAATAAAGCTCCACTTAAAATAATATAATTTTCTATTGCACTGAAAATGATTCAACAATAAAATTTATGTATAGACTTTTTGTTTTATTGTACGACCTAAATTTTATATTATATAAAATAAAGTAATATTTTATATAATATGGTAGTAATAATAACTAATAATAGTACTTAACTTATACTTATTATAATAATAGTATATATACCTATATAACATTAATTAGTAATAAAATTAAAAGTAATAAAACATGTATAATGTTAAAACAAAGTTTAAAGAAAATTAATGTCATTTCTGATAAATTTTCTATCAGTTGTCTATAGAACAACGATTCATTTTCTATACATACGAAAGCAGGAATATTTATTACTTTTATACGACAATGTTGAGTTTTTAATTAATTCTTTAGGTCACTGATGTTAATTATATTGAAAGCACAGTTCATAACTTCATGGTTCATGAAATTAAATGCATTATATATATATTTTTTTAATTCTATAATTAGTTTTTTGAGAACATGAACTAATAGATGTTACCGACGTAGTGTGTTAGCTAATCAGAAATAACGTAGAAAAAGACACTACTTTTCTAATTCCCTGTTGCACAGTAACCATTACCAAAAGTTTCAGAACTGTTAAAAGTGTCTCGAATTTGTACTCAAATGGAATCATGCTAAATTTGTCTGATATGCAATAAGGATCATTTTTATGAATTTTGTTACGGTTGCAAAATGGTTCCTCAACCGTTGCGAACCCTTATGCAACAATCCAGACTAAAATGGAACCATTTGTGCAAGGGATTATTTTACTTTGAGGAACTATCTGCTACTTAGAACAAAAAAAAAAAAAATAAATAAATAAATAAAAAAAAAAAAAAAAATGAAGTTCAAAAAATAAAAACGAGTTATACTATAAATACATTTCTCGTGTTTCAAATTATTACACAACTTTTTTTTTTTTTTTCACATAAGGAGCGTTTAGATAATTTAAAGTTAAAAAGTTTCTTTCCTTTCTATACATACATATACAAATAATCCTCTTTAATTTAATATATTATTGGAGCATATAGCAGTTTATTTAAGACATTTTAATTTTGTGTAAAACATAATTTCTTATAAATTTTTCAGTGAAGAAATGTCCCAATTCTGCTCAATTTTAGTGATTCGTCATTAAAATACGTATGCTGAAACATGTTACAATAATTAATAATTATACTTGAAATTACGTATGTGTTCTTACATAAATATATACCTAACAAGATCATTATAAACCTATAAGTATATAAAAACCTTTAAATTTTTGCAATAAAAATATGTTCAAGTTTTCTATCATACAGTATAATGCAAAAAAAAAAAAAAAAAAAAAAAAAAAAAAAAAAAAAAAAAAAATATTTAGCTTTATTTATTTTAAACGAGTATAAAGAAGAATACTTTACGAGGAAAACAATCTTCAAAAAATGTAAACAACTTTTATATTTCTATTATATAAATATACATTATAGAGAAATATTACAATGACATAATATATATATACGTAATAAAAAGAATGTGATAATATACTTTTAAGAATTGGTTTTAAATATTATATAAACATTATATATAGCAGGTCAGAAACGTGTTGAGTTGTTCCAGATCAACTTCAACTTTTGTTTTTAAAAGAAAATAAGCATAAAATATATCGCATCTTATATAGAAATCTTATAACAGATACGAGTTTTTAATATGATTGTATATTAATAATACTTCGTCTTGAGTGTGACGTATAGTATAAGAGAGAGATAGAGAGAGAAAATTAGGAGGAGTAGTATTATAAGAAGAGAAAGTGGTGATCTAACTAAATTGAAACAAACGACCTTCTCTACCATAATTTAGAGCAAAGAGAGTATTCAAGTCTATTATTGTCACCATATACACCTTATACCATATATCTCACCTACCTACCTACTTGTTTTTGTTTTTCCACTTTGGCATTTAATTAAAATATTATAAGATGACACATTTTTTTTTTACACCTTATATTATATTCATTCAATTGTTTGTATTTTTTTTTAAATATTGTGAAATATCTTGTTAAAAATAATGAGATATTTAGTTACTATTTATGATACTTGAAAGTTTTATATTTAAAAGAATAAACCAAAAGAAAACAAAAGCATTTATATCACAAAACACTTGACGGGACTTAGAAAAAAAAAACAAAAAAACATTAACAAGTCTCAAAACTCAACTTGACGCATTTTCAGTTTTCAGTTTCAAATGGTTTTATTTTATAAAAAATAAAGACAGAAATCGTACATGTTTATAGAGTCAAATGCATATAAGCATCGTTTTACTCATCTCAAAACCCAAATATCCAACTTAACGTCGTTGCAGAAATTTCAAGCTATGCAACCTGTACAACATGCTTATACTAATTTTTGCCAGTTTCTGAGCTCACAAACCGGAATAGTTACGCAAACAGCATACTTTATACAGTATTTTTACGCTCTCTTGTGGGGCCATATTTACATTTTGGTAATAAAATTGTCATCTGCTTTGCAGATTCCATTTTGTGTTAAATCATTAAAAAAAGCACATGTTGTTTGCATATATATGTTGTATGGTTAAAACTCTAAGCCGAAATATTGTAGACATCATATAATTGAAATTATTTAAATTTTCGTATCTATATCGAACGACAAACACACATTAACTTATTAATCAGTAATAATTCAGTAAATATTCAAGTATAAAACTGTAATATTTTACAAGCTAATGTTAAAGAGTAAAATTTATTACTGGATTTATTAAGTTTCCTTGTAAAAAATACCTCTCTTTTTGTGTGAAATAGTGTTATTTCCTTAAATTATAAAATTTTTACTTTTACTTTAATAATATAAATTACTTTTTAGTAAGTTTAAAAAGATATAAACTTGAACAATAAACTTGTACAGGATATATTTCAATGTTGGAACTGATCGCGTTTTTTTTTATATATATATATATATAAACTAATAAGAATTTAACCTTCTTAAAGCAAGTTATTTATATATATAGCCTTGTTATTTTATTATTTTTTTATTTAACGTGAATATGATAAAATTTTAGATTATAAACATAATAAAGTATTAAACAATATATAGTATACACAGATAATAAATCACATTGAATGTAATTGCTTTTAATCAAAATATTTACTTATTGCAACCTTAAACACAATCAATGGAAGAGTTTCCATGTATATTATTCCAATTCCATATTATATGTATATATATATATTGCCAACATAATCACAATGCTATTTCTAATATGTTTTCAGATATTTCGGTATTTTGTAAAACAATTTGCTAAATAATAATAAAAATAATCAGGTAATGCATTTAAATGAATATTGTCTCAATTTTTTATGTAAATAGTTTTGGGGAAAAAAAATCGAATTATATGACAACACTTTAATGAAGAATCATTATATTTGCAATTGTCTTTCATTATATTTGCAATGTCTTTCAAAGGATTTATTTTTTTCTTCCATGAAACATCAAAATTTTACGTCAGCAAATTTTATTCCCGCTGTTGCATTAATTTTTTATTAAGATTGCAAATTACAAAATGCCCTTTATAAAATTTCCATGTTCAATTTATTACGGAAAATATTAAAACAAAAAAGAGCTTTTAAAAATATATATTTTTCCTCAATGACTTATACGCGTGTGTGTGTGTATACACAAAGCACATAAAAAAAATCTCATTCATAACCATTATTTCATAAGATTTTTTATATTTAGACAAAAATCTTGACCTTAAAAATAAAATTCAGGGTTATTTTTTAAACGCATGATACAATTTCCAATCTTTAATATTATATTATATTTCTCTTCGTCGTAAAATCTTTTTAAGCGATCACGCAAAAGAGATGTATTTTTCTTCGAAGGTGATTTGTTTATCATATTATACATACATAAACAGTAGTTATACATAATTAATTCTATCACATAATATTGTAAGTTATAAAATTCATAAAATTATACGCAACCTTGCAATCGTTGTATTGAGTATAATGAAAAAAACGCCTAAGGATAAAATTAGGAGACAAATAGTTAAAGATTAACCTAGTTATGGTTAAGGTTACTATAATTATTGCGTACGTTTATCGATCATATTTTTATATATAAACGCATGTAAAATGCATATTAAATTACTTTTTTATAATTAATACGTGTAATTGACGTTTTAATAATATAATTAATTTATATTATATATATTTTTAAATTTTCACTTTTTTCGATTTTGACATTGTGGTATTCAGACTCACCGTTTCACCATGTAGTACGGAAAAATTAGATAAATCTCTGCACCTACCTGTAACAAACAAATAAACAGAACATTAATCAGTGTCTCATTAATAATATAATAATTTAAAAACAGTGCTAAAATTATAAAACATGCAAAAATTGTTTTTTCATAATTTTTAATCGCAATTAAATTTAATGGTTATAAATTTAGTAATGACAGTACTTTCTTATGATATATATATATATATATATATATATATATGTGTGTGTGTGTGTGTGTGTGTGTGTGTGTATGTGTGTGTGTGTGTGTGTGTTCATGGTATCTTTGGAACAATTAAAAAATAATTTTGATAGATCTGTATTGCGTTTTAAATTTTGTATACAGTGTATATAACATTTTTAATTTTAGAAACAGTACAGAAGTATCATTTTGAACCTGATAAAAATTTCAACACAAAATATTATGTAATATGATTTGACAATTAAAACAATTTTTTATCATATATTTTGCTAATATCTTTGGGAGAAACAAAAACAGTTAAATTTTGTTGAATTAATGATTAATGGTGATTAAAAATGATGATTTATAATATTAATTATATGCATATGTTTTGATATATTCTTGCAAAATTATGTTATAAAAAGCAGGGGGAGGGAGAGAGAGAGAGAGACAAAACAAGAAAAAATAGTAATAAATAATTCCAATATTAATTCCAGTTTTAATTCAAAATCATAAAAAAAATTATTTTGAACTCATTTTTATATTAATTAAAATTAGATCACACACATATTATAAATTTAAGTGAAAGCTATAATAGATATATATATATATGTATAAGTATAAAACTGCAACAAGTTAAAAAAAAAAAAGGTGTGTATAAAAGTTGGCAGTAAATGTAAGTACGCAGTAACATTACATCATGTGTACCAAGTAGTTAAGAGACAATGAAAGTTTTAGTTATAATATTTACAAATCAGGTCAAATTTCGCCATGAATGCACAAGTGCAAGCGGTGACCGCTCAAGTTCACCCACTAAAAAAAAATTATGTCTGAGTGAGAGAGAGAGAGAGAGAGAGAGAGTATAAGAGGAAGTTCCTTGTGAAGGACGTTCATTCACTTTATAGATATATTTGTCTCCTGATAATAGGACTTCTGAATATATTTAAAATATCTGAAATATGATGAAATGGGATCATCATACAGTATATTGTATACATATACAAACTTAAGTGAAATTTTTTAAATTAGGTAACATTTCTTAACCTTTAAGACGATACAATAGAAATTGTAAAGAGAGTGCAGTGCGTAGTGTTTTTTTTTTTCCTCATAGTTTGTATGAATGATAGTCTCATCTTATGATTTATCGCAGTGAAGTGAAATTTTATTTTTATTGTAGTGACTTTTTTTCTTTTGTATTAAATCCTTTGTCTGTACCAAAAATTGTTACTAAATTTACTGAAAGGGATAAAAATTCTTTTTGCCTAAATTATGAAATCAAATTCCGCATCAGAAAAATAAAATATTAAAAAACATTATTATTTTTTTTAATAATTTACAAAATATTTATCAATTACATTATTCTTATTGATTTTATTAGCATCTCTCTTTATTTGAAATTTTTACTTGCTTTAGTGTCAATTATTATTATCATTGTTTTTGGAAATATAAAGTAACCATATCATAAATAAAAATGTAAATTAATTACGACATAATTAAATATACAGTATGTATATACATGTATAATAACAATAACAATATATTAAGAACGAACTGATATTATATTGTATGCAGTATGCCTTTTGGTTGAATTTTGTATAGTAACGATCGATTTTTTTTTATGTTGTAGTTGTTTTTTTTTTTTCGATACGTTTAATCAAGTGAGGAATTCAATTGTTTCAATTTGAATTAAGGTACTTATAATCAGGAGATGAAGCTAATAAAATGTGTATATTTAATTTTTAGAAACTAGACAAAATATTTATCACGTAACAATTTTTTTAACTGTATAAAGAGAGGTACTTTATTATTCATTCGTTTGTTTATTTTATTTATTATTTGTTATTGTATGGCAGCCACTGACTTATATCGAAGCACGACCTTGTTTTGTTGATATTAGTCTCTGCAGACTTCAAATCAACTACATGGCCACGATCGTTAGACAGGACCATGATTCCATAGGTCGGCATTATTTGCCTAATTTATTTGAAGAGCAGGGTTTTGTCTCCCAAATTAACCATGACTTTCTCAAACCATATCAAACCTGGCTTAAAAACTTATAAATAAAAGCTCGGAATCGAATCAAGTCTTTCTAAATGCATGTAATACGTTGAACAAATAAACTTGTCTAATATCCAAACATAGCTAAATATCAATGTTGATTTTGTCGGAGTCATTGATTTCTAATTTATTTTCAACTCACGAAATGACAGATGCGGGTTCATGACGTCAAAGCTCACTTGTTTCCACGCGCGTAGACCAGTGAGCTGTGACGTCATGAACCCGCATCTGCCATTTCGTGAATGGAAAATAAATTAGAAATCAATGACTCCGACCAAATCAACGTTGATATTTAGATATATTAGAATACTATTTGTAGACAGTTTTTTTTTTTTTTTTTTAGATGTTCTACGCCTTTGAGTATTGGCTTGGTCTTTAAATTAGATACAGGGTACAATTACAACAACAACAAAAGCAATGTGTTGTTTCTTTTGATCAATAAATATTTGATAAGTTAAAGGCTAAAAAAAAAAAAAAAAAAAAAAAAGATTAAAAAAAATAATAAAAAAGCATATTAAATGTATGCAATGCATTTTCTTAATTTTTATATAGGATTAATAAAATGAGTAAAATATCAATATTATATTGTTCATGATTTTGACAACAACTTATTGTTAGTTGAGTCACTGAAATTTTTATTTTTACAGCACTAATTAAAAAGTTGCAACAATATTAATGAGTCATAATCATTAGTATATCACCTTATCATTATAATAATTAATTGTGTTATCTTGAATTCTATAAAATATCAGAAAACAATTGCTGTTATGAGTTGAAAATTAATATTTTGTTTATATAATTGTGATGTACTCTCCTTTAGCTATCGTTTTTGAAAAATTTGTAATAAAAATTGTCAAACTATAAACCTCTGACAGCAAGAATATCAGAGGACCACTTCAGTGGGTTTTGTACCTTTTGTGGCCTCAATAAAAATTATTACCTATCTATCTATTTAATATTAACTTTATATTTAAATCTTCTTTAAGTATTTTTTTCCTTCAAAACTAAAGTGGTTTTCTATTAAAACATTTTTTTAAGGCAAATATATATTTTTTTTCTTCTGTACTACACAGTATATTATCGTAATGTAAATTTATTTACCCATTAAAATAATAATTTATTAAAAAAAAAGCTAAAGGTAAAATCAATAAATATAAATTTTAATAAAAACCTTAAAAAAGTAAGTAAAAAAATCAATATAAAATTACATAAAAATTCAAATTTATTATTAATAAAACAACAACAATAAATCACAATACAAGTATTATAATACTATTAACATAAATATTATACATAGGAATATAGGAAAGCGAAATGTAAAAAAAAAACATATCTAAGAAATATACACGTAAAAAATTGTTGAGATACATGTCTAAAATATTAAATAAAATTTCACTTTACTATGCCAAATATTACAAATAATATCAAGTCTACTTTCTGGTCTATGTAAAGACAAAATACCGTTAGCAATACTTAAAATAGTACTTAATAATATAATGGCTATCGTCCAAGTGAAACCTAATTAAATAATCAGATCATATACACATCGAGAGAAATTTATAGTAAAATATATCTTGGATGTGAATCAATTTACACCAAAAAAAGAAAAGGTATAAAATATTTTGTAAAAATTTTAGTAATCTATTTAATAAAATCAAAATCTGCTGTGGTTATACTTTTGACAATATTTTTATGGTGTAAAAATGAAATTATGATATGACGATGAATTTAATGTTTATAAGTCCATAAAATACTCGAAAATCTCTAGAAAATCAGTCTTATTATGAACTTTGTATATTTTACTACACATTTAACTCAAACTTACAACTAATTTACGTTAAACTTCTTAGATATTGACGAGTAAAAGAAGCAAACATACGAACTGCAACCTAAATGTTTTAAGGTAACATTTATGTCCATTTTAACGTACCACGTTAATGTAGTCTATTACAATGGAAGTATAATATTACCACAAATTCTGTAGTCAATAGCACGTATAGGTTAGTTTCTAATTACTCGTCAATTGTTAGTAAAGCAAAACAAATTAACCTAAGAAAGCTCTAGCAACTGGTGCAGCGTATGCGGCTGGTGGATAAGCAGGTGCAGCAGCATAAGCGGCAGGTGCGTATGGTGAATAAGGTGCAGCAGCATATGCGGCTGGTGCAGGATAAGCGGCTGGTGCAGGATAAGCGGCATGTGCAGCATAAGCGGCTGGTGCAGCATATGCGGCAGGTGCAGCGACAACTGCAGGAGCTGGATATCTTGCTACAGCAAGTGGAGCCTTAGCAACGATGGGAGCTGCCTTAACTACTGCAGGACCACGGTTGACAACAGCATTAAATCCATTGATGGGATCAGCGAAGTAGTTAACAGTACGAATAGTACCATCAGGTTCCACTAAACTGTAAGATCCTTGGACTACATCACCATTACGTGTTTCTTGTTGATGTTTGTTATCACCAGTTAGAGCATCAGATACTGAATATCCAAAACTATATTGTGGATGTGGGTCGTATTCTGTATTAACAACTTTAGCTGCTACAGCTAATGCTGGAGCTGCTTTTACGGCTAATGGTGCAGCGGCATATCCCAGTGGGGCAGCGTAACCGAGAGGAGCTGGTAGTACTCCGGCACGGGCCAATCCTAGGATTGCTGTGAAAATAATCACCTGGGAAAAGAAACATTAAATTAAAGATAATATATTAACAACTTAACCGTATAATATAATCTTATTATAATAAACTTTTAAGCAAAGTTTTTTTTTTTTCATTGCTTTGTACTATTTTTTCCTCCTCTGAGAAAAATATAATTGTAAAAAAGCGCACCATAAATAAAAGTTGTAAAAGATAAAAATAATTAGAATATAACATGATTATTGACTAATATGCAAGTTATATAATTTAAATAGAATTAAAAAGACTTATAATCTACAAATTTCAAAAACACAGTACCAGAGGAGCGACATTTAAAATTAAATAAGTAATTTCAGACTTCATTTAAATTGTCTGCATAACTTTTTTTTTTCTCCACACTACGTATTTGCACTTGACGTACCTTGGTTGCCATGTTGCTGATATGCAGAGACGATCTCACAATGTGATGGTCACCAAATGGTCACTACTCGTTTTATAGTGACACCCCCACTTTGTTCACCAGCATACAATTAGACGGAAGACGAGAGCGAAACTTCCGAGGGATGATTATAAATTCTAAACACGTGATAACTTTGAGCTCTCACACACGTACCAATAAAAAAAAAACTCTCACCTTTTTACATCAGACAAATATTATTTGAATTAAGGCGATATAAGATATTAATTTTAACTTAAAAAAGTACATAGAAAACATTTTATAGCAGAGTAGTGGTTTTTAGTCTTGAATATTGTGTTTTTAAATACAGATTCTATACATGTGAATTTACGTGTAAACGGTCATTTTCAAGGATTCATTGAAATTTGACAGAAGTCTACATATTTTATGTAAGTTTTAATTTATTAAAAGCATATTTTTGACACAGCCATGCCATTTTCCTATTTTCTATTGAAAGAGTATCATTAGGTTAAAATTTTAGCTATTCATTCTTTATCATTATAATTTTGCATTTTAATAGAAATAAGAATTATTTAAAATTGGGCTTAACAAATATATAAAGCTACATGATAGCTGTATAAAATTTTACTGATGTATGGAGTATTTACGATTTTTGTGTTCATTCATTCATTCATTCATTCATTCATTCATTCATTCATTCATTCATTCATTCATTCATTCATTCATTCATTCATTCATTCATTCATTCATTCATTCATTCATTCAATCAATCAATCAATCAATCAATCAATCAATCAATCAATCAATCAATCAATCAATCAATCAATCAATCAATCAATCAATCAATCAATCATTCAATCAATCATTCAATTTATTTTTGTTGAATTGAATGTTAAGTATTTAAAATTCATGAAATATATTCCTCATTTATAAAATGAAAGAAACAGCAAAAAATGGTATAGCAGCTTAAATTAATATTTTTTCTTTTAATTTAAGTTTACACGCTCAATGCTTGTTGTAATTGTATAATGTTGCTATGAACAGCCTGGGTCAATAAAAAGTATTTATTTATATAAGTGTAATTATTTTCATGAAATAGTTAATATAAATTTGAAAGAAAATTTTTTATTAATTTTTGTTGTATAATATAATGATTAAAATAAATCTCGAATGATTCAATTTATATTGAAACATTTCACATTTATAAAAGTTTAAAATGACATGTCTTATTAATTTTTCTTATAATAATAATAACACACAGTACAACAACTTTCAATGCTACTAATATAGCTGACATTAAATTGCTTTTATACATATAGAGCTATGGTTGTTTGATCTAATTTACGTTCACGTATTATACTTATTTATTGTTGTGTAGGAAAAACACATAATCCACTATAGGTAAAGTATAGCAGGATGTCGTAACTATATGTATATTTAATATTGTACATCACTGAATATTAATGTATATCAACTATATTATATTATATATAGTCACTACGTTTTGGTATATTAAGATATAAATGTATTGCTCTATTATTTTCACAAATTAAAAACAAAAAAATCACAATATGCATGAGTTCACTTAAAATACATAAATATTCGTTCACATTGATTGATATAATATAGGAATGTCTCGTTATTATGAATAAATAAATAATTTTCATTATTAATTACTGATATTTTTTTTTGCACTTTTCACTTTTTTTTTTCAAACAGATTCTTGCGTAAATCTGATTCAATATCAATAATAAATCATGAGATGGGACTATTATACATACATAAATTGTGTACG
Source organism: Ecdyonurus torrentis (assembly GCA_949318235.1). Classification (NCBI taxonomy): domain Eukaryota; kingdom Metazoa; phylum Arthropoda; class Insecta; order Ephemeroptera; family Heptageniidae; genus Ecdyonurus; species Ecdyonurus torrentis. The sequence continues at coordinate 6,409,354 of OX439136.1, forward strand.
TTAACCCATTTGTACCATCACAAATTGGGGAGAAAACTTATACAAAGTAGACAACCTGCTTTACACGTTCTATTGTAAAGCTGGATTTTGTGACGCCATGAATTTCAAAAGTTCTCTACATAACAGTTTTTTAACCACAGTTTGTGAGGATATTCAGAAGGGTGGAGGGACATAATATTATGTATGTAAAATCACATGCATTTGACTCTTTTTTTATGTTTTGATGCTGTATGTTTTAAAGTCATTTTACTAGTCATTATTATTATAGTCATTGTCATTACTTTACAGGCGCTAAAAAAAAAAAAAAAAAAAAAAAAATAGGGGTCAACTTTTAATTTTGAAAAAAAAAAAAAAAAAAAAAAAAAAAAAAGAGCCTTCTAATGACATAATATTCAAATTTGTGATAATTTCAAGATAACAATATTGAAATATACTGTACGTAAAAAATTTAAATATTCCAAGTCCATTTTATTGTTATAATCATTTTACCTCCGCTACAGACATCTTAAAATTAAATTAAGAAACTACTCGTATTTTACCCGGCACTCTTAATACTCGTACATAATAAATATACATAATATTTAGTTAACTATATCGTTATTAGTAATAAATTAAAATAATGCAATCACGTCAAAGCATTTAAATTTTTTAATTATTTCTTTTTATAGTCGCTCCATTCACAGTACCGAAACTCACAGTGCAATTATATTATGACTAACACCTTTTTATTATTACATACATAGTAAAACACATTAAAATAAAATATTTAGAACAAACATTCTAAAATATTAAAATTGTGTGAGAGAAGGAAAAAAAAAGTTATATAAAATATATTTATATTATACTGAAATATTATATTAACTTTTACTAGCGGAATTGATTGTCCGATGATTCAGCAAAGGTATGTAATAATCAACAATAATATTTCACGTGTGGTGCGCGCGTCCTCGATTTTCTCGCTCTCGCACACTGACGAAACTGTCATGACGTGACCGTGATCGTGCAGCAATGCGAACATATTCTCAATGTAGTTTCTATTGATTGGTGATGGTAGTTGTATGATAGATTTGAGATCAAAACAATTATTTTGTAATTTACGTGAGTAAAATATATGAATAACTTTTTAAGTAAAAAAAAAATCAATTAGTTTAACAATGAGTTATCGATTAATTGTATAGATAACGTTTATTTCATGTGAATATAAATTCACAAGAATGCTTATTATTATGCTGTTTTAATTGTCAAAATATAAGAAAAAGAAAAGGAGGGGGACAAACTAAAACTTTAAATATTATACGGAATAAGTGCGGTAGAAAAATTAAAGAAAACAAGTTTAAATGAAAAAATCTATTATGAATTTTCTTATACAGCGTTATTTGATAAAATTAAAAAAAAAATACATAATATAATAATTTAAAACTAACGAGATTTTTTTTTTATCGCACGTAAGCTACCAGAAGAAATCTTAATATAATAAATCTGTTAGATGTTTTTTAAAGTTTTTTGTAAAGTTTTTTTATTTTCTATTTTTGGTTTGCGTAAACCTGATACGTAAATCAAGTAAATAAGTAGAAAAAAGTCATTGTATTTATTTTTATAACATAATAATAATTACATATTTTTACTTATACTGTAAATAGGAAAACTGTAAATAATGTAATTTAGAAATTTGTTTTCCCATTTTAGAAAAAAACAAAATCATTCTTAATGTTAACCTAAATATATATAAAAAAAATAAATTAATAAAAAATGTGAAAAAATATTTAAATTCTGCTATGAACACTATAGTGAGAGTCATTAAAAATTTAAATTTTACAATGAAAATATATGAATGTCATGGTTGGAGGTGAGAATAATTACCTACCAAGTGACTTTAATGTTTTTGTTCTTTTGCATATACACAACTTAAATAAGAAATCTTATCCGTAACAGTTGTGTTGAGATTACTATTTTCTAAATGAACACTTGTTTTAAAGGCATAGAAAAACATAAGCATCTATATCACAAAACACTTGATGCATGGGACTTACATAAAGAACTTTAGTTTGTCTCAAAACCTAACTGTATCTCCGTAGCAGTGATCAGATATTTCAATTTATGCAACCCGCACAGCATTTTCATACTAATTTTTGCATGCTTCTGACGTCATAAACATGAATAGCCACCTTAATTGCATACTTTAAAGTATTTTCAAGTTCTCTCGTGGGGCTACATTATCATTCTGGTAAAAATTATCAACAGTTTTGAAGATCCCATTTCATGTTTATTCATTAAAAAGCACATGTTGCTTTATGTGGTCTATGGCTTTAGACATACTAAGTGGCATAATATTTTATTGCATTATGGATTTTCTATATAATATGTATTAATATATTTACATATTTAATTGTATCAACTGATACAATAACTTAATAAGCTGATATAAATTTTGTATATTATAACTATAGGATGAAAGAAAAACATTTTGAATTATGTTGATTTTCAAAACATATTACGTAAATTAAGCTATCCATATGAATACATCGTATAAAATAAAAATTATAGGGCAAATTTTGACACAAACAGTTTTAACAATAGACACGTTACACCAATAAGCGTTGGTTTAGTCATTAATTACATTTAATAAATATGCAAATATTTGTTGTTATTTTTAAATAGTCGTAAATAAATAAACATGTGGAAGCACCTAAACGTTTTTCGTATAAGAAAATATACGTATTTATTTGCAACAATAATTATGGTTATAATAATAATAAGAAAAAGAGAATCAATTATACATTATAACAAAAAAAAAAAAAAAAAAAAAAACGTGTTTTTACTAATTTTTTTTAAGAAAAAAATTTTGAGAAGGGGGGGGGGATTTACATAATAATTCTTCCCATTATTAAAGAAAACTTGAATTTCTTAATAAAAAATCTTGATAAAAAAATCTAAATATAATGTGAAAACAACTTAAAAGAAATGAATGAAACGAGATTTCCTCATCTGCTATTTCATTGATTACTCTACACGGTTGATTTGCATGTCTATATGTACAATGCCAAGGTAAATCAAGTTTACAGGTAATTAATTACTCTGTCTGTCTCGATGTCTACTCAACTGAAGACGATTTCACGCACGGTAGATTTGCCATGACGTCACACGTATATATAACTGTAATTTTGCCGCCTGATCATACCGCAACCCGCTTTACTAGCATGTTGAAACAGTTGCATACTTTTAAGGCGCTTTCCAGAATTAAACCAATAAAATCGAAAGTATTGGATAAGTGAGCCACCTAGTGTTTATAATCAAAAAGATATACTAAAGATATTTGAAAGAATTTTTATTTTTGTAAATTCAATCATATTTTTATAACAAATTGTATCGTAATATTGCGAAAGAAAAAAGCAATAGGATTGCCCTTTTTTTTTTTTACTAATATTATTTACTGATTTTGTTAAAAAGCATTTAAGATTAATTTATAGTTACTTTCAGTACTCATTCATAGCTATTTTTTACATACTGATCTCTCTCTCTCTCTCTCTCTCTCTCTCTCTCTCTCTCTCTCTCTCTCTCTCTCTCTCTCTCTCTCTCTCTCGTAATATGTTATCAAAATTATTAACGTTATTATTGATTTCAGACTTATTCATAACAATTTCCATACCTACGCTTTCTATTGGTCTATTTATTAAGTAATATTCTACAAACATTGCTCCTAAAAATGTAACTTTACTTAATTTTACGTTCATAAACATTTATTTTAAATGAAAACAGTTAAAAATTTAGTAAAATTCTTGTATTTTATATACACTATAATAAAAAAAAAAAGTAGATGTGAATTTGAGTCACATAATATATTATTCAATTTTTATTCTCATCTGTCTCAATACGCATAAGTTTCTACATCATAACACAAAAACATTAATTAAAAAAATCTTAATTAGTGATTATAAAAAGAATAAACTCATTTTAATAATAATTAACATAATATACTAGTTAATTAGTTAAAAATAATGTTTTAAAAATGATGAAAAAATCACTTATGATGTAACAATTTAATGTGTGATGATAGGCGATAAATTTCTTAATAATATGGGAATCGATGGCTCCAGTCAAAAGTTTAGCAAGGTCGATGAATGAACACATCAATATAAAAATAAACACACAAATAAATAACGCCTCCATCAATCGTCGTGATTTCTAAAACCTTAGTAAGATTGTGAAGTTAAAATTTTATTTATATTTTTAAGGACTTTTGACCCACACGGAGAAAAAACATTGTTAATGGGTAATGAGCTTTAATAATTATAATTACTGATAAAAATAGCAAATAAATAGAGGTAATTAAATTAGTGAATGAATGAATGAATGAATGAATGAATGAATGGTATATATATATATATATATATATATATATATATATATATATATATATATATATATATATATATATATATATATATATATATATATATAAAGAATAAATAAATGAATAAAGTTGTTTCAATTTTGACAAAAACGTAAATTACCATTTTCATGCAAAACTAAAATATACTAAGTGATTTATAGATAATATGCAGTAATATGCAGTACTGCATTTATGTCATTATATGCATAAAATAAATAATTATTAAAAATAAGTATTGTATTACATATTTGTTACATTATGCAGAATAATTTTTATTCAATATTGCATAAATTGTTACATGCATGTATAAACTAACCATATGTTTGGGTTAGACGTAAGAGTGGGCCAGACTTTTGTCAGGCTTCAACCTCACCCTTTCATTTTTTTTTCTTTAATATTGTTGAATAAATACGAATATTTATTTATTTAACTAACCATATCAACATAAATATCATACTATATCAGCAGTGCATAATCATTGAAAAAAAAATTACTTGCGAATTATATTGGCTTAGTTATGTTGTGTATAGAAAAGCTACTATTAACAACTAAAAATCAGAAGATCAACTGCAAAATTCCTTTTTTTTTTAAACCAATGAGGCCTTATGCACGCCGCATTCAGCAATGGACATCCATTATACATATTCTAGCTCATAGTATAAATATACAAAGTATTTTGATGTAAAAAGTCCAATTATTATATTGTACAAAATATTATAATGTTGTTTTTCATTATTGTGGTTAATTTAAGGCATATGTACCTAAAAATACTAAATTCAGACACATTTACTCGTGATTTTGTAAACGCTAAATGCATAAAAAAAGTTATATCTATGAATCTTCTAGAATTATATTATATAAATTTTTTTCCCCATTCCCCCCCCCCCCCCCATTCTTTTTTTTTTTTTTTTTTTGTATATGAATAGCAAGAGTTTAATTTGCTCCATAAAATTAATTAATAATTGCTGGTGTCAATTTTTCAATTAACGTACTACATATTGCAATATTTTAAATTGACAGCTAATAAAATTATTGATAGAAAATGTAGATCAAATTAAAGTTAAGGACACCTTGAAATAAAATACATATAATATATGTATATTTAAAATAAAAAAAATAAAACTATACTTTGTGTACAATACATCCATCTAGCGGTTTTTATTTTAAATGAAAGTGAATTGATTGGGCGCGCCGGGAAAAATCTTAAGACTAAAGCCAAAGATTAAAACCAAGGTAGTTTAATTTAAGAGGTAACATAATTTACTTTTATTTTCTATAACATTTCATTACTATTAGATTTCTTTTTCATTCCCCGTTCGTATTTGGCGTATATTTGGGCATAGACAACGGCTGAAAAAGTTTTAAATATGCATAAAAATATTTCAATTTTACTTATATTTTTTTTATATTAATTTAAGATGTTACGAAGATTATCGTTAAATTAGCCTATTTGTAAAGAAATACTAGCAATTCTTGCTAAAAAAAAAAAATAAAATAAAAGTATTACTTTTTTTTTTTTTTTTTTTTTTTAACACAAGTTTTTGCTCAAAATATTTTAATGAAAAAAGTGAATTTGCTCACAGCAACAAATAAAATTTTTATGCTGCAAGGGATTTTATTTTATTTTTTATTTTATTATTATTTTTGTTTGTTAACATTCATCAATTTGGACTTAATTTCAAATAATTTAACTATCAACAACAACAACAACAACAACAACAACAAAATCAACAACAACAATAACAACAAAAGTGAATGAATGAATACGAATAAAAAAAAATTGTAAATAATTTGAAAACTTAAACTGGTTTAAATGATATTGAAATAACATTTAATAGTAGAACGGAGAAAAAAAAATCAAGTTCAAAAATTGAAAACAAATAACTATAAGCAATACATCAATATCATTTTATATGAAGCCTTTTTGAATGCAGTATAGTATTTACATAATATCTATCACAAAATATGATTTATGGATCACCAATGACAAATTAAAAAAAAATTTACATGAAGGCCAATTGAGGTTTTGTTATTAAAACTGAGAATTAATTTTGCATGCATATAAAAAAAAAATTATATAATATTTACAATGACTTGCAAATATAATATATTAATGAAAATTTACTTGAAAATTAATGAATACAACAATGCGTGTGAAATGATGATAGTTAAATTAAAAATATTATTTATTAATATCATATATGATAATTTTATTTTTGTGTGTAAAATTCAGATTTAAAAGTATGAATTACTAATTGATAGCTTGATTTACTATTAATTTACTTTATTCTTTGTTTGCTTATATACATATTTGTTTGTCAAATGCAAATTTTTATGTTTTTTTACTGAGTCTTTAATTTGTTTCTGTAGTCATTTTATTTATGTATTATCAATGTGATTTTTTTCTTATACAACTAATAATTTAATCAAAGAACTAATAAATCACATTCGATCAATCAAATCAAGATATTACTACCTCAATTATCTACCTATCTAGTAATATTATTTGTGTGTGCAGCCCAGTCAGTGGGTTAATAGATGCCAGTGACCCGGTTCAAGACAGTTAACGTTATAATATTATGTAGCTATATAGCCAGTTTATAATAAGCTATAGATCTTACACCGCGGCCAGCCAGGCCAAGTCGAGGCAAGTCAAGTCAGGTATATATAAAGTGGGAGAGAAAGAAAACTGGAGCTATTGCATCATTATATATATATGTATAAAAAAAACACTCTCACTCTCACCATTCATACATAATCATTATCTCATATATATATATATATATATATATATATATATATATATATATATATATATATATATATATATATATATATATATATATATATATATATATATATTATTATATATATATTATAAAACAAAAATGTTTAAAGGAATCGACCAGACAAAAACATAAGCATTTATATCACAAAACACTTGATGGGATTTACATTAAATAACATTAGTTTGTCTCAAAACCCAACAGTAGCCCCGTAGCAGTGATCAGAAAATTCGATTTATGCCACCTGCAAAACATTTTCATACTAATTTTTGCATGATTCTGACGTCATAAACATAAATTTTCATGCAAATTGCATACTTTACAGTATTTTTACGCTCTCTCGTGGGGCTACATAAACATTCTGGTAAAAATTACCATCAGTTTTGAAGATCCCATTTCGTGTTTATTAATTAAAAAGCACATGTTGTTTTATGTGGTTTATGGCTTTAAGATGTATATTATATCAAATAAAACTTTTTTACTAACATTTTATATTAATAAAATCTTATTAAAATTATATGATTTTTTATTATTACTTTAAATTTTATGATACGATATTAATTTTTTATGTTATCTTCATGTAAAAATTATTTATAAATTATTATGCTAATAAAACAAATTCTCTTTACAGTTAACGTATTTTCAATTGAAATGATTAACAAAAAGTTTCATCAGAATTTTTAGCTTCTCTTTTGGAGGATGTGTAAAATATTATTTAAGAATATTGCAGCCAATTCATAATGTAATAAATAGCTACTAAATTAGAAGATACATATGTGTGAAAACTGAGATTTAATTTAAAATATGAATTAATTTTGTACTTGTCAATCATCATGATTCATCAAAACCAGACGTTTTATTTCGTATTTAAACTTTATATATATCGAATACGAGTATTTTTAAGGCATAGAAAACATGAAATAATATGTTCTTTTTAATCATTAAACACAAAATGAGATCTACAAAACTGATGATAATTTTAACCAGAATGTAAATGTGGCCCCACAAGAGAGCGTGAAAAAACTGTAAAGTATGCAATTTGTGTGAATATTTCTGTTTATGACGTCAGAAACAGCCAAAAATTAGTATGAAAATGTTGTGCCGGTTGCATAAATTGAAATTTTCTGATCATTGCCACGGCGCTACAGTTGGGTTTTGATACTAAATAATGTTATTTATGTGTCACATCAAGTGTTTTGTGATAAAAATGCTAATGTTTTCACGTTGTTTATTGCCTTTAAGAAAAAAAAAAAAAAAAAAAAAAAACTTTCTTAAGGATTTTACTTTTAGTTTGGGCATCATTACAATATAAACAAATCGCATCCAACCGAAAAGTAATGTAAAATTTTATATCCGACACTAAATATCGCCTTGAATAAGATAAAAAAAAGTTTCTTTATTCTCAATGCAGTATTAAAATAATTTGACCAACTTTCCTAGAAAATTGCAATGTAAGCAATTTTATTATCTCTTTTTATCTTCCTTAAATTCTCGCACGAAAAAGAAACCTACCCGATTATAAATCAACCAATATTTTTCGATAACCACACAAAACACAAATCATATTATATATTGTAGGACAAGGTCTTAATAAAAATTATATAAAATTAGAGGTAATAATTTACGTACACTTACAAAAAAAAATGCATTTGCTAGAAAAATACAAATTATTAAGATATTGTGTATCCAGTTAAATAATTTTAAATTATATTTAAAAAATAATTAACAAAGAAATAAAAATAAATGAATAAGAGTGTTTAAAAAAATACACCGAAAAATAAATACGAAATCATTATATTAGCATGATTTCGACGACATTTATTCATATGTACTACAGTTTATTATGTATTGAATAATAATTATGCTGTACAACATAACTAAAATATGTTTAATAATATTATTATTTACGATATTTGATAATACATAAACATAAATAAATTTCTTTATTTGTGTATAAGTAAAGAAAATTTAATAATCTAAAAATAGATGAAAAGAAAAAAACCTTGATATAAAAAACTAGAGTATTTAGTTTTTTTTTTTTTTTTTTTTTTTTTTTTTTGTTGCTATACTAGTGTGTCTACCGAAGCATATTATACAAGAAGAATAAAAATAAGTTTATGGTTTAGAAAAAAAAATGACAGTCAATGTGCGTCCTTCCCTACGGTTACTTTGAAAAATGGGCCAAGGTTTGGGCTGGGTTTTTTCATTATAACAAAAAAATTATACAGTATGAAACAAAAAAAAATAAAGATTTTTTGTTTTTAAAGGACTAAAAATTTGTTACCATATTAAAATTAAAATACTTATAAATCCAATGTCAAATGTAATTATTGTTAAAATTATTATTATCTTATATATAAGGACAAAAAAATAATAATAAAAACAAGTTATTTTATTTTGAAGTTCAATGAAACCTGATTATTTATTATAATATTTAAATAAATGACTAATTTTATTCAATTAATTGTTATATTGAGGGTCAATTTTTTTGTTCATCAATTTTTAATAGTTATGTAAGAAATTCACTACTTATCGAAGTAAATTTTAAACTTTTAAGTTAGACATAAAAAATAAATAACGTATAATTTATGCTACATTTAACACTATTAATAATTGTATAGCATAAATGTTGCTATTTTAAAATAACATAAATAATTATGATGAACATCTTAATTATTATGCTATATTAACAACTAATAAATTATAATATCACACTGTGTTGGTATACGCATAAATTTTACAGCATTTTGCTAGAATTACGTATTTAATTTTTTCCCCTGTAACGATGCCTTAAAATAGCAAAATAATAATAATCTGACATATATATAAGGTTAAAAATAAAATAAAATTAACACTTGAAATCAGTTATATTATATATATATATATATTCCATGCAGTATCATATTTAAATATATAATTATGTAATATTATATTAAATAAGTTAAGCAGGCAAAAAAATGAAAATAGAACACGTCTTCCGCCTTAAATCATTTATTACATAATTTTTCTATACAAAACTAATTAAAAACTTTAAATGTTACAATTTCCTGCGTAAAATATTAAAGGTGAAGTAATTACGTAGCCTTTTAACAAAACTTATAAAAACACACAATAATTTATACAGTATATATGTGTGTGTGTGTGTGTGTGTGTATATATATATATAAATATATATATATATATATATATATATATATATATTGGGAAATTCACTATGCTAATGGGTTTGCTGTAGTTGAAAAACCAAAATGAGGAAGACTAATGATTTTTGGGACAGTATTTGAGCACATTCTACGCGAATTTTAAAATTCTCGTATCAAAATTTGCAGAAGAAGATTAGATTAGATTTATGTATTTTGCGATTCGAGAACTTAAACATGAAAGTCAAATGGATTGTTTAATTTCTATGTATTTTGCTAATTTTCACTGTCATGTTAAATATGGTGTGGTTTGTTGGGGAAATTCCATCGATGCAAGCAGAATTTTTAAACTACAAAAAAAAGTCATACGAATAATATGTGGTGCTAAATTTAGAGCAGAGTGTAGAGATCTTTTTAAAATTTTAAATATATTAACTTTGCCTTGTGTATTTATTATGGAATGTGCTATGAAAGTGAAACACAATATTGAATTCTTTAAAAGTCATGAAATTAATCATAACCATAATACTAGGAATACAAATAAAATTAAAAGTATATATAAAAGAACTGAAATGTATAATAAAGGTCCATTTTGTAGTTGTCTGAATATCTATAATAAATTGCCTTTAAGGCGGTGGGGGACCGACTTGGACCGGAAATCGCTAAAAGAAAAACTATATTTTCCCAATAATTTTTAGTACATGATTTAATTGCAATAAAACAAACTCTATAATTTTCAAATAAAATCAAGTAAATTAAAAATATATATTTTTTTATACCCAAAAAATTTTAATGACATTTTTAATTGTAAAAAAGTTTCTAATTTGACTAAAATTTCCCGCTCAAATTTAAATTTCCACATTTACTTGTTATCTTTAAAGTGTAATAACTTAAATATTTGATCGTGTTTTCACATGTTTGACATAACTAAATTTTTAAGTAATATTTCTTAATTACTTTGTGTTATTTATTATTATTCGCAACCGTCCTTGTTTGCGAGATATCAGTTGGTCACCTACCCCCTTAAATATGAGAAAGCAAAATGATTTAATAGCTTTTAAAAAACAATTAAAGTTTTTTCTATTAAATAAGCAGTATTATTCAATCGATGAATATTTGAATGATGAAATATAGTTTAGATTCAAATCCTAATTTTTATACATAAGTTATTATTATATCAATACTATTAAGTGTCGTTTCTTTTTTGTTTTGTTTTTTATGTTGTAAATACTTTGACAATCATTTCTATATTGTCATTTATGGCAATAACCTAGACTAATGCATTGATTGTATTATGTATGTTGGATGAAAGAAATGAATAAAGAATTTTGAATTTTAGACTCCGCTACAAATTCAAACAAATGACTAACGGCACAGGCTTCTTGGGGGCGTGGCTGCCACTTTTCAATCATGAATTGCTAAAATTTAATTAATAAAGGTAAATATTGACGTCAACAGAATCTACTATTTATACTCTTTCTAAAAATGTGCTCAAATACTGTCCCAAAAATTATTAGTCTTCCTCATTGTACAGTGGATGATTCACTATATTTTTAGTAAACGGTAGAGGTTAAGGGATCTAATATCCCCAGATTTTGATTATGTTTTGCTATAAAATTTAAAATTATCATACAATTTTTTGTTCAGTCCTGTGTATTTTGTTCAGTCCTGTTAGAGTAGCCGAAATATGAAGTCAAGTGTTACTTTCAAAGAGAGGGAGAGAGAGAGAGAGAGAGAGAGAGAGAGAGAGAGAGAGAGAGAGAGAGAGAGAGAGAGAGAGAGAGAGAGAGAGAGAGAGAGAGAGAGAGAGAGAGAGTTGGTTTTTGAATAAAGACGATTATTTAATTTATTTATTATGTCAGGTATCACTGATGAAAATTTTAGAGTATACACCACCATTGCATTAAAAAAAAAAAAAAAAAAAAAAAAAAAAAAGCTTTATGTATTCTCTTACACCGTACATTTTGGGAGTTTTGTTTGAACCAAGCATTATGAACCTTTAACTTAAAGGATATAAGCTTCAAAAATTAAATTAAAAACATGAAGTTTATAAGATGGGACCATCACTGATACTCACAGTATTATGTCCCTCACAAAGTTGGCGTTAAAAAAAACTGTAAAGTAGGCAACTTTAGTAATTCATGCCGAGACTGCAAGAGAAATTGTAGTGCAGGTTGCTTACGTGTCAAGTTTTCCCCTCAGATTGAGAGTACTGAATGGTTATAGGACATAATGTATAGTAAATATATATACTATATATGATGTATATAGTAGTACTATAGTAAATAGTTCTTACTCATCTTTCATCATTGAGAGTTAGTTTTAATTGTTAAACAAGAAATAACCTGCTGATATATACAATGTTGTGTATATGAGGAGATAGAAATAAATAAACATATTTTGATTTTGAATTTTTTTTTTTTTTTTTTTTTTGAGACCAGTAACTGTTAAAAAAATTTATAATTTATCATTACTATAGGGTAAATGCATTTATGTTAAAGTCGACGTCATGCTGGATCACTCAATATCATGGGTTGCATAGAAAAATGACACATTTTGACGATTTAAAAATACTAAGCAATATCTTTGAGTGCATTGATGCTGTTAATAGAGTATCTCACGTATGTGAGAGACATAACAAAAAAAATAATAATAATAACTGATTCCCCCCCAAAAAATAGCCAAAAACGAAGATTGTCTTATGCTAAGCAATGTTATTCATTACTTCAGCATGGCTTCCAAGCGCATTAAATATGACGTCATGCGGATACACCCTAAATGGATGGACTGCCTGGGTCAATATATTTTCTCTTTCTTCTGAAATCCCCTATTGATAATTAATAAGTAAATAAATAAAAAAAAGTAGTAAAAAAACAAACAAACAAAAAAAAACTGCAACACCCCACAATGGTACAATTGAGTTGAGTTTTTTTTTTAACTTCTAATCAGCTGATCGCCATTATATACTGACCCCTCCTCTTAAAAAAAAAGTAAACTTATTATATTATTATTATTCCCACACTAAACATACGTTACTAAATAATAATAATCAATATAAAATTTGAAGTAAAAATATGCCAGAAGCCAAGTATGAGATAATAATATATTATAAAAAATTAATCCCTTCTATATATTATTCTCGTGTAAGAAATATATAAAAAAAATTTCATGATGTCAGAGGTTTAAATTGTATGTAAATGAAACCATATAAGATCATGCAATAATGCCCTTAAGATATCATCTTACATTTCCTCAAATCTAAAACAATTTTTGGTTATTTTTGTTTTTTTCGTGTAAATTTAAATAGAATTAAAAGAACTTTTAATATGACAAGTTTTTTTTAAAGTTGAAGAATTTATCCAGAAACCATATCATATAGAACCATATTTATATATAGAACCATATCTTTTCTGTAGAAAAATAGCACAGCAACTTTTTAATAAGTTACAAAAAAAAAAAAAAAAAAAAAAGTACTAATTAAAGTAAAAACTAAAAACAAAAATGCTATGGAACTCGAAACTGAGTAATGCGCAATGACCATACATTAAACTTACTGGCATAATTTCACAAAAAAACAACGAGACTAGAAAAACCAGTTGGGACAATATATTATATATATATATATATATATATATATATATATATAAATATAATTTTTGAACGTTAACTATTTTATATACATTTAAAGATATGGAATTTTATACAAAAATTTTGATAATGCACAGGAAAAAAGCTTAAATAATATAATTATATATAAAATAAAAAAAATTGTAAAAGTTTTCATGCAAACGCTAATTACGCCTTTATTGCATAAGCATGCATAATTTTTTGAACTGTATGTAATATAATAATGACCCCGACACTCCTAGAAAATTAAAAATGAAGCTATTATGGAAGATTGACAATATTATGACACCAAAATCAAAATTAAAAAATTTGCATAAAAAAAATACAAAATTGGCAACACCTTCCTTATAACGAATAAAAAAAAAGATATATATTTTCTAAAAAAGATTCCGCATTAAACTTTCTATCTTGGCAAACGATAAACCTTTCCTTATAAAGACAACTAATTCACTAATATGCGCATTTTTTTTTTCGTCTGTATAACAGAATCAATTTCACTTTTTATAAATTATTTTTCAAATATAATTTTTCAATTATTTTATTTGTGTTAAGCAATTTTTTATTTTATTTTAAATAAATCTTATTACTAAATCTTATTATTTATATATTTCTTAATATATTTTTATATATATGAAGACAATTGATGTTATATTATTGCCTTGAACCTAGGGTTTAATAGGTCATTGTTAGCTATATACGTCCCATTTGACTTTAGATAGTAATGGTAGGGGGAAAATTGATAGTTTCAAAAAAAAAAAAAAAAAAAAAAAAAAACTTATATAATTAACATAATAATTATCATCTTTAAATATATATTTTCCAAATCTTCCCGTGGTTTTTATATATAATGACACACCTAATTCCCTAAGGGATATTAAAAAAAAAGTTATTACGTGTTTAAATTATATTAATCTGCGAAAGTGACGTCAGTATTAAGGGAGGAGATAAAAAAGTATACAGTAAGAATCAACCCTACCACTCACTATGGAGCAAGTATAAATATTGAGCGATACGATGGTTAAAACATTCAGTTTCAAGCTAAGCTAAGGAACAAATCATAACCATGTACAAGGTAAGATTTTATAAGTGTTGAAAAATTTATTATTTTGACATAAGTGCATTAAGTGTGCATTTTGTGACCGACAAAAAAAAAGTGGAAAAAAAAAAAATAAATAAATTGGTGTCAATGTAATGAAGAAAAAAACCGCCATTCTGTGGGATTTTATTCTACAATTTTAAAACTAAAGCAGTGTGTGACAGTCATGCATACGATTTTTTTTTTAAATATATAATTATGAACAATTTACTACAAATATCCATATTTGATACTTCTAACTGAAAGTATATTTTTATCGGTTTTGTTTCAACGAACAAAATGCAATTTGAATATTTCAAATGGCATATTTTTAAATATGCAAAACATTAACTATAAATTCAATTGTTTACTATATAATAGCTTGTAAACATAATGGTGTATTACTTTAGTCACAAATCCTAACTTATTTAAGATAATCACTTTTAAGTTATTATGAGTAGCTAAAATAATACATTTTAGCAAGTTATTAAAATAGCTAATATAAATTGTTGTAAGTCTTTTTAAGCTATTTTCAGTTAAAAAAAGCTATTATTAATAATTTGCTAAAATGCATTATTTTAGCTACCCATAATAATTTAAAAGTGAGTATCTTAAATAAGTTAGTATTCGTAACTAAAGTATGCATCAATTTTTAGAGTTTATATATATTTGAATATTTAAATTTAAAAAACTTTTATCTATAATAAGAAAAATATTGAAAATATATAGCAATTTCTTAAATAGTATAATATAAAGTCAAAATAGAAGACAATGGTCATTACGAACGGACAAGAGTACATGCCATCTCAATTGCAGTTTCATTTGCAACATTATTTTTTCATCAATATTAAATACTTATTGTGCATCGCACATTGTTCATGTTTTTTTTTTCAAAATAGTTATAGCGTTTATGCCATGATATCTATAGCATATACATTACATAATTCCTTTTATCCGTGAAGTCTAATAAGTTTCATAGCATGAAAATAGTATGCTTTTATAAATGGAGATTGAGCATGCAATGAAATTTATTTCATATAATATATTAAAAATATTGAACCATAAAAACAGATCATAATTACATTTTTACTGTCTTGTATGCAATTTGAAGTTTGTGATACATATTATTATGTTTTATGTATACTATATAAAATATAGAATAAGTAGACTATATAATTTAGAAATTACGTCAACTTTATTGGGTAATTTTGATTTTCTTGGATTTTTTTTAGTTCGTCGCTTTCGCCGCTGTCGTGGCTGTTGCCCGCGCTGGAGTTATCGCTCCCGCTATCTCCACCTACGCTGCTGCCCCCGCAGTCAGCTATGGTGCCCCAGTTGCCCACGTAGCTGCCCCTCTGGGTTATGCTGCTGCCCCCGCCATCGCTAAGGTAAGACGGCAATTCAGTAATTTAAAACCATAGCTCAAAGAAAATGATTTCCATGGTTTCTTAAATAAAATGCAGGACTATTATATTAAATTCTAGTTAATTTGCATGTTTTATAAAACTAATTATTCATGATGGCATAAAATGATTGTAATATTTAATATGCCTTTATACGTTGTGCAGTTGGTTGCGTAGTTATACCAATTGGATTTTAGTGGAAAGTTTTGTAATACGTAGATCCTAAAACAATTTTACTTTTGACTTCAGGTCGCCGCTCCCCTGGGCTACGCCGCCCCAGTTGCCCGTGCCTACGCCGCTGTCCCCGCCATCGCTAAGGCTGCCGTCGCCGTCGATACCGACTACGACCCAAACCCACAATACAGCTACTCTTATGACATCCAAGATGTTCTTACCGGAGACAGCAAGTCCCAACACGAGTCTCGTCAAGGAGATGTTGTCCAGGGATCTTACTCTCTGACTGAGCCCGATGGTACTCGTCGTACCGTTGACTACACCGCTGATCCCGTAAACGGATTCAACGCTGTTGTCCACAAGGATGCCGCTGTCGTTAAGGCCGCCATCGCTGCTCCCGTTGTCGCTAAGGTTGCTGCTCCCCTCGGCTACGCCGCCCCCATCGCTAAGGTAGCTGCTCCCTTCGGCTACCACGCAGCCGCCCCCGTGGTCGCTCACCCCGCACAACCCCTTGCCTACGCCGCTCCCGTCGCCAAGGCTTACCTCGGTTAAGTAACCAAAAATCCCAAGACTTGTTTCTATCTGTATTTATTTCTTCTACTATTTAATCATCATCCAACAATGGTGATTTCTTCCTTATTTAAATAAAAACTTGTACGCAAAATATCACTGTATTATTACATTGTATCTTAAAAAACCTCATCATACGTACAACAGTAGAACATTTTAAAAATTATTCACAGTATAATATAAGTATTGTGTAAGGCTGCATTTATCGATGCATATGATGTTCAAAATCTATTTAAAGAAAGCTTTGGGCTCCAAATTGCCTTTTTTTTTTCTATTCGGCTATTAATAGTTGTAAAAAATCTCCCATACAACATGTATTGTATAGTGTGTTTTATCAAAGTGTGCTATATTTTCAATTATACTTGTTTGAAGAAGGTTTTAAAAACGATCAATCAGTTGTATTACAAAGGAGCATAAAAACTTCTTAATATTCATGTACCTACCTTTATGCAGAAACTTATATATATAGCATATTATATTTTAAATTAGAAAATAAATAGACAATACTATTAGGCAACAATATATAGAACCAAAATAATAATCGTTCATGAATCTAAAGAAAAATCTTCACACATTTTTTTCTTTATATTCCTATAAAAATTATATAACAGAAAAATTAGGTCAAATATATATACAGCAGATGATTTTTCTATATTTTATAAATAATTATTTTCAATCAATCAAATAACCTTGATGTATAAAGTGGGCCAACACGTATATTATATATAAACATCTTATATGTATTGTGTCTGCTAAACTCCGTATACAATAATAATATGCAGTAATTGTAATTATTATTCTTCAAATTATATGCAAGGACGTAAGTAAGTACAGCATACAGTACATAATATATACTTTGGTACTTTTCATCTTTTCTTACTTGACAAATTTTTTCAATTAAATATATATAGAAAAAATTAAGAAGCATAAAATAAAACATGATTGTTAAGTTTGTAGTTGTTTATGCTCTCATGATTATACGTATTTTTTATTTATTCTTCTCGCATTGTGCCTAATATGCTATATAAGATTTTTATTTATTTTTTTTTTTTAAAGTTAATCACAAAATTCCATTTAGCTTTTAGTTATTACTTTTACTTTTTATTTAATTTTTATAATACACTATGGTAAATATAAAAAATTTGACTTTTTTTTATATTATCAACATTCAACTTGGTTTTATTTGAATGAAGAGATGGAGAGAGAGAGAGAGAGAGAGAGAGAGAGAGAGAGAGAGAGAGCTTGGACAAAGCATAATACACTTTTCTATGAGTACCACATGAGTGTACATAATATAATCCATGTTTACAATTACTTTAAAATGGTTTCTCTATACCCCGTATAGACCGATGTAATAATAATAATAAAAAAAGGCATAATAAAGCTTGATACATAAATTATCAGTCTAAACAAAAAATGGTAAATGTCAACAACAAATTTATTTACTGTACAGCATAGTAGAGTTAGAGTAGTAGACGCCTAACAGCAAACTTTTAAGTTTTAGAAACGTATATACTTGTGTTGTATAGCATTAGGTTTAAAATATTTTTCTTTTTCAAACAAAAACTACCCATTCAAAACTAAGCCCCTTTTCTAGCTTTTAGCATAGAACTAGAGAAAAATTATAAATTTTACATTGCACTGTTTCATTAAAAAAATAATAATAATAATAATAATTTATTATTCCGTACCAAAGCGTATGGAAATACAAGGAGTGTATATAATACGTCACTTTACATAATTTTTATTTCATTGCACTCTTGTTTAATTAAATAATTACTGGTAGTTTATACTAGCACTACATTGTATAAGATCATAAAATGTAATAAATTTATGAACATTTCAACTTAATATTTTATTTAATAAAATTTAATATTTTTTTTGTATTTATTCCTCAATATTAGTATAACAGAATAAGAAATTTCGTATTTAAAAAAAAAAAAAATAATAAAATTCTGATATATTTGACCTGTCTCAAAAAAGAAAATATTAATAGTATATTTATATAAAAAAACACACAGCCATAATTCACTGTAAAAAATATGTAAATTAACAATTAGCACACGTGTGACGCACTGACACGTGTAACGATGTGAAATTTAAGTCTTGTTTTTGTTTTGTTGGTATTTTTTTTTATGACGGACTAATTGTATTATTACATAAAAATATGTAAACAATTGTATATTTTATTACAGTGCTTATTAGCATGCAAAGTAGCAAAGCATCAAAAAAACAAACAAAGACTTTCACGTTGTTTTTGTTATGCATAAATATTTAATTATGTTTTTATTAAAATTATTTAAACAACTATTTTTTTTCTACATTCCTTATTGTTCATTATATATACGTACGTACTTAAAAGCTTATAGGTTAGTGCATGCTTATTGTTTTTAACGTTAATTGTATGAATGCTCTTTGACATATGACACCTCTAAAATAACAAAAATGCTGAAAGTGCTATAATGTACATGGAATAAGGGTTGAAGTTTTAAAAGGCACATTTTAAAGAAAATTTTAAAGTTATCCTCTTACTTTTTTTTTTTTTTTGTATACTTTCAATGTGAATGGTTTAGCACTACACAATCTTTCATTGAAAACATTTTGTACACAGTTTCAAAATGTTTAAAGTATTGTGGAATTAACGGTAGTGACGTCACTAAAACGTTGACAATTTATCGATAAAATCATAAATGACGTCACAAATTAGAATCAAACTGAAATAAACATCAAACTTGGCCATTGATTGGTTTCAATTGATACTAACGCTTGTGACGTCACTACATTCAAATTCAAAATTCAAAATATGTTCAATCATTTCTATCTCCTACAATCATATATCAAAACATTGTACATGAAAATTTCAACCCTTATTGGTTCCATAACCGTTAATTTTACAATAAACATTGCTTTTGAACGTTTATTTTTTATGATTGTATACAGATTTGTTATTGTTGTTGTTGTTGTCGCTATATTGAGCTTTAAAAGACATAAAAAGGTAAAAGTACGGTCATTGCAATAAAAAATGAAATTCTATTGGCATATGAGAATAACATGTATTTAGACAGAGTTTTACGTCAAATGACATCTCCATCTGATTGCATTGAATGGCCATAAGCCAATACAATTTCATTTTTTATTGCAATGACTGTACACATTTTTTTAGTTTCAAAGAATGAGCCTTCTAACACCAACTATTAACTTAAATATTAAACAAAAGTACAGCAACTGTTAACAGAAGTCAAGGGTCAATGTACCTATATACTGTGAGGATGATAAAAATATTCCACATACAATATACACGTACAATACGTAAAGACACGCAATGCTTACACATACAAGTATATATAATAAATATCTAATTGCATTTCTTTGTATCAAGTGTCTTCACCTCAACAAGTCGATGTCGACATCATAATATAGATCATATTATTTTATAATACAGATTATTTCCTGACGTGTTTCCAATGAAAGAATTTATTACTAAAGTTACTTTATCATAGTACAGACACTGTGATTTACAATTGTATTGCTTTATACAATACACTTGTATGAGCTAGGATTTTAATTAACGCAGTAATACATGTAAATAAATGGATATACAGATTGCTTTCAAAGTAGTGAAAGAAACTACAATAGAATATCTACGTGAATTGTTGGGTTATTTGGATAGTATACCATCCAAATAACCCAACAATTTAAAAAATTTCTATTGAAAAATACACCACTCATTAGTAGAAACACGTTCAAGTTTATTGCTATGCACATATAATTAACAGCTTTTATAGTTTTTATACTTTTAGGGGGTTAAAGTTTGCACATTTTGTCTATTGGTGGGTGGTGGTTTCATCTAAATAGCCCAAAATGCATATTTATACATAAGTCAACAGAGTAGTATTTTAATTAAAGTAGCTGCATCACGTATTCGTATATTAATTTGAACATGTATATTCAAACAACTGAAACAAAATCAACAAAACTACTCTTGTATTGTTTCAGTCAACAAAATATTAACCCCAGTAACCAGTAATTAGCAACCAGTTATAATTCTTCTTAATTATATTTATTGTATTGTTGCATGCATTAATATAAGAAACAAACATATAGCAAGCGATTATAATTGCTTGAATTTTACATGAGGTTTAGCTGTCATATTGTTAGAGTTACGTTTTAAAGAAAGTTATAGACAATAGTCACAATTAAATTTTACTATTACAAAATATATTTTCATATTTTTTTTGTCATAAAGACGACTGTTTAATTATTTGTTGGTCAATTTATATTTAAGAACTTTTTAATTTGTCAATTATTTTGTAATGCAACTTGCAGTAAAAATAGCTATATACATTAGCATATATGACTCGCATTAGAATAAAAAATTTCTTCATTCTAAATTTAGTTGTCAAATTCTCTCTCTCTCTCTCTCTCTCTCTCTCTCTCTCTCTCTCTCTCTCTCTCTCTCTCTCTCTCTCTCTCTCTCTCAAATAAAAGTACCAAGCAAGGAAGAAAAAAGAAACTTTATTGACCCAGACAGTTTATATTTTAACTAGTCATTATCTACAACAATGGAAAAATAATTTTTATTATTTGCATCTATATATCCAATATCCAACGATTTTTAGAGTCGGGATCAAAATATTCTGATAAATTGTAATACTCTTTATAATAAATTTTTTTAACAGATTTTTAAAAGAAAAGTACACAAAATGATAATAACAATAATGATAATAACAATAAGTTATTAAATAAGTAAAAAAAAAGATACAAAAAAACAAAAAGAGAGAGAGAGAGAGAGAGAGAGAGAGAGAGAGAGAGAGAGAGAGAGAGAGAGAGAGAGAGAGAGAGAGAGAGAGAGAGAAAAGTAGAAAAAAAAGTTTCATATGGAAATCAAAATACGTTTCAAGTATATTTTATCATAATTTAATCTATACGTAATAATATATGAAATATATGTATGTATATTAATATTTTAAATGTCTTTAATGCTAATTATTCCATGGTGTCAACTTTTATTTTGACCCTCTTTTTCATTATTAATATTAAAGGGCGTGCCCAATACTTTCTTATTGCAGTATTTGAACTTTAATGTAACTTAAGTATAACAATAAGGAAAAAAATATATTAGATAGTAACTGTGATAAGTACGAAAGTATTTTGTTAATGCTATCTTAATGGCTTTATTAAGTTTTTTTTTTTTTTTTTTTTTTTTTTTTTTTTTTTTTTTTTTTTTGTAATTTTTTTTCTGAACAGATAAGTATTAATAATTTGTGTAAGAAAAAAATAAAATAAAAACAACAAGGAAATGAAATAACCATACTGTATGATAAAGAACATCAATGCCTGCAATTCTTTAAATCATGCATGTAAAATATAACGTATTAATGCAATTTAATTTTTATTTAAATATTTATTATTACTATCATATTAAGTATTGAAATATGATAAATTGCGGTAACAACTAATCTTTTTATTATACGTAAAGTCACGAAATAATTTTTCAATAAAGTTACAAGTATTTTTTTGCAAAGTAATTTTATGATACTTATACAGTATATCATAACTATATAACAAGTAAGATGTGGTCCTTAAAAATTCCAAATAAAGAGAAAAAAATTGTATAATCTTTCCATTGTGCGTAAGAAACTAAGTTGTACGCGCAATATAAATTTTGGTACCTTTTAATCCTAATGGAAAGTTATCCTTTTTTTTTTTTTTTTATTATTATATAAGAAAAAAAACACACAAAAAAATGCATCGTATACATTTTTTAATGTATAAAATACATATTTTCTGAATTACATTGCTTCACATCAATGCACAAAATAAATATGTGATACTCAAAAAATGCATTCGATACATATTTTTTAAGAGTATATATTTTTCAACCCAAAAAAGATTGCAAATTGCTAGTATTTAAAACTTACGAAATAACTCATTTTCGAGTACTTTGCGTGATTACTTATAAAATCAAAAGGTTATGTTGTGCTAATGCATTGGATCTTAAATATTTTTTTTTTCAGCTTTTGTAAATGTTTTATTAAATTTTAATCACGAATTAAGAAAATCCTGACGTTGTAATTAACATAAAATTGATGACAACATCAGCTATCAAATTAATTATATAAAATAATTATTTAAATATTACCATAAATCAATATAAAATAATAACTCTCTATTTTAATACGATTAATTATAAAGACACGACGATAGAGAGATAATATATCAATATTCCTGAAGATTGTAATGTATTAAAAATAAAGATTTGACCTGTATTATAATTTATTAATAAAACAGGTGACTATAGATAAAAGTCACGCCTTAAATTAGATAATTTGTTTTGTGTCTGTTTATAAAGAAGCAAAAGTAATTATGTTTTGTAAAATAAGAATAAAAATTATGTCAAGGTCACGGATAAGCTGACATTGGAAAGATAAATCATGTCTTTTGTGAAGTTGATAAAATATAACACGTATGCAAAATATATACAATAGATGTTACAGGTGTAGCAGGTTAGCCAATTATAAACGGCGTGGAAAAAAGGCAGACTTCCACTAATATATTTTCTTTTAACATTGTGAAAGTATCCTATGTTTAAGCAATTTTATTTTTAAGAAAAAAGGGGGGGAAATGTAATTTTTTAAATAAGGGGTACTAAATACACTTTTACGTGTATTAACAGCCATTAAAAAAATATCTCATTTTTTAACGTCTATTAAAACAGACATTTGGATCATTAAACCTAAATTTTCTTCAATATAAACTATTAAAAAATAATAATATTTGCCATATTTCTTGGAAGATTTTCAGCATGAAACCCGATGAAACCTTAAAGGAAAAGATAATTATTGACCCCAGTCCCCAGTTTTCTTTGTACATATTATAGTTTTTTTTTTTTTTTTTTTTTAATTTTAACGTTTTTATGCTTAATTAAAGGTAAAGTAATAAACGATGTTTTAAAATTAATTCTTTGGGCAGTACTGAATAAATTAATAAATAAAATACATACAATGGAGCTTCAATGTGACATTTCTGATGCGTAAAACTGAATTCTGAATTATGTAAATTTTCAAAATGACTTTCACAATAAAATAACCAATAACAATTCAAAATTAATAATACATGTATGAACTATGATACTTCCAATCTTATGTAATAAAATAATACCAAGGAAAAAAAAAAAGGTTGCAAATTTAATTGCAGTAAAAATTACACTATGCATGACCTATGACACGACTCATATATTTCGTGGTATTATTTATTTTTATTTTCCTTATGAAATTAAAATATAAATCTAAACCATTCATTATTGATGGTAAAAAATAAAAAAATTATTTTTAATTTAATAGACCGTAAAAAGGTCAGTTCAAAAATAGCATCAGATATGGAAATATATATAAATGAACTCGTATATATTTTGTTTTATTAAAATTTATATTCATATATTATATAAATTTATACTATTTTATATACAAACCTTTTCATGTTTTTTTTTTTAAATTGATATTATTAAATCTTAAAACAGTAAAATTCTTGAAATTAGGAGAAAAAAAAGAAGAAAAAGAAAAAAAAAAAAAAAAAAAAGCTTTATTTTGTTAAATTTGAAAAATTTGTAATCTAAAATAAATAATTCTCAGGGTACCCCGGACTTTTTTTTGTCTAACCATGTCTGTATCTTTTTATTCGTAAGTTACAGTGCGCATTTTTTTTTTTTTTTTTTTACTTATTTACTTTAATATTTTTTTTTTTTACATTTTGTTACCAAAATTTAATGCAATTTAACCATTAAAGTTTATCGTTTATTCATTTTAATATATAAAAATTCCAGGTAATATGATTGAGCTATTTACCGACTCGGTTCAAAGGACCAACTGCAAATGACATATTTTCCATATTGGCCTAAGAATATAGAACCCCTAAAGCATATCGTTGATCTCGTTCATGCCTTTGTACAGTATATGGTTTCCAACGTACAAGAAACAAAATGCTCTGTAATTTATTAAAAATAAATTAATAAATAAGTTCCACATCAGACTTTTTTAAGGTTCTAAAAACCAAAGGACTCAGTTGAAAGCAGTTACATTTCAACTTCTGTTGGATAACTGAAAAATGTAGGCTTTCCTATGCTGGCCTGCTTATTTGTCATATATATTTGTCATATAATATATAATACTAATAAAGAATTACTAAAATCATTTGTATATCTTGGTGTCATTCAACAGTTTTGAAAATACAAAAAAATTAATAATTATTCTCAGAAAAAAATTACAAGAGTTTACAAAAAGTTATATAACCAAAATTATTCAATAGTCAATATTATACTATATGTACATTATTAATGTAACCCACCCTAGCCTTAAGCATTTACTTTACACTCTTACTATATAAGCGACCATGACAGTGGTCCAAACTTGTCCCCGCCCATGTGATAGTAGCGTGGCTTAGCTATAGTAACATGCAAAAGATATTTCACCATGCAACCCTCTCTCACACTCTCAAGACCACTATATATACCGTGCAAAATCCTCCTAACTTCATTCTGAGTTCAACACTCGAAGCAAACATGTTCAAGGTAAACTATTTCATTTGATTTTTTTTATTTTTCAAAAAAATATATAGAAAAATCAAATTTGAATAGTCAGTTTTATTTAAAATAATGTTTTATTATTATTTAAATTGCATTACATTTAATTTTTATTGCATTCATTGCTTTTATTTTTAATTTTTCGAACCCTATATCTGCACTGTAGATAATCGTAATTGCAACAATTACATTTTATTTGCACTCACAATTATGTGAATTGTGTAATTTAAAATTTAAGCAATGAAAAATTTGCAAGTTGGATTTACAAAAAATCGTTTAGTTACTATAAGTTTATAGAATTTGCTATTATCATTTTTTTTCTAACTCATTATTTATGCTCAATTTACATTAACATAAATTTTTGTTAGTGCTCTAAGAAATTTTATTTTGTCATATTTTGAAATTCGTCAGTTCGGATTTCTAAATATTAAATTATAAATTATGTATATATTTATATTGTGCTTATATTATATTATTATTATAATATTAAATTATGCATATATTTGCGCACATTTAAATTGTTAACTGTACAGAAATTCATACTAATTTGAAACAGAACTTAAATTCTGTTTTATAATGATTGCATTCATCTAAAAAACTGAAGGAATATGAACTAACACAAGGCACATACAATGATGCTAATTTGTGAATAAAAACACACTTTCATGACTTTTACTTGTCCTCAACTCTAAAAATCATGTCATTTGTTTACAGTTCGTCACTTTCGCCGCCGTCGTGGCTGTTGCCCGTGCTGGAGTTGTTGGCCCCGCCATCTCCACCTATGCTGCTGCCCCAGCTATCTCCCCCGCTTACGGTTATGCCGCCCCCGCCTACGCCGCACCAGTTGCCCGCGTAGCTGCTCCTCTTGCCTATGCCGCTCCAGTTGCCCGCGTAGCCGCTCCCCTGGCTTATGCCGCCCCAGTTGCCAAGTACGCCGCTGTCCCCGCCATCGCTAAGGCTGCCGTCGCCGTCGATACCGACTACGACCCAAACCCACAATACAGCTACTCTTATGACATCCAAGATGCTCTTACCGGAGACAGCAAGGGACAACAAGAGACCCGCAACGGAGATGTCGTCCAGGGATCTTACTCCCTTGTTGAGCCCGATGGTACCCGTCGTACCGTTGAGTACACCGCTGATCCCGTAAACGGATTCAACGCTGTTGTCCACAAGGAGCCCCTCGTCCAGAAGGCTGTCGTCGCTAAGGTCGCTGCTCCCGTTGCCTACGCCGCCGCTCCCGTCGCTCGCGTAGCTGCTCCCCTCGCCTATGCCGCCCCCGCATACGCCGCCCCCGCTTACGGCTATGCCGCCAAGACCCTGATCCACTAAGAACTTGTACATACAGAATCGTCTATCTTCTTCTTTCTTCTACTCTTCCTCTATCTGAATACAATATTAGACTCCTAGTTTAATATTGTCAACTTCTTGTATTATATTATTATTTATTTATTTCATGGCAAATTATGCACTATGTGCATTCCACATAAATAAATTCTCACTTCATTAAAATTATATATTTTGTGTTATTTACTTCATCGATAGATCGTGTAACAAATAACCTATATCAAAGTTGTTGAAAGTCTAAGTTGAATAACAAATTTAATGCAGTGTCAAGTTGGAGGGAAAATGAGATGTCAATTATAGAGCACCTTACTCAAAAAACTTAAAAATTGCACTTTATAGCTAATATTATTGAAGTTGCTTAAAAAAAAAAAAAAAAAAAAAAAAAAAAAAAAAAAAAAAAAGTAAATATTGATGCGCTATTTTATAGCATCTTTAATATATAGGTGTTAAAACGAAATAATAATATGTGAGATTAAATTTAACTGTACAATTTTATAAAGAAAAAAAAATTAGATCTTCATTATTATTATTTTAAACATTTATTTTTAATAACTACATTAAAACATAATTAACGTAATTTTCTGTAATATGATTTTAAATAAAAAAAAAATGTAATTTTTTTTTTCCTATTTATAGACCTTATATCAAAAGTAGATGCAATAATTTTGCTTTTGTCAGCGTAAATATGCGTTAAAATTACAACACAAATCTAGAGGGAAATTATTATTATGCATTGCTAACTTCTAACTGCATTTTGCGAAGCACTTTTTTTTTAAACTCTTAAACGATAGGAACATTGAAAATTAAGTTTTTAAAATTTTTTTAATGACTAAAAAAATATGAAATACTTAACAAATTGACGAATCATTTATGAATGAAAGACAACATAATCTCGTATACAAACAAGGTAATATATAAGATGCATTATTTTGTAACATATTGAAATTTTCTGTATATATATATATATATATATATACATATATAATAAGCTTAACATAAGATTGGTTGTTATTTTAGATGTTAGATATATTAGATGTCAATAATTCAGAAAGTAGCAAGCGAGGCTCTGTAGTTGGCACACCAGTGACGTAACATTACATCAGGTCAAGCAAAGGCGTGGTGTAATCTAAAGACCAAGCCTTTATAACTATCAAGCTCTGCCAAATTAAATAGTAACATCATACTTTTCTATCATATAAAAGAATTTCGTTATTTTATTATTTGGAATATTTAATAAATTATACTCAAATGAAGCTATATTGAAATATGTAGAAAAAGAAAATAGATATTCAACTCTTCTTTTGTCTTCAGAAGTGCTTGCTAGTTTATTATAATATCAGCTTGTTAGAGAGAGAGAGAGAGAGAGAGAGAGAGAGACGATTGAATGTACAAAATTAAAAAAAAAAATATTCATTTCTTCCATCCTACAATCACAATATACAACTATGTATACATTAAACATATTTAAAAAAAAATGAGCCAACCAATAAATCAGTTAGATAATAAGTTAATTGATATTATGCAAATAGATAGATAGATAGATAGATAGATAGATAGATAGATAGATAGATAGATAGATAGATAGATAGATAGATAGATAGATAGATAGATAGATAGATAGATAGATAGATAGATAGATAGATAGATAGATAGATAGATAGATAGATAGATAGATAGATAGATAGATAGATAGATAGATAGATAGATAGATAGATAGATAGATAGATAGATAGATAGATAGATAGATAGATAGATAGATAGATAGATAGATAGATAGATAGATAGATAGATAGATAGATAGATAGATAGATAGATAGATAGATAGATAGATAGATAGATAGATAGATAGATAGATAGATAGATAGATAGATAGATAGATAGATAGATAGATAGATAGATAGATAGATAGATAGATAGATAGATAGATAGATAGATAGATAGATAAAAAGGCTAAACAAACATATAAATTATTAACGAAACCAACGAATAAAATAAAAATAAAATATTATGTTTAGCGATTAGTTGTATAGTGAAAATATTTTTGCAGTAAAGTTAAATTGCAAATTAATTTGTAATTTATCCCTCTTTAGTTAATATGCTGAACTATTAAAACTTCAATGTCAAGTAGTTATTGGAAGTAGTTCCAATGACTTCCATTAGGTCACCGTGGCGCTACTGAAGTTCCTAACTCACAGAATATTATACAACACTACTTACTTAGCAAACTAACTTTTCATGATACCTTTTAAATTTAAAAAAAAGTGCAAGTTAAAATAATTGAGCGTATAAAAATGATCAAATATGGTGTATAATTTGCATTCTATTAAAAATTTCAATCGAATTAAAGACACACTTGCAAATTACTTTATGACACATTATGATAATAAAAGTTCAAGTTTTGTTGTATATTCATATATTTCATTGTATTTATTATTTTCATTTATGTGAATCATTTTTACGATGCAGAATGAAAATTTTAAAGTTGGTAAATAAACAAAACCAATAAAACAAGCTGTTTAACCACTAGTAAAGTAAATAAGGAAAAACAAAATCAACAACCCTTAATAACCTTATCGGGAATAGCGTTTCTTTTCTTATCCTTTTTTTTTCTTTTATCTCTCTTTCCTTCCTTATCAGTGGGTGTTTCAACCATAGACATATTATATAAGTCTATGGTTTCAACCACACACAACAATTAATTTACATAATTAATTATTATAATATTATTATTTAATTAATTTTACATACATACAATTTTTTTTTGTATCCACTTATATTAAACAGAATCAATGCTCTCAAAAATATCGCAAAGTATTTTTAAATTGTCAAAATGTGTAATTTTAACCTACAGACCAAAAAAGGTTACTTATTGCTCACATATGGTGCCGACTTTTATATGAATGCAACCATCCTATAGTACTGGGTTCATTTATGATTACGTTTCTTTGTGGTTCATAAGGCGACACTCAGACTAACTACGTTTTGTTACGGCGCTGTTAACCTCACCCACATCGCAAAACTATTGTTTATGAACAAGTATTAGAACGGACTCTTCATATATTATTCTAAAATAAAAAGTATCATAAATTATGTATTTTTTCAACTATGACAATAAAGTAACGCTTCATAGAATATTATATGCATCCGTGTATAGTCAATAAATACATATATAATATATCAAAGGAAAACTTGAAATTTAATACTACTATGTATCACAATTTAAGAAGGAAAAAAATCCATGTAAGAAATTATTACGGTTATTCTACATACTACTTTTTACAATGATTTATGTGATTAAAAAATTAACTTTCAAATGCAACAAGAGTGCAAGTTACTAACGAGTATTATAATAAAAAATAAAATAATAAAAAATATATGTACCCTTCTCTTAAATCTATGCACGTACATGTTTAGAGCACTAGGCCATAGGTCAGCGCAAAAAAAAAAAAAAAAAAAAAAAAAAAAAAAAAAAAAATACTTTCTTACTGTGTTGAAATTTATGAATGAAACGTCTGTCCATCATTTTTGTTTTCTTAAACTCAGAATTTTGATTTACGCGAATGTCTTTGAAGGGAGGGGTTAAAGGTTTAATATACAGTACCTCCAGTTTTGGTATCGACTCTTGCCATCAAATTTGCTATCAATTTAAGGCTAATTTCGTCAGCTATATAACAGTGATAAAATTTTCAGGGTAGGGCAGCGTTAAAATAAGGACAATTTTGTATTATTGTTATTTATTTAAATTAACGTTAAGTCTAGCTTGTAGGACTGAAAATGTTCAAACAAAACAGCCGTAATTCAAACATATAACACAAAAAATAACAACGAGAGAGAGAGAGAGAGAGAGAGAGAGAGAGAGAGGTCTTACTTTTACACAAAGATCACTATTTACAGTTGATAGCCATTAATAATGATCGTTTTTCTTAAAATTGATGGTATTAATTTGTTATGAACAAAAAAAAAAATCTAAATAATATGTATTTTATGTTAAAGAAGTTTTTTTTTTTTTTTTTTTTTTTTTTAATTCTAAGAATATAGCCAATTTGTGTGTATTAAAGTATTCCATTATTTTTTACTACTTTTCTAAAAAAACAATTCAATTTTATGACATGAATTTACTTTAATTATAATTCTATGCTGTGGATGTTTTTAAGAAACATTGCAAACTATTTTGTCTTAAAAAATAAAAACAACTCGATTGTTTTGTAAAAAACAGGAAAAAAAAAAATCTAAAGAGCACTAAATATAAAATTAAATATATACCTATATAAAACGTTACTTTTTATTGGCTAGACATCATTATTTTACATTTTAAAGAAATTCGCATTTTTTTCTTCTTTTTTTCATTTTTATTTTTTATTATTTTCTTTTTAACGATGCAACTTTACAGAATTTTTATTCATCAAATCTTAAAGTAATAGTAAAATAATAAAGGTAGTACTTTCAACATTACCCAGTTCCAATTTTAATTTGTTTTTATATCCCGAGAAAAAAATAATAATAATATTAACAATTTAAGTATATACATCGCTATTTTATTTCATGTTATTTGCAGACCAGAATATTGCAACAAAGGTTCATATAGTAAGTAAACAATAACAAAACAATAACCAGCTGTAAATTGTAAATAAATAAATAATAAATAAATAAAAAAGTAAATAAATAATGATTAATATATGAACAATATACCTTCTAATATTGCAACTGAATTTTTAAATAATTCTTTCAAATTCATATTATGTATGTATACGTAAAAAAAAATATATATATATTTAAAATGTAATATATTTAATGTATTATAGAAGTATGATGTAAAAAAAATGACTTGTGTAATATCCTGATATTTTCTTATTAATAATAATAATAATAATAAGTGTGTAAGGAAGAACATATTTAAACTTGTTTGATCTTGAGACGAAACGACCGAACGAACGAGAGAGAAAGTTGTAGCCACTTAAAATAATAATAATGCGATGCAAACACTTTAACTTGAAATAGTTCACTCTGTGTAAAGAAAACAGAGCCGTATGAATTTTCAGACTGTATAGAAAGAGTTTCTTATACAGTAGTCCTGTAAAATTTATTTTATGGTTTTGAGGATATATTTGGGACATTTTTAACGTTATTAAGACTATTAGTCTTTGAATGTGGAATATTTTTTATTATTTAATCAATTTTCTTATTTGTGAAGTATACTAAAAATAAAGTTAAATTTTGATAAGAAATTTACGTGATCATAACTTTTCGGTAAGTTTAACTTATGACCTAGAGTATGGGTCACTCATTAGGGGTATAATCTTAGCGCTAGGGATGCGATTAAGTAGAGACTAATTAAGCAGCATGATTAAAGTAAGGGGTGGATATATAATACCATCCCAACATTTACAACTATCTCTCTCTCTCTCTCTCTCTCTCCCTCTCTCTTTCACTTTTTTTTTTTTTTTTTTTTTTCGTGACACATAGTCAGGAGAGTTTTAATTTGCATTATCGCTCACAGATCGCCCATTTAAAATGACAGTTCCTTGTTAAATAAACGATAATTTAAAAATAATTGAAAATTCATCATAAAATCGCCAAATTTTTGTTAAATAGCTCAAAAATTATAGAAAACAAATTTCTTCTATAGAAGCATTCAAAATAGTTTCAACAAATTTTACGTCCTTTTTTAATAGTGATACTGTCTTACAATAAGAGTGGATTGCTTGTCGAATTGATTTCAGGTCTCAGGTTTTACATAGGAAGTCCAAAATTTCACGAAACATATTTCTGTTCCTTACTGAAGCAACGTCATATTATGCAAGTTCATTCCAATCATAAAAAAAATAATCATATAATTACATTTTTTTTTTTGTGATCTATGCAAAGGGTAATCTACCCTGTAAATTTCATCAGTGGTAACTGAACAAATTACCCCAGAATATTATTAGCTAGGGTTGAAAATGAAGAAGCAAATACCTGTACAAGGGATTTTTAGTTGACTTCTTTGCTTATTTATAGAATTCCAATTGTTATTATAATGTAATAATATACGTGATATACGATCTGTATACGCGTATATCAGCTTCAATCATATAGTTATAATATACGACCCTGTTTTTTATACATTATAATTTATAATAATTTTTATTAGCTTATAAAACAAACAACCATGTTTTTTTTTTTTGTTTTTTTTTTTTTTTTTGTTTTTTTTTTAATGCAAGATTAATTCAACATTATAGTTTTCAGATATCATTATTAATTTCACCCTAATTATCAATGTATTTCATAATCATTTCGAAGAAATATTTTATAATAAATATAGTGTATTTCAAATATACTTTTTTTTTCTTTTTTAACTAAGGTATGATATAACGTATATTATCCATTTAAGAACCAATTTTGTTAAGTGTTTTATTGGCACTCCTTTATGAATGAAAAAAAAAAAAAAAAAAAAATGGAAAGTATAAATTTGCAATGTATATATTATAATTAAAGGTTAATTTAATTTTTAATTATTATTTTAATTGATTTAATTTAAGTAAGTACTATGTGTAATTTATACTATATAAACAAAACAAATTGAAGAAGATTTTTTTCTCTTAAATAAATGCAAAATAATTAAATAAATGATATATTTATAAAATAAATATTATATGGAAATTTTAAATATATCAAAATTTGATTCATTTCATTATGTTTAAATTGGATTTTACGTTTTTAATTTTAGCCACACTTCTTTAATTTGGAAACTTGAAATCGGGTAAGCAGCAAAAATTTAAAATGAAGGGGATAAAATTGGCCTATAAGTGTTTGGGAGTATGAATGCACTTCGACGCCATATTGGAGCACAGCATGGTGTTCAGCATAGGACAAACGTCGTTTTTGGCTATTTTATTTCGAAAATTTGTTATTTGTGTTATTATTAAGATTTTTCTCGTATACTTAAAAACCTAATTCAAACTGTTAACATCATCAATGGTCTCAAAAATATTGCGAAGTATTTTTAAACTGACAAAATGTGTCATTTTAATAATAATAATAATTATTTAACGGCTTTTATTGGGCGAAATCAGGCTACAGAACCTCAAAATTTAACCCAACTGTTTAACAGTACAGTCAGTTACAATTTTAAATTAGTATTGACACATTTTTTTTTTTTTTTTTTTTTACTTATTAAATAAATGTTTTTTTAAATAATCCATATTTATAAATTTTAATTTTTGTAAAATGGTTTAAGTCTCTAAAAAAAATATTTAAACACTTTTTTTTTTTTACATACAGGACCATGTTATATCATGCTCACATATGGCATCGACTTTTATGTGAATACAACCACCCTATAGTCACTTGAAAAAATAGGGTACGGAAGTTTAGTGAATATATATTTAAATAACTAAAAAAATAATATCAAAATATTGAAAACCTATTTTCATTTAAAGATTTGATTTTTCCTTAACTCTATTTGAAATAAAAAATAAAATTGTTTGTTTTTAATTAAAGAATTTATGTTTAACTGTGATTATTAATATGAAATTATTAATCAAGTTTATGTACTACTCTCTAATAGTAGTGACGCATTTAAAATCAAGCCTATATATGATTATCATTACAACAAAACTTTCAACTTTTTATTACTCACAATATACTTAATGTTATACTTTTACTGTCTAACTATAAGTATTAGCTCTTTTTTTTTTTTTTTTTTGTTATTTTAATGAAATATATATTTTTGAACATGCAACATCAATTAAATTAAATTTTTAACTTAAACTATATGATTTTTTTTAACATAAAATATAGATGTTTGAGTTTTTCAGGTCACGTTTATAGAATAAGTGTCAAAAAAAATTAAATTTAGCGTTTTATTAATAAAAAAAAAGTAAGTTGATTTATGTTAACTTTTTTTTCTCCAAACTTAAGGTATTCATATTAATTTTCTAACCGTGCGTATATTATTGCTAATTCAATATTTATACTTCAAATTAGCAAATTATTTACTTTATTTGCCTCTTTTTTTTTTCTTTTTTTTTTTTTTTTTTACTTTTTTTAGAATTTAAAATTACATAATATAATGTACATATTCTTACGAATTTTATAACAGAATAAGTTATTTTTAAAGGAATATTAGTTATTTGGTACTGTGCAAAGTATTTGGGACATATTTTCTGGACCTAAAATTGCTCCTTAAAAAGAATGATTTTTTTAAGGTTCATAATTATACATAATATACCGATAGTTTGAGTCTCTACTTCTCCTTTGAACCCAATAGGGATTATTAAAGTCGTCAAAAAGGCGAATAATAAATAAATTAATAAATAAATAAACCAATCAAAATTTCTTGATACCTTTAAAAAATACAGCAATTTAATTGAGACTTAAAAATATTTCTATGTAGTGACAAATACTGTTACTTTTTAAAATTAAATGTCAACAACAATAGCATGAACGATGTTGGCTCGGTTCACTTTTGCTTTCCACGTACTGTTACAAAACCAACAATTTATTACACTTTCTTAACTAAAAAGTCATTACCAACAGCAGTAATTAAAAAATGAAGCTAAAAATAACCGTCAAAATAATATTATTTAAAGCGTTTTTTTCGTATTTACAAATATTTTTAACATTATAAATAAGCTAAAAATATAATAATAATAGTTAATGGCTTTAATTGGGCGAAATCAGGTTACAAACCTCTATATTTAACCCAACTGTTTAACAGTATAGTCAAAGTTATAATAATAATGTATAATACATATTATTTTAACAGAAATGCACGTTGATAAGTTTTTATTTTCATAATAATAATAATATCACAATAACGAAATTATAATAAATACTATAAATTAAGTTGTACACTTCTAAAGCCAGGAGAATTTTAGTTTGCATTATCACCCACAGATATCGCCCATTTTAAAGGGCACTTTCTGGTTAAACAAACGATTATTTAAGAAATATTGTAGTTAAAATCTCACAGGTATACTGCACTAAATCTCGTCTGGTAGAACAAGAGTAATTTTGCTGTCCAGCTTTATGTAATAAAAAGTAGCTTTGCTGTAATACATACAAACTAGTTAATTTAACATACTTATCTCCTGGCTCTCTAATTTCCGTGATATACACTATATATATATATATATATATATATATATATATATATATATATATATATATATATATATATATATATATATATATATATATATATATTATATATATATTATATATATATATTATAAGAAATTAAACAAGCCTCATGTAGTATTTAACTATCTAAAAAAATTAGGTAATTAAATAAAATTAAAGCCGTCAACACCTATTAAATATAACGATTAAAAAAAATGAACGTCAGATATTTAAAGCTATGATATAATTTTAATTATACTAATTATCTATACGTGCTATAATTTCATTTCTAATACATATATGGTGTCATTGTGTGATTCCACGTCACTTTTTGACGTTTTAAAACTGAGTTTTTATTTGTAAACACGAACAAGATATAAGACTAAATATTGACTGTTACACGGGCAAAAATATCTATACGTTTAATAATTATGCTAGCTCATTTTCAGCACAACTTGTTCAATACAGCATAATTTATGCTATATTGCATAATTATTGTGTTACAATAGCATAAATATTATGTTGTACAGCACAATTAATTGTATTGTTCTAATTTAGCATCACTAATGCTAGATGATATAAATGTAGCATAAATTACGTAATTTATTCTTTCCATGTAAAATAATTTTTTAGACGTAAAGAAATAACGCTCTATTGAAAAGTCACGCAGTTATACTAACACTATGTGATATAATTCAAAATTCAATTTTTTATTTTAATTGTTTTTTTCAATGCTGCCTACCTATTATAGACAAATGGTATCCGCTTAGGTAATTGTTTCATAAGAAAATAATATCATGACAGTGAAAACCAACAATATTTATTTACAACAATTCATATAAAAATATACTTTTTATTTTTTTCATTGCATAAAACTCCTGTCTATATAATATGCATTCATATGGAGATTTTAATGCACGCATTTCTTCACATAAGTACACGAATAGTAATTTTTATTTAGTGTATGTTGAGCGCAACATAATGTATAGGGTGTATAGGCATGATGTCATGCTGAATGCTCTTCGACGCCATACTGGAGCAATGTATGTGACATATTTCAACACAAGACAAACGTGGGTTTTGACTATTTTATTTGGAAATTAGTTTTGTTTTCTCTTGTAATTATTATTTTTCTCGCATACTTGAAAACCTATTTTGCAGCCTGATAACAGCATCAAAAATCTCTTTTAAAAAAATATTGCTAAGCATTTTTAAACTCCCTAAATGTGTCATTTTCCCATACATAAACATGTTATTTAGTGCTCACATATGGTGTCAACTTTTAAATGAATATAACTACCCTATAGCATTACAGTAGATGCCCGACAAGAAAATATTTTATGGAACTGATGAAATATTTCATACATAATATTTTGTAAGATTTTTTTCTTTCGGTGTATATTTTAAATTGCTTTTTTTTAAATTTTTTTATTTTTTTTTACTTTGCTCTTTAAAAAAAATTATTTTAACCTTAGGTAGATTAGTTAGTTAAAAGTAATTAAATTATACTATAGGTTAAATTTCTACAGTATACATAATTTCACACAAGATTATGAATATGTTTTATATTGAATTTGGAATTTTTTACATGACGAATAAAAAAAATGAAACATCTTTTAAAGTGGTTATATTTAGTGAACCTATATTTTACCCATTTACGTCATAGTATAATAATTTATTTATTTATTTATTTATTTATTTCTCACACATTTATACATATACAATTTACATTGGTCGTTTATATTGTTTTTGCATTCAGCGAGCAGTGCTCATGCGAAGGCATTTTAGT
Organism: Ecdyonurus torrentis; assembly: GCA_949318235.1. Taxonomy (NCBI): domain Eukaryota; kingdom Metazoa; phylum Arthropoda; class Insecta; order Ephemeroptera; family Heptageniidae; genus Ecdyonurus; species Ecdyonurus torrentis. The sequence continues at coordinate 6,447,335 of OX439136.1, forward strand.
AAAGAAAGATTAAAATTTAAAGAAAGAATAATACACATACATACACACACAGACATATATATACATATATATATATATATATATATATATATATACATACATATATATATATACATACATATACATTATACCCTTTTTTTTTTTTTTTTTTTTTTTTTTTTTTTTTTTTTTTCATTTTTAAGCACATAATATTATCGGTCCTATTGTTTCAACAGAACAAAATAAAATTAATATCAAAGGAACAATATAGTATACATTGGGCAAACGATACTTCAATTACATGGAATGAGACTACTATCCGATTTATAACTAAATAATGATTATTAAGATTTATTATTAGTATTTTTTTTTTTTTTTTTTTTTTTTTTTTCTTCATTTTTAAGCACATAATATTGTCGGTCCTATTATTTCAACAGAACAAAATAAAATTAATATCAAAGGAACAAAATAGTATACATTGGAAAAACGATACTTCAATTACATGGAATGAAACTATACTATCCTAATTATAACTAAATAATGATTATTAAGGTTTATTATTAATATTTTTTTTTTTTTTTTTTTTTTTTTTTTCTTTTCTTTTCTTTTCATTTTTAAGCACATAATATATTATCGGTCCTATATTTCAACAGAACAAAATAAAATTAATATCAAAGGAACAATATGATATACATTGGGAAAACGATACTTCTATTACATGGAATGAAGCTACTATCCTATTTATAACTAAATAATGATTATTAAGATTTATTATTATTATTATTTTTATGCTAATAGGTGCATTTTTATGGCTTTTTTAAATTTTGATAGAGAGTCCATGTTTTTTATATTAGCAGGTAGATCATTAAATAAATTTACACCTTTAGTTAAAATTGACATTTTACCAATATTAGTCCTTCTAAAATCAATATGAACATTAATAGCTTGCCTGGTATTATATTCATGCACATCTTTATTAAATACTAGTTCAAAATCATTTTTCATACATTTATTAATTATTTTATATATTAATGTGCATAGGGCAACAATATTTAAGTTATTTATATTTAGTATTTTTGTTTCTTTATATAAATCAATAGTATTTTTCCTCATAGGAAAATTATGTATAATTTTAATGGCTCTATTTTGCATGACTTTAATACTAGCTAATGTTGTTTGATAAGCATTACCCCAGATACCTACTAGGTAATTTAAATGTGAATTTATAAATGCATAATAAATATTATTTTTTACTATTTGTGGCATGATATTTTTTACCCTCCATAATATACCAATAATTGGCGCAATTTTTTGTTTAATATAGTAAATATGTTGATTAAATTTGAGTTTTGAGTCAATTAAAAATCCTAAATATTTATATTGATACACTTTTTCTATGTACATATTTGATATTTTTGGGCTTAAGTACATGTTTTGGTCATTCATTCTAGATATAATTAAATATTTTGTTTTTTCCACATTCATTGTTAAATAATTAACATTAAACCATTTATATAATAAATCCAAATCATGTTGCATTTCCTCAATAATGACATCCTCATTATTATTTTCATAGAGTAAGCAAATGTCATCAGCATATATTATTAGTTTACCTTTTAATTTTGCTAAATCATTGATATATAATATAAAAAATTTTGGTGAGGTTGTCCCGCCTTGTTGTATTCCAAATTTTAAGTCTTTAATAGAACTATATTTTCCATTAATAAAAACTGTTTGCTTTCTCCCTACCAGATATGACCTGAAGAGCTTAAAATATTTATCTTTAATACCCATTTTCTGAAGTTTATCTAATAGGTTACTAATCTTTACAGTGTCAAAAGCTTTACTTAAGTCAATAAACAGCAATCCTGCTTTACTATTATGTTCTTTATCTAAGTGTAGTTGTAATTTATTTATGACACTTGACACTGTAGTATCAGTACCTGAATTCTTTAGGAAAGCATATTGTTGTGGAGCTATAATATTATTTATTTTCAAAAAATTCATTAATCTATTATCAAAAATTTTATCAAAAATTTTGGCTATAATAGACAAGATAGATATTGGTCTGTAATTGGAAGTTTTAGTTCTATCTCCTGATTTAAAAATTGGAATAACTTTAGCAATTTTTAGTTCAGTTGGATAATCACCTGTTTTAATAATTTTATTCATTATTAAAGACAAGGGATATGCTAATTCATTTACACAAGCTTGTACAATCTTGGTAGTTATATTATCATATCCTGGGGAAGAATTGATTTTTAAACTACCTATAATTTGTTTTATTTCAGAAACATTGGTTTGATAGAAATTAAAATTATTTGCAGTATTTATTTTAAGAGTATCCAAGTCTTGTGTAAATTTGATTTTTCTTGCAAGATTTTCACCAACATTACAAAAATATTCATTAAATAATTCAGCCATATCTTTAGATTCAGTTATTATGCTCCCATCATTTTCTCTTACAATTTTATTGATTTTTTGTTTATTATTTTTATTTGTAGTTTTGTTATATAAAATTTGGTTTACATTTGTCCAGAGCTGACCAGAATTCTTCAAGTTTAGACATTTGCTTTTAAAAAATTCAGCTTTTGCTTCTTTTTTACTTTTAGTCACAATGTTTAAGTATTTTTTATATAGGTCTTTATAAACATCACATTTAGGGAATTTTTTTGATAATTTGTAGTATCTGTTTTTACTATTGATTAAATTTAATATTTTATCATTAAACCAAGGTTTATGTTTATTTGAGTTATTATTTTTAAACACAGCAGTGGTTGTAAACCTTTCAATTCTTAGCTTTAACTGATTTATAAAACTAGAGTAGAGCTGATCTACATTCTCCTTATTATCTAATGTTATTGGATCTTGATATAAACTACTTTGCAGTTTATTGTAATCAATTACTTGGACAATTTTTTCAGACTTTTCCCTTTCTTTATTAATATGTATATTCACTACACTTATCTTATGATCACTTATATCACAATCAGCAAGAATATAATCAGCCTCTAGATTATATATATTTGAAAAACAATGATCAATCAATGTCCTTGTATTACCATTATTTGAGATCCTGGTTGCATGATTTGAGTCAATTTTATTTATCACAAAATAGCCACTTGTTGTAAGAACATTACTATAATCAAAAACCTGTTTTTTATTTTCAAGTAAATTTATATTAATGTCCCCACATATTATGGTGTTATTATTTACTAATAATTCATCAAGAGAATAAAAAAATTCATTGAGATCAGCATGATCAGGGGGTCTATAATTTAAACGATTTGCAGAGAAGATCATAAATTTGTATGTGCCAGATTTTTTTTCTGCGTCTTTTTTTTTAATACAAAATATTGAATGCTTATTGAATATTTAAAAATCATCAATCATTAATAATAATCAATTTCAGAAAAAAAACGAAGTTTTTTTTTGCACACATTAGTATTCTCTCTCTCTCTCTCTCTCTCTCTCTCTCTCTCTCTCTCTCTCTCAATCTTTATAACTTAGTGTAATTTGTGTTCTAATTTTCATCATTCATTCAATTACTTTTTTTTTATATATATTCTACAGTGCCGAAAGTTTATATAAAACCCCGGAAGAAAGTTTTGTGAGATCAATTTCAAATATTTTTTTTTCTTAGCCTAAAGCTTTATAGAAAGAACTTAAAATGTATATATAATATGTATAGACCTACTAGTTAGTTATAACATAAAAATGACGTAATGATTTTCAAATATGTAGTTCAATGTGATACACAGCTTTAGGGCATATTAATTTTATTTTTAATGGTGAGACGCATTCTCATGTTACATTATTGACACCTTTGATTTTCACTGCATTGTGTTGCATTGAGTTAAATTTTATGACATTCTTTCTGTTATGCCTGTCATTTAAAAAATTGATCACAAATTAAGATATTATACAACTGCTTTAAGATAAAAGTAATTAAAGTGATACGCAGAATTGTTTTGTAATTATTCAATATTTTGCAAAATAACGATAAGCTCAATTAATGGCATTATATTGAGCTTATATAAGAGCTGTTTTTACTGTCACCATCTATAGGGTGTGTACGCATGACGTCATACTGAGTGCTTTTCGATGCTCTTCTTGAGCAATGAATAACATTGTTCAGCATAGGACAAACGTAGTTTTTGGTCATTTTCTTTGGTAATTAGCAATTTTTTCCTCATTATTATTTTTCTTGCATACTTGAGGTACTAATTCAACCTGTTAACAGCATCAATGCTCTCAAAAAAATTGCGAAGTATTTTTAAACTGGCAAAATGTGTCATTTTTTTATAACGGCCAATGTTATTTAGTACTCACTTATGACGTCAACTTTAACATGAATGAAACCACCCTATAGTTTATGTGTCCTTATCATGTAATATGTCCTAACTCAAATGGTCCAAATTATCATAATTGTACTAACTCTTACAATTTAAAATAATTTTGACAATTTCATCCAACTGGGCCACTATAAATAAATATTTTCTCTCTTATTTGTGTAATGTCTATGTGGTATTACCTAATTTTAATTGATTTATCAATCTAGTCTTCTACAATAAAATGTATACTAGATTATATTTAGGCTATATTTGGCACGATATAATTTTAAATGGTATAAGTTCAATTTTAATTTCTCTCTCTCTCTCTCTCTCTCTCTCTCTCTCTCTCTCTCTTATTAGATAATTTTTGTACTTCCAGTAAAGAATTACTATTAAATATTAAAATATGTTATCCAAATACTCATATGAGAGAGACAGAGACAGAGAGAGAGAGTGACAGATAAATATCAACATTTCTTTTAAAGTCATAAAAACCAGCAAAAGATTGAAATGTATTATTATTATTTAGATCAAACTATATAAGCAAATTATTAACATATATCATAGTCTGTTAAAAATCAAGTTTATTTCTTCAATGTAATATTATTTAAATCTGACCTGTAAAATAATACACTATAATGTACTCAATACACATTTTAAGTTTGTTTATATTGTTTTCTGAAATACGCAGTAAATAACCATTCATGCATGTAAATAATCAATTATAGCTTTGCAGAACACTCCGAATTGCACGAGCGTGGGGGGGGGTAGTTTATTGTCTTAATTTAATTTAATTAATCTTTCTTTACTTCCACAAACTAGGGTTTAAAAACAAAAATTGAACTCACTATACGTCATAAAATCTAAATCTTCCACAAAAATGGTAAAGCAGGTTGTCTACTTTACCAGTTTGTAAGGGTACAGAGGTATACCGAAATACTTTACCTATATGTTAACTTAAGGGGTTTCTTTTGGGGGTCGGTGGTGTGTATGATGTTACGGATGTGACGACATAAGCCCTCCAACTAGCTCAAATTAGGGCAATGATTATAAGGGACATAATAATATGTGTAAATTCTATGTATAATAGTTTAAAACTGTGATTTATCATCTATATGGGAAGTGTCTTTTTGAGGCCAAAATCTCTTTAACCAAATTTTTATACAGTACATATCCATTTCTGCAAGTGACACAATAATAAAATGCGGTCGGGTCACAGCAATTAAAAAAAAATCATATATATATATATATAAAGCAAGGGTGTATGTGATTACAAGTGATTATTATATATATACATATATGATTACTTTCACCCATATTAAATAACACTTTCATTCTTGTACATAATATTACATGATGTAGGTGTATATACAGAGTAATATAGAGGGAGTGGCAAACTGTATATTGCTTTCATTATTCGGTGTTTTTAAATGCAATCACTATATATATCCATCGCTTAAAGTCACGATCTTTCCCTTTGCCCCCTAAAGACAAATATTATACCTTTTTGATTTAATATATTATAAAGTTTAATTTTATATTATTTTCTATATAATTTTCAACTTTATGATTATAGGTTAAAAATTTAACTATAACTCGCAAGGTCTGATAACAACCTTGCACATTTAGAATTGTTATAATACGTAATGTTTAGTTTACTCTCTTTATAGGTATTATCATTATTATTTTGTTGGCATTCATGGTTTTTCAAAACTTAATTTATAATACAATAAAACCACATTAACGACCTTATTAACTTTTATACATTAAAACGCTTTAATATATTTTTACATTAATGACTGTTCGACTGATCTAAATACCGTAATGTTATGCAAAAAAAAAAAAAAAAAAAAAAAAAAAAAAAAAAAAAAAAAAAAGCTTGATTCATTTTAAATGAATTGTTTGTTGCGTTTCCTTAACTCTCATGATTTATTTTCATTATGCAACTATTGGTGCGTCAGAACGTTATACTATTAAATTTTAATGTTTTTTTTTTTATATTGTTCCGATTGATTGCTGCGATTAACGTCTGAATTCTTGGAAAAACAAGTTGTCTATTTTTAAGGAAAAATGCATAATTTTATTTTTTTCTTTTGACCAAGAAACTCGCCTATAAAAAATAAACAAAATAAATGTAAGAGATTGAAAAGATGATAAAAATGTTTGACAATAAGAAAAATTGACATTGAAACATCAAATTTTATCTTTAAATGATTATTTTTAAAAATTGTTTTTACTCAAGGCTTATTTTATATAAAAACCGTATATTCAAATTACTGGATAGGTAAACCAACAATAAAGAGCAGTTTTACGAATCGTGTCATTTTAAATCTTTTAAAAAGGGTTTCAAGTAATTAAGGTACCTATAATGATCCATGTGTTGAAAAGAACAACAATAACAATATCTTATTATGTGTTGGTTAAAAAATTGTTGAGTAAAATTCTTTCTTTCTTTCTTTCTTTCTTTTCTTTCTTTTTTTTTTTTTTTTTTTTTTTTTTCGTTTAATGTACAGTACATTTACAGATATTGTGATTACTTGAAATACAAGTATAACCATTTTATGTTATATAGTTTTGTCTCGCAGACGTAGAAAAAAATACAGAACCAATACTCAGAAATTTACATGCCCAAGTTACAGAATTGAACTCCACATAGTTAGTGGTACTTTCAGTTTAATATTTCTCAGTGCCACTAATTGCAAATTGGCTTTTTTTTGTTTCATTTAAATATCCCGTAAAAGGCCATTAGACTAACTATTAATTAAGTCTGTATATCATAAATTATATTCCCTATATACTTACATGGTAATACAACTCCAATTAAAAATTAAATCCATTTTAAAACATATTTATATGCATACCAAAAAAATAACTTGATTTATAATAAAAACTAGTTTTCTCCCACACTTTAGTATTGCAATTTTTTTGCACACATATCAAATTTTAAACCGGTTCATAATATACGCATGCAAAATTTCAGGTTTAAATAACTCGTATCACTCGTTTCATAAATCACCCAGACGAAATTCATTAACATATAATTTAATACTTATATAATATAAGTATTATAGATATGTATAAAGATATATATGACATTATATATATATGTACACAAAAAAAAAAAAAATGGTATAGCTTATTAATGTAATTAAAAGTACATAAAAATTTCATCATGAGAATAAAATTAATCACTTTATTTAAAATGACATTAATAACTTCAATTTCTATAATTATAGTCATATAATATATTTTTGAAGATCTTTAATTAATGAAGTTATTTTGATTATTACTTTAATTGCGTGTTTAGGTATATCATATACATTTTTTTTATTTATATTTTGTTACTTGTTTATATTGCAAAATTAAAAATCCATTAGTAAGCTTCAGTTTTAGCTTAATATTTAAGCAATAAAAATTAACGGTATTAAAAAATAAATGATTATATTAAGGATGAAAAAACTAAGTACATAAATATGTATGGATTGACAACAATACTCTTTTTATCGTGATGTCTTGCTCCAAAAGCTAACAAATATATATATTTTTAATCTCTGTCCATCACTGATAAAAAAAGCGTTAGAATTAAAAACCTTATGCACAGTTTTGCGACGATTTTATTTTATTATTATTATTATTATTATTTTTTTTTTTTTAGGATAAACTGTTTTTGAAATTCTTAAACGTAAATCACATAACGAATGTTCAATCTACAATAAAATAAGCGTCAAAATTGGCCGTTAATGCAAACTGATGATTTTTCCCATTTGGCTTTAACGATTGTGACGTCACTACCATTTTTATCATTAGAATTTTAACGCTTTAGAGACTATAGTCGTTATTTTTAAATTTACAATACTAAAAACATAGCTTTGTACAAGCTTTTCAACGTATTTTATTTTATAGTGCAAGCAAGATTTTTCATCAAACTGTATATATTTTTGATTGTAAGACCTTTGTGGTTTCCTTTATCCTTTCCTTTTAGTTGCTTATATTAAAAATATAATATAACTGCATGATATTTATTGTTGACAATATAATTTCAGATCCTATATCCAATAAATAAACAAACAATGTGTGAAAAAAACAAAAACAAAATAATTGTTATTTTCTAAGCCAGGAATGCATCTACATCTTAGCTAAGGTCAGGTGATACAAAGGTGTTTTTCTTGTAGGCTGCTTGTAGGTAAATAAAATATTTTACGTCATAGTATATGTTTACGAAAACAATATTTTTTTAATGATATGATTGTTTTTTATGTGGCCTTAAATTTAACATGAAAGTATTTGATGAGTTTCTTCGTATTATATTATTATTGATTAAATCAACAAAAATGTTAGATGAATTAGAAGCCGAATATATATTATTTTATATTAAACCAACTTGAAAGTAGATTTAATTGTTCTATATTTGTATTTATACAGCAATAAAAAAAATTGTTTAATTATTATTTGCTATATTGTGTTATCTTGTTGAGCCATACCCATATCAAACAGTGCAACAGAAATTGGTTATTGGACACGATATACATAAATAATACACATCCCGACATTCGCTATAACAATCTAGAAACAACGCAGGAGACTATATAAGGCAGTATGGTCAATGTTATCACAGTAATCATGCATCTATATAATGTTTGACTTAAAATAAGCTGGAAAACGCATTGCAAAATAATTTCACGATGAACACTTTGGTAATGACGATTAAATAATATCTTTGTAAAATAATAATAAGCATTCTCCCCCATTAAGCAAAATGGTAAGATTTGATTAATAATAAACGTGCATGTAAAAATCATGGGGTGTTATTCTATGCAAAATTGTAACGGGAGGTTTGAAATTTAAAAAAATAAGTAAGACTAAATGCTACTTAAAAAAAAAAAAAGCACGTATTTAAATTGTAACATACACTTAAATTTTTATATATAGTTAATCAGTACATTTTTTTTTTTTTTTTTTTTTTAGAAATCAATAGTAGCTAACAAAATAAGTTGTAATTCTACGGAGCACATACTGAGCAATATTCAATCACTTTGGTAGTATTCAATTTTTATTTAAAACTATATTAAATTATTAACCAATTAATTATTGCATAATGCAAATATTGCTTCGTGATAACACATAATTATAATTTTAATTAATTTGATGACAATGGACGATTAAAATATGGAAATATTGAACCTGTAACCCTTCTCCTAAAAACAACAAAACAATTACATAACGTAAGAATACTACTCTAACACATAATAGTATTTATTATTCATTAAAATGTTATTATTAACGCTCAGTAAAGTAAGAGTTATGTGAGGGAAAAAAAAAAAAAAAAAAAAGTAAGACAATTTACTGTAACAAGGACATCTGGTTTGCTGCCAAAACTCCATGCAGTGCCTGTCGTGAGTTCCGCTTGCTCGCTCATGTCCGCACTAACTAACCTACACCACTCAAGTCGCGGAATGTGACGTCATTATCTCGTGATCTTACTGTCAGTTTTGTTTAGAATTATGATCTCTTTTTAAAAATTTAAGAAAATATTCTAAGCGTATCGGCAAAATGAGTTATGATATGATTTATAGAAAAATAAAAATCGAATATTTTTGTAATCTTTAAATATATGTAGATGGATGAATATAACTTTACTTGTAATAAAAAATTGATTTACGTTTCTAAATTAAAAAAAAAAATGTCCCTAAAATATTTTAATAATTCAATATTGATGATCACATTAATTTATTTATTTTCATCGTACAGCAAACATATTTGTCATCCATCGACGAAATTGATGTAACTACAGTACAGTATACCACATACTAAAATTTGAAACACTCGAAAATGATGTATAACTATACCACATTATGCTAAAATTTGGAACTAAATGATAGAATTCAAAATTTCGTCGTTAGATATAAATGAGACCTTTTAAATTATTTCAATTCGTGTACATTATTAAAATTACTTATAATGTAAGTATAAATAACTCATAAACGCTTATTTTTATAATTATTAAATTTGTTACTATGAACTGCCTTGGTCAATAAAGTTGATTTTTTCTCAGCAGTTAATATTTTTTTGTTATCAATTTTATTAGCTAAATGTTACGGCCAAGGCTTATGTAATATAGTTGAAAAAGCCTTGTATGCACCTTAATAAAGTTAATTATTACTATATATTATAAATGGTAGAAAAAATGCAAGCATAAGGTATGAACATAATACCTTCACTATCACATGATATGATGTGTCACTTGCATTCTTTTTATTCCTATTACGCAGCTATATAAGATCGAGTAACATATTATAAAATATTGTGAAGCAAATCTATAACCAATGGCAAATTACAAATCAAAGAGAATTAGTCTGTAATAATAGTATGTGGTTCATAAAAATGCCGCTAGGAAATTTCAGTGGTTTTGAAAATTACACAAAATAAACACCTGTTTATTTGTAATGTCATTAGTCATAATTAAGTTATTGGCAAATCATTTCATATATAATGTAAAATTAATTTTTTGTATAAGTAAAAATATACTGAAAATGTTATTTTCAAATAAGATCTCGGTACTTTAATATTCTTAATATTTGAGCCTAATTTTAATAAATATATCAAAATATAAAAATTCTAATTTTTCACATAGAAATAAAATAAAATTTCGCAACCATTCTAGAACTTTTAAATCAGTTTCACTCAAAAGCCTAATCTATGTTGATCTCAATAATATAATAGAAATGTTAGAAAATGTAAATATAAAATTTCTTTGATGGGGCACCAAAAGCATGAATGCATTTTTCCCTTAACATTCGAGCTGCATGGGGCTAGTGCCAATGCATGACGAGTACCAATGATATTTAGGTACTCATTAATAATTATTATGTGCACTATGTATACCCATTTTACCATATTATTCAGTACCCAAGCATGGGTATAGTGAGTATAAACACTATAATTGTTAACTCTGTAGCATCGAGAAACATTTCAAGTTCAGGTAATCACTATAAACAATAATATCCAATGAATGCAAATAATACATCCAAATGCCAACGCAAGAAATGCTTATAAATAATATTACTGAGTACCAGTTCTCAATTAACAGTCAACTTTTTTTTTCAGTGTATTATAGAAACAAGGAAGACCTATTTATTTTAATTTAATCAATTTAGAATACATAACAATTTCTAAAACGTTTAAAATTTTAGACGCAAAAACAACAACATAATATTAAACTATTACACCATTGCGTTTTAATCTTGATAAAATAAAAATTTAACGCTTTTTTTGTATTTTAAATACATGAATATTTACATAGTGATTTTAACACAAATCGTGAAGCAGGTTTAATGTTTCAATTTAAAAGAAGACATGATGTTAAAATAACAAACAATAAAAAAAAAGTGAAGACGTTTATTACAATGTGAAATTGTAATAAAAAAAATACTTCTACTTATGAAATCATCTTCATACTCACCAAAACGAGATTCACATCAAACAAGAATAATCGTAAATTTTTCACGTACCTGTAACAAAAAAAGAAAGAATAAATTAGTATTTTTTTCATAATAATTTTTCTCATTATTATTTGTTATAATAAAGTGACAGGCATGGGAGTTAGTCTAGTTTTTTTTTATGATGTTTTTTTATTTGAATTAATTTTTATCACTTAAATTTCTAAAGCAATTTATACTAACTTTTAAATATAAAAATTATGATGTATAATTTGACTTCATAATTATTATTTATTTACATAATAGTAAAAGTTACAAGATAATTACGTATTTTAAGCTGTAAAAACTATTTTAGTTATTGATTTTTTTTATGAAGTGTGAAGTATTTACGAAGTATATTTATGAGCATTATTTTTAGAATATCCGTAAAATAAAATATTAAAAATGCATTTAAGTTATCAGTGATTATAAAATTCTATAGGCTAGTATAATATACTGTTAATTTATAATATTCTTGATGAATAAAAGGAAGTTTTTTTGCTAAAGATTTATTCATTTCTAAATAACAATATTCCATTCTTCTATTCTTAACTATACTCTCCATACAAAAAAACAACTTATAAATTAAATAGAATAAGATATTTTAAAGATAGATAAAAGTCTGTACTTATGACAACTATGCGACAATTATGTCTTTTGTAACCCTCTGACCCCAGAAAAAGATAATTCAACTTTTATAATTTTTATTCAAAAAAAATTTTTAACAGCATTTTTTTATGTACAGAAACATCATAATGATATTTCTTTACATATTATACTAAAGTAGTAAATTTAAAGACTTATTAATGTAAAATAATAAAATTAATAATAATAATAATAATAACAAGAGTGGTAACAATTCATTAAGTAGTGCTCAAGAGATGTAATAAATTTAAGAGAATAAAAACTATATTTCAAACTATTAAAATTGTATACAAATTGATAGCAAAGTGCATGGCAAATATTGCTTCGTACAAACAGTTCATTTAAGAAATAGTACTTTTTTCCCTGAAAAAGAGACTGGAAAACAATGAGAATTATTGAAAAGTTTTTCAAAATAACACAATGACAATATTTTGTGAGTTACATGAACGTTTATTTGGTTTTTCATAACTCATTTATGAGTCTGACCAACCAAGAAGGTACACACATTTTTTTTTTCAGTGTAGATATTATTTACTCAATAAAGAAGGAAAGTTTAATACAGGAAAATATATCATATTACAGGTATACGTATAAATAATTACATATTTATCAATATCTATTAAAGAGTTTAAATAAAAAAAAAAGTAAAGAATTTTGATTACTTAGAATTGAAAGGATGTGATCTGTAACAAAATGGTATTATGATTAAAACTACAACGACAATAATTTCTAGAAACTTTAACGGATAAATAAAATATCTACGAGTGTGGTGATATGACTTGGATTGAAAAAATCCAGGTCGCGGTATACAACACACACATTAATCACGATGCTTAAACCACTTTTGCTCTCATTGCTCGCTGTCTTAATTGGAACTTCACTTTTTAATATATATATATATATTATGTGTAAGATGTTAAAGCGGAATCCTTATATAGTTTTTATATCAAAGAGAGATTTTATTAATGTTCAACAGGTCAATATTTAAAATTATAACTTTTTTTTTTTTTTTTTTTTTTTGAAATTTTCAATTTTTCAAATCATGAAAAAAATAATTATAAGATGTCTCATTGCTTCAAAATTACGTTAATTGTTTGGTAATATTTCTACAAAATACTTTTTTTTTTGGTCGCTTATTTCTTAATTAAATTTCTGCTGCACTTAACTTTTTTTTTTTTTTAATATAATAAATATTAATATTATTGCCTATAGCTTTGAATATTTTAAGTGTTTTAATCTATTTAAACGAACATTTTAATAGTGTCATACTGATTTTCCTATACTTTTAAACACAAGTGGTTTCAATTATTTAAAGTTTTGATTTGTACTCAAAAAACTGTCCATCATAAATTTTACCATTTTATATTGTTTATACAATAAATTATTATTTTATTTAAATTTCTATGTGATCGTAATTTAAAGAAAAAAAATTTTAAATATGATATTGTTAACAAAATAAAAACTTAACTACTTGCATAACAATCCATAAACATTGTCTGTATATGAAGACAAAAAAAAGCAGAAAATAGAACATTTTATAAGTAAATTTAGTTATTAAAGTATTTTATTTCTTATATAAAATTACTTGATGACAGTTAAAATATGCCCTTTAGTACAGAAAGAAAAAAAAACATAAAATAAAATAAACAGACTTATTTATTTTCTTCAAATGAAAGTTTATGTATACATAAATCACTTTTATATATAAAAAAATAAAAAAATGCAATTTTCTATGGTTAACAAAATCCTTTCTACTTTTTAGAAAAATGTTCATAATTTAAAATAATTTATTTCAATTAAATAATTGGATATTTACTAAAGTGACATAATAATGTTTTTTGTTTCATATATAACTAAAAGTAGAAAACTGCAAAGATTTTCAACAAATTATGCGCAGTTTCAAGCTAACAACAATTATAGTTATTCATTAATTTGATTTAAACGTGAAGAATAACTTTTATTTTTTACATTTTTATGAAGAATTTCTGATTATTTTAAATGACTACATGATTTTAAAGTTTTAAAACTCAAAACAACAACAATACATTTATGAAACAATTTTATGAAAAAACTTTAATTAAAAATTCAGTTCATTTTTTTCTACCAAGTTTACAGAAATACGTAATTTATGCTGCATTTATGCCATTATAACATAAATGGTGCTAAATATGAACAACATAAATAATTATGCAGAACAATAAAATGTATGCGTCGTAAGGGTATATTATGATTTACCGTATTAGCATAATAGTATTGAACAAATTGTGCTGAAAATAAACTAGCACAATTATTACGTGTTTTTTTTGTTCGTATTTAAGGGTACAATAATAATAATAATAAAATATACGCAATTAAGCAAATAAAATTAAACAATACAACACAACATTTTAATTTAAATATTAAAATATTTTTTGTCGTTCTTTTAAATGTTTTGTGTTTGTATGTTTTGCCAACATTGTATCCAGTATACTTGTGGATGCTCTACTGTTAAATAAATAAATAATTTGAATTGGAATAATTAAATCTATAACGTATCATAATCAGAACAATCAGAACGTAATATATCTGAACAATTAATTTCTATTTCAACTAAGTCTTAAAAAAAAAAAAAAAAAAAAATTAACACAAAGGATTTTTTTTCTGTAAACGTTCGTTTGTCAAAGAAAATCTCCTTTTTATCTTACTGTGAATGAAAGTATCAAAAATTAATTAATAATATAAAAAATCAATATGTTTTCCACAACAAGACCTTGTATTGTTTTGTTACTTAGTAAATATTATTATGTTTGTTAATAATATAATTTTGAGTCACGATTCTCTCTTATAAAATATATAATATAATATATTTGATATTATATTCTCTCTCTCTCTCGAAAAATAAAGAGTGGGGTTTTCTCTGTTGTATGTTAAAACATACAGAGAAATGAGCGGTGCATAAGGATCTTGCGTTATAGAACTTATTTACTTCATCACTAAGCGGAAAGAGAGGCTTTTGCATTGGTCCGCCCATCATGAGTTAAGTTTTTAAGTGAGAGAGTGACTGAGACAGAGAGAGACTTCACGAGGGAGTATAAAAGCGTTGCAGGTTCAAACTCACATCATTCTAACAAGTAGATTCAAAGCACAAACATGGCATTCAAAGTAAGTAATCAATAGGATTATTTTTATATCAGATATATTTTTTTTAATTATCATTATCATAAGAATTAACTGATAGTAGCAGAAAAAAAATCAAGAGACATTTTCAGATTTTACGATTTTTTTTTTTTTTTTTTTTTTTTTGTTATAGTCTTCAAGTTAAATCTTATTTCTAGTGTTGATTATTTTAAAGATGGTAATTTTTCTTTTTTCTTGCTCTTTTCAATTTTTTTTTAATTAATTTTATTATTAATTTTTTTTTAGTTTACTGATTGTTTAAACACTTATCATGGTGAACAACAATGTCAGATATTAATTGATAAATTTTAAGATTTAAGCTACATAGATCAGATTTGATAACATAGACTGATTTACCGATATTCAGACCTTAATTTTAGATCAAACTAATACATTAACTAGTTGACACGTGCTGATGATATGGTTTTACTTTCAGTTCTTGGCATTTGCCGCTGTTATCGCCGTTGCACGCGCTGGAGTAGTTGCTCCAGTCGGCTATGCCGCTGCCCCCGCAGTAGCTACCTATGCCCATGCCCCAGCCTATGGTGCATACCCTGCAGTAGCTAAGGTTGCCGCTCCTCTGGGATACGCCGCACCCGCCTACGCCGCCCCTGCCTACGCTGCACCTGCATACGCTGCACCTGCCTATCACGCAGCTGCCCCAGTCGCCTATGCTGCCCCCATCGCTAAGGTCGCCGCTCCTCTTGCCTATGCTGCACCAGTTGCCAAGGTAGCTGCTCCTCTGGGCTATGCCGCCCCCGCTTACGGATACGCTGCCCCAGCTATTGCTAAGGCTATTGTTCCCGGTGTTGCCAAGGTTGCCGTCGATGCTGACTACGACCCTAACCCACAATACAGCTACTCTTATGACATCCAAGATGCTCTTACCGGAGACAGCAAGAACCAACACGAAACTCGTCAAGGAGATGTTGTCCAGGGATCTTACTCTCTGACTGAGCCCGATGGTACCCGTCGTACCGTTGAATACACCGCTGATCCCGTAAACGGATTCAACGCTGTTGTCCACAAGCAGCCCCTCGTCCAGAAGGCTATCGTTGCTGCCCCAGCTATTGCTAAGGTCGCTGCTCCCCTCGCCTATGCTGCTCCCATCGCTAAGGTAGCTGCTCCTCTGGGATATGCTGCCCCCGCCTACGGTTATGCCGCTAAGGTTGCTACCCCAGCATTCGCTGCCCCAGCATACGCTGCCCAAGCTTATGCTGCCCCAGCTTATGGTGCCTATGCTGCACCAGCCATCGCTAAGGTTGCCGCCCCCGTAGCTCACTACGGTGCTGCACCAGCTTACGGTTACGCCGCTGCCCCAGTCGCCAAGGCTTACCTCGGTTAAGTCATTTTAAATTGACACCAAATACCTGAATCTAAATACTCTAAGCTTCTTTTTTCCTTCTCCCATCTTCACCATGCACTTCATCCACATACCATCTCTGTATTATAAATTTTCTTATATTTCTATTGCGTCGAGACAATGTCATAATTCATTTTTTTTTATATATGTGTAATATATAACATGATTTGTTTTTTTAATCATTTTTTATATATAGATATATACATAATAATAATTGTATTTATATTTTTTGACTTGATATGTGATCTGTTTCATTGACTTGTTGTTTTAATAGAAATAATAAAATTTACTATTGTATAAAAATATATATAACTATACTTTTAATATTTTAAATATACCTTTATCACTACGATATAAAAATTGTACTAAAAATAACTTTACATTTTATAAGCATCAATTTTTATGCAAATAGAACTAGAAATGTCTATATACAAACGTTTAAAAAAAAAAACATTAAAAATTGTTAAAACAATACTCATGCAAAATCAATTACGAATATGAATTACTTGTATGAATTGAATAATAATCAAGCACCATAAAATAATCATCTTAAAGTAATTTTTATAATATAATTACTTTTAACGTGTAATAAATAATGAGAAAACGAAAGTTTTTTTTTTAAGTATAAATGTACATAGTACTTATAATCTAGTTACATCGGATTCATAATATACAAGAGATTACAAAATAAATTAGAGAAAGTGTATCGTTTTTATTATTATTATTATTTAGACATGTATGGATGCTTTGGTGACTTCAATATTGCTTAGAGCTAAAATGTAGTTATTTATTTTTACGTCACTCTAAAAAAAATTACGTAATTTTGAACTAGTTCTTGATTTTAAATTATTCATCTCGTTAGAGAATAATTGTTTACTTCATTATAAGAGTAGGAAAAAAATGACTAATTTAAACTTTTTTTTATTATCATTTGATTATAGTTATTAAAATTTATAGTATAGTTAGGATAAATTGTTAGAGTTAGAAATTTTTTGTATTTTTTAGCACAACATTTTTGTAGAAAGCTCCAGAATTTATTTTAATAGTTATTATAAAATATTATATAGGTATTATATAATTATTAAAATAATAAAGAATTTCTTAAGATATATAAACTTTAGAAAAATTTAGTTTATTAGATAATTTTCATGACATAAAAAATAATAATAAAGTATGACGAATTGGGTAAACAAATAAAAAATAAGACTCAATAAGCGTTATTTTAGATATAATTGAATATCTCCGCGAATATTTGGGCTATTTGGATAAGACTACCACCGGAAGATAGAAAAAATGCACAATTTTCCATGCCCAAATCATTAACAACAGTTAATATAGTTTTCAGTCCATAAAGGGCTAATAACCATAAATATTGTTAATGATAGGGGATGACAAAAACTTGTACATTCAAGCTATCTTTGGGTGGTAGTTTCATCCAAAAAGCCCAAAATTTCAAGGTGATAATCAAGTTGCTTTTTTTAATATCCCTACTTTTCTTTAGAAATAAGTACAATTTTTTCTTTACAATATTTTTAAACAAAAGATAATTTGTTATGTTTATAATTATTTTTATTTATTAAACACCAAGGTGTACTTATTATGTTTATTTATGTTTATTATTATGTACTTTTTATGTTTATAAGAAATATGGATGAGAAATCATAAAATTTTGATGTTTGATGGTATGGGCTTTTCTGAAGAGTTCTATAGGGTGATTTGATTTCATTCATGTTAAAGTCGACGTCATATGTGAGTATACTCACAAGTAAGGCTCCCGACATGTATACGGCCAAATCGCCTCAAACTTTCAGGGATGGTGTCATTTTGGTCCAAATGTATGGAAAAAAATTTGTAGCGGCAGAACCAAACTTTTACGGCTTTTACGGGCCATTGAAATTTGCCGTAAAATACATGTGTTTAAATGGGACGTAAAAAATTATTTTCACAGGACAGTGTCTGTGGAGTCAAATTATATGTAAAAAGTGACGCTGTTTCCGAATATCAGGTTTAAAAAATCGCAAATTCAAAAATTAGGGGCCCCAGGGGCCCCAAAGTTTACCTCTACCCAACTTTTTGCTCTTCATACCGCTCCATAAATTAAAAAAAAATTTATATCACCTCATCATGAACTTTTTAGTATAGTAAATTAAATTTCCAATCGATTGATGTATATTAGGTTGGGTTTTGATGCAGATCTTGGGTCGTAGAGGGCTCGGGAAGCCGAAAATTATGTATTTTACAGCCGCTAGGCAAGAAATAACATGGGAGTAAATAGGGAAAATACACACTAATTGATGAAATCAAAGGAAAATTTCTGAACTTATGTAAAAATGTGTGCTGATTACAATAAAATTAGTTTTATTTTTCTAAACTCAAAATTTTGTCCCCCAGGGGCCTTAAACAGGGCCCCGAGACAAGTTTTACGCTGATGCGATGCCCATTTATTTCCGTTTAAAATTCAGCAAGTTGCCAAATTTTAATATTGCTTTAATATTTATATAGAAAATTAAATTTCCTATCTATTGATGTGCATAACATGTAGGGATTGTTTGCATGGTGGGCAGCAAATGGTACCAAAGTTGAAATTTTGCTTCGCCGAAAGCATTTTTCTTTGTTGAGCAAAATGTTGACAAAAAATGGCAAAAAAAACAGGCCAATTTGACTTGTTTCAAAGAAATTGCTAAATAACTGCAAGGAATTTGTAGGTACAAAAATGATGCCAGCAGATGTTTTGTTTTAGACTAAATTCTGAAAATTTTGGCTATTTTCAAAAATTTATGCAATCATTTTTTAAAGAGGAAAATAGGGGTTCAAAATGGGTCTATATTTTTCTATTTTTCCGTTCTGCCTGCGACCCTGTTTGGGTAAGTTGAACTATCATAGATGAAAATTGTTGCATTTTTAGAGCTGTGTTCGGTTATTACCATTAAAAAGCGATCAGACCATTATTTTTATTTTTATTCTAATTTTTTTAATATTTTAGGGTGCCGAGACATAGTACCCCCTTTACATTTTTTTTCCTCAAAAAAAAAATTTTCTCAAATTTTTGTGTGATACATGTTTTTAGGTCAAAATTTGACCCAGAAAAACAAAAATCAAGTTATTTTAGCAAAATAATCATTTTTAAGGGTATGAGAGCATTTTTAAAAAATATGCCCCATTTAATTGCATGTTAAATTGAGAGTGGTTATAAGTAACCTGATATTTCTACAGACTTTTAAGTTATCTGTGACAAATTATCCGGATAATTTTTTATCCGTTTATCCGGTTCTGTGAAAACTTGTTATCCGGATAACGGATAATTTTTATCCGGATTTAAAACGGATAATTTTTATCCGTTTCACAAAAGGATAATTTTTATCCATTTCTCAAAAGGATAATTATTATCCGTTTTTAAAACGGATAACTTTACCCTTTTCACAAACAGATAATATTTGTCTGTGGCAGTAACGAAATTCTTAATACTTTTGGTTATATTTTTCACAAATGGATAATTTTCATCAGTTTCCTTTGCTTTTCTTCTTAAGTTGAAAATTATTTGGTTATGTAAAATAATAATAATATAATTTTTATTTTTATAATTTTTTTTTATAATTTTAAATGTGTTCTATAAACAAAGGCATAAATTTATTATCAGTTTTAAATTGTATACAATTCCATTATTAATAATCCACATATCTTTAAAAGAATATATTACATATACGTACTTATAAATATTATTATATAGGTTTGAAAATATTGATCAAGTGGACAAATATTGGGAGAACAACATAAAAATTCCACCAAAAGTTAATTAATTATAATCTCTTTTCATAATGAAAATAAAAGCAGCAAGATTCAAAATATAATTCAATGATATTATATAATCATCTAATTTTTAACTGTTTTTAATGCTGATAAAAATTATCCATTTATCCATTTCATAAACGGATAAATTTTATCCGTTTAAAATTATCCAGATATAAATTATCCGGATAATTTTTTATCCGTTTATCCGGTTCTGATAAAACTTTTATCGGATAACGAATAATTTTTATCCGTTTAGAAAACGGATAAAAATTATCCGTTTCTGAAACGAATGAAAATTATCCGTTTGTAAAACGGATGAAAATTATCCATTAGTAAAACGGATAAAATTATCTGTTATTCGAATAATGGATAATCGGATAAAAATTATCCGTTTATCCGGATAAAAAATTATCCGGATTTGCCCAGCAGCTCTAAATTTTAAATGATAAGTCAAATTTAGACATTGTACTATATTTATTGTTTAATTTTTTCGTTCATTCTTTCGTTCGATCAACCGCTCATTCCTGCATTCATTCATTCATTCATTCATTCATTCATTCATTCATTCATTCATTCATTCATTCATTCATTCATTCAATCATTCTTTCGTTCGTTCGTTCGTTCGTTCGTTCGTTCGTTCGTTCGTTCGTTCGTTCGTTCGTTCGTTCGTTCGTTCGTTCGTTCGTTCGTTCTTTCGTTCGTTCGTTCGTTCGTTCGTTCGTTCGTTCGTTCGTTCGTTCGTTCGTTCGTTCGTTCATTCATTCTTTCATTCGTTCGTTCATTCATTCATTAACTCATTCATTTGTTTGTTCATTCATAGTATTAAATAACCAGTCACTCAATGAATGAATGAATCATTTACCTACTTAATCACACATTTATTTATCACGTACATTTTACGGTAATATTTGACAGCGGAAATACATGCATTATAGTAAAATATATTATTATTTATTTATGTTATATTAATTACATGAAAGATGAAATCTACGCTTAAATATACATCTAAACTAATCCTAAAATGCATCGTATGACATATGTTTGTTTATTGATATGTTGTTTACATATTTGAGATTCAAATTCAACATATTTACAGCATCAACGTTTCCGAAAATATTGCATAGTGTTTTTAAACTTCCATGATAAGCTGTTTTTCTATGCCACCCATGTTATTGAGTTATCCATTATGACGTTGCCATTAACATGAATGCATACACCCTATGATTTTTATATTTTTATTTTTAGAGCTTCATAACTTAAAGCAAAATAAGTATTATCGCAAAAGACTAAAAAGATTTGAAAAATAAAATTATTGCCACATTTCTCCTACCGGACATATTTTTAACTAAAATTGCGTTACACCATAAATATTGCTTTATATTATAAGAATAATAAAAATGTTTTTAATGAATGGCTTCAATAATTATTGCTATATACAGTGTATGCTTCCTATAATTTAATACATGTTAGAAAAACATAACACATAAAAGAAATACAAGTACACCATTGAGTGTTTACATCCATTATAAAAATAAATAATTTGTTATATATTTAAATGCAATTTTTTATTTACGTAGGAAAAAGGCTGTATTTTTTGTAAATTATTAATAATTTAAAATAAATAAATACAAAGTTTTTATTTAAATGTATAAGTGCGCTAGTTTCCTGCAATTAACAATCAACTAGCATTCAGTTATAAAAATAAAAATATTATCTTATAATATATCTTATAATATATCTTATAATATAATAATTATTAAGAAGATATTTACAAAATTTAAGATATTTTATTTAATAATTTCAAATTATTAAATAACAATAATTAAAGTTTTTACTTTTTTTAATCTTTTAAAATAAAATATTGAAACAAATATAATAAGAAATTTAGTTAACATGTATATTATAGCGTAGACTATTAATTCATGTCAATAAATAATAATACTTTACTATGTTGCATGTATTTTTGCTATCAGATATTACCGTAAAATAAGTGATAGTAAAGTTAACTTATGTTGACGTAATTTTTACACATATAATCATATGAACTTAAATCATGGAAATTGTTTCCTGTGCGATGAATAAATGAATGAAAGATTAAATGAATGAATGAATGAATGAATGAATGAATGAATGAATGAATGAATGAATGAATGAATGAATGAATGAATGAATGAATGAATGAATGAATGAATGAATGAATGAATGAATGAATGAATGAATGAATGAATGAATGAATGATTGAATGAATGAATGAATGAATGAATGAATGAATGAATGAATGAATGAATGAATGAATGAATGAATGAATGAATGAATGATTGAATGAATGAATGAATGAATGAATGAATGAATGAATGAATGAATGAATGAATGAATGAATGAATGAATGAATGAATGAATGAATGAATGAATGAATGAATGAATGAATGAATGATTGAATGAATGATTGAATGAATGAATGAATGAATGAATGAATGAATGAATGAATGAATGAATGAATGAATGCAGGAATGAGCGGTTGATCGAACGAAAGAATGAACGAAAAAATTAAACAATAAATATAGTACAATGTCTAAATTTGACTTATCATTTAAAATTTAGAGCTGCTGGGCAAATCCGGATAATTTTTTATCCGGATAAACGGATAATTTTTATCCGATTATCCATTATTCGAATAACAGATAATTTTATCCGTTTTACTAATGGATAATTTTCATCCGTTTTACAAACGGATAATTTTTATCCGTTTCAGAAACGGATAATTTTTATCCGTTTTCTAAACGGATAAAAATTATTCGTTATCCGGATAAAAGTTTTATCAGAACCGGATAAACGGATAAAAAATTATCCGGATAATTTATATCTGGATAATTTTAAACGGATAAAATTTATCCGTTTATGAAATGGATAAATGGATAATTTTTATCAGCATTAAAAACAGTTAAAAATTAGATGATTATATAATATCATTGAATTATATTTTGAATCTTGCTGCTTTTATTTTCATTATGAAAAGAGATTATAATTAATTAACTTTTGGTGGAATTTTTATGTTGTTCTCCCAACATTTGTCCACTTGATCAATATTTTCAAACCTATATAATAATATTTATAAGTACGTATATGTAATATATTCTTTTAAAGATATGTGGATTATTAATAATGGAATTGTATACAATTTAAAACTGATAATAAATTTATGCCTTTGTTTATAGAACACATTTAAAATTATAAAAAAAAATTATAAAAATAAAAATTATATTATTATTATTTTACATAACCAAATAATTTTCAACTTAAGAAGAAAAGCAAAGGAAACTGATGAAAATTATCCATTTGTGAAAAATATAACCAAAAGTATTAAGAATTTCGTTACTGCCACAGACAAATATTATCTGTTTGTGAAAAGGGTAAAGTTATCTGTTTTAAAAACGGATAATAATTATCCTTTTGAGAAATGGATAAAAATTATCCGTTTGTGAAACGGATAAAAATTATCCGTTTGTGAAATGGATAAAAATTATCCCTTTGTGAAACGGATAAAAATTATCCGTTTTAAATCCGGATAAAAATTATCCGTTATCCGGATAACAAGTTTTCACAGAACCGGATAAACGGATAAAAAATTATCCGGATAATTTGTCACAGATAACTTAAAAGTCTGTAGAAATATCAGGTTACTTATTACCACTCTCAATTTAACATGCAATTAAATGGGGCATATTTTTTAAAAATGCTCTCATACCCTTAAAAATGATTATTTTGCTAAAATAACTTGATTTTTGTTTTTCTGGGTCAAATTTTGACCTAAAAACATGTATCACACAAAAATTTGAGAAAATTTTTTTTTTGACGAAAAAAAATGTAAAGGGGGTACTATGTCTCGGCACCCTAAAATATTAAAAAAATTAGAATAAAAATAAAAATAATGGTCTGCTCGCTTTTTAATGGTAATAACCGAACACAGCTCTAAAAATGCAACAATTTTCATCTATGATAGTTCAACTTACCCAAACAGGGTCGCAGGCAGAACGGAAAAATAGAAAAATATAGACCCATTTTGAACCCCTATTTTCCTCTTTAAAAAATGATTGCATAAATTTTTGAAAATAGCCAAAATTTTCAGAATTTAGTCTAAAACAAAACATCTGCTGGCATCATTTTTGTACCTACAAATTCCTTGCAGTTATTTAGCAATTTCTTTGAAACAAGTCAAATTGGCCTGTTTTTTTTGCCATTTTTTGTCAACATTTTGCTCAACAAAGAAAAATGCTTTCGGCGAAGCAAAATTTCAACTTTGGTACCATTTGCTGCCCACCATGCAAACAATCCCTACATGTTATGCACATCAATAGATAGGAAATTTAATTTTCTATATAAATATTAAAGCAATATTAAAATTTGGCAACTTGCTGAATTTTAAACGGAAATAAATGGGCATCGCATCAGCGTAAAACTTGTCTCGGGGCCCTGTTTAAGGCCCCTGGGGGACAAAATTTTGAGTTTAGAAAAATAAAACTAATTTTATTGTAATCAGCACACATTTTTACATAAGTTCAGAAATTTTCCTTTGATTTCATCAATTAGTGTGTATTTTCCCTATTTACTCCCATGTTATTTCTTGCCTAGCGGCTGTAAAATACATAATTTTCGGCTTCCCGAGCCCTCTACGACCCAAGATCTGCATCAAAACCCAACCTAATATACATCAATCGATTGGAAATTTAATTTACTATACTAAAAAGTTCATGATGAGGTGATATAAATTTTTTTTTAATTTATGGAGCGGTATGAAGAGCAAAAAGTTGGGTAGAGGTAAACTTTGGGGCCCCTGGGGCCCCTAATTTTTGAATTTGCGATTTTTTAAACCTGATATTCGGAAACAGCGTCACTTTTTACATATAATTTGACTCCACAGACACTGTCCTGTGAAAATAATTTTTTACGTCCCATTTAAACACATGTATTTTACGGCAAATTTCAATGGCCCGTAAAAGCCGTAAAAGTTTGGTTCTGCCGCTACAAATTTTTTTCCATACATTTGGACCAAAATGACACCATCCCTGAAAGTTTGAGGCGATTTGGCCGTATACATGTCGGGAGCCTTACTTGTCAGTATACTTACAAGGGAACATTTTTCCTTGTCACTCGTGGATTAAGCTCTAATTTATACCAAAGATTACCCTACCGATATGATGGCCCATGGTAGGAAACTTAGCCGTAAAGCTGTGAAATTTCAGTCAAAAGGGCCTATCTGCTTTAACATGGGGTTAAATGGGACAAAAATCTAAATTTTCTTAGATTGTTTTGAAACTGACATATATTATGTAAAAAGTGATTTTCTTTTCGAAAAAAATCATTAAAAAATTCTAGGACCCATAATAAGGGGCCCACGGGCCCAAAATCTGCTTTTTCTGGTATTTTTTGTGCTTTTTAGCTTATATCAATTTGAATTCTATATGTATGATCATTTTAGTTATAGAAACACGTTTCTTATAAAATTTCAAATCAAAATATATGCGTTATGCGTTGGTACAATCTAATACTGTAAAGAAAAACGGCCCTGAAACGGAAAAATGACCCATAAATATGGCAATAACATGCGTTTAAATGGGCTAAAAATGAAATCTTAAGAGATTTTTTTTAAACTAACATATAATATGTAAAAAGTGATGTTCTTTTCGAAAAAAATCATTTAAAAAATCTGGGACCCATATTTAGGGGCCCGCGGGCCCAAAACCTGCTTTTCTGGTAGTTTCTGGTGCTTTTTAGCTCACATCAATTTGAATTCTATATGTATGCTCACTTTAGGTACTGTAACACGTTAGTTATTATTGTTATAATCAAAGATGTGCTATTTCTATCAAAAAAACTGAAATTATGTTACTTAAAACGGCCCCTGATTTGGGATTATTACTCCTAGAAGTAGCATTACGATATACAGGCCGATACAGCCGACTTTCGGTGCAAGATAGCCTAAAAAGTGCAAGACAATGACCCACATTATTTTGGTCTAATTAAGCAAAAAAACACATTAAATGTTCAAAAATGTAAAAAAAAAAGTCTCCTCATAAGCTCCTGTATATAAAAAAAATTACGCTCCAAAAATCGTCAAAAAACGACCCAATTTTGTAACATTCATAAAAATACTGAAACCCCTCAAAAACTACAAAACCTACAAAGTTTTCTACAGCAAACTTTTTAAAACTGACTGTATTACGCACCTTTTCATGAGTGTAACTTGAAAATCTGCCCGTATTTTCTATTAGCAAATGGTGCCTAAAAATTGGTCCGAAAAACACGTCTTTTTGCTGCTGTGGGCTACCCAGGCCAACATGCGCATGTTGTAATACATCAAAATTGTTGCATTTTTTTTGCTTTACACACTGGTTATCTTATAAATATTGTAGCTCTATTTGTAAGTGCGCTACAATGCAAAATGTGGTTTTGATTGGGGTCGAAAGAAGGGGGACCCCTTCTTTGTTTTTAGGACCAAACCAAAAAAAAAAAAATTGCAAAACATATGTTTTTAAGTCAATTTTGGGGCCTAGATTTTGAAAATTTAATTAGTTTTTCGATATTTAAAATATTAATAGCACAACAGGGATTTTATTTTATTATCCTATTTAAAAACTTGTTAAATAAGTATATGTAAAATTTAAGCACTAATAGGTCACTAATAATTGCAACTACTACAACTGTATAGATTTTATTGTTCTATTTATTTTTGCTCATGATGCGTAAACCTTGAATTAGGGAGACAAAATTAAATTCAAGTAACAATATTAAGAAATGCATTATTTATTATTAAACCATATACCACATAAAACAACATTGTGCTTTTTAATGAACTGATGACAATTCTTACCAGAATGTTGATGTAGCCCCACGAGAGAGTGTGAAAATACTGTAAAGTATGCAACCTGCGTAAAAATTTCATTTTATGACGTCAGACACATGCAAAAATTAGTATGAAAATGTTGTGCGGGTTGCATAAATTGAATATTCTGTTCACTGCTACGGGGCTAACTGTTGGGTTTGGGGAGACAAACTTAAGTTATTTATATAAATCTTATGAAGTGTTTGGTTATATAAATGCCTTTTTTTTTTTTTTTTTTTTTTTTTTGCTATTCGTTTAATCAATTTTAAATTTCTAAGAAATTATATAATAAACATAGTTTTAAAAACGAAAAATAAGTTATGGAAAAAATTCAAAGTTAAACACATTTTTGCAAATTTGAAATCTTATATTTTTATGGGACGCGTTACGAGTAATTACATTCAAATTAAAACAAGGCTTTAAATAAATATATACATATGACATACGCCGTATAAATATTTATATGCTTAAATCAGAGTATTTATCGTAGATATAAATAGGGATTAAAAATAACAGATATATAGTGACACATAAATATAACTTTTTTAATAATTTATTATAATCTTTTATCAATAAGATAATTGTATAAAAATTGTATTTTTAAAAATTTTTTTTTTTAATTGCAGTTATTATTACTTGTATAAATAAAATGTGCTAACAAAAAAGATGAAAGTTAAAATTCACATATTGATATAGAAACTATCTACCTTGCAGTTACCTAAAAAAAATAAAAGTTTATGTAATGCATTTATTTTTAAATGCATTACTATATACTCATTTTTAAAGTATTTTTTATTTAAATTACATTACCAGCTACAAGAGGTAACTGTGATGACGAATAATTTTTATTATAATTTAATTTGTAAAAAGCATCATTTGCATGCCATCTATGAATTGAATTAATAATCTCGTCAATAAATAAAGGGTAAAAATCATATGTTTCGCATAACAGAGACGTGAGTGAATTTAGGAAAAGGTTGTTGCTTTAGAGGATTAGTTATGATTAATCCATTAAATGTCATTAATATGCTACTATCTGACTTCAAGAAGAACTTTACATCAGTAACTCCAATCACGCGAGATGAAGTTAAGTTAAAATCACAAATTAAGGGTAAGATATATCATTGCAGGTGTACTACTTTTCCAGACAGCAAATACGAGATAGACGATGGAACAAAATTATTTTAAAAATCATATACTTTTAAATTATTCTCAACATTATTTGAATTTTATACATTTATCTTTCCTACGCTTATACAGACGTATACGTCTCTTCATTAAAAGTATTCTTAAGAAAAATAGAATATTTATTTATTAAGGTACTACTTTAGGGTAGGAGTGAAAATTTGTTATTATGACTTTGAATTAAGTTAAGACTGGGGTACCCAAAAATGAAATCAAAAAAATTCTATCTTCAAAACTCTCGTCGCAACAGAGCGTCAAAGTATCGCAAATGCCCCGCCCCCTAATGCTAATAAATCTATATTTGGACCCTAATTTTGACCCACTTCAAAATTTTTTCAGCGGTTAAAAAAAATACTAGCTTGTTCTTCGTGTTGATTTTTAATGACAAATGATTTTTCAGATTTTTCTAGAACGAATCTGCCGAGAAAAAAATTATCGCAAATTTACCCATGTTAATGTGAATATGCAATCTTCATTAATTTTTTTCTCTATAAATGTCTCGTAAAAATCGATTAAAAAGTCAAATTCATTAAAACTTGATCTATAGAACACACTAGTATTTTTTGTTTAGAAGTTGGCCAAGAAAAATTTTGCACACGGGGAGCTTGAAGTGTTGTATGTTTTGGGTGTTAAAGGGGGCGTATCCCAACGACTTTTAATGCTAATTTGCGGAAGATTTGATTTGAGCCGAAACTTTTTGCAGTATAGAGAATTGTTCCTTGGTTCATTATGAACCTAAAAAGTGATATTAAATTAATTTTACGACAACATCGCTACCCTAAAGTAGTACCTTAACAGTAAAACCTAATAGTCAATCTGGATATATATCAATTAATTTTGTCATTCCCGGCAAAAATTATATTTAAATTATAGCTCGAATAACCTTAACAACAAAATTTAGTTAAAGCTTTATAAAAAAATAATACACGAATATAAAATTATTTGTTGTAGGTTGTAGCCAAAAAAAAAATATTAAATCCAATTTTTGTCGGTACAACGCGTAATTTCGTAGGATGATTCTTCCAGAAACGCCAGTTAAAAAAGTCGTCTTTTGTGTGCATTTGCTGTGCAGCAATTGCAAAGCACAAAATAATACTTCATTAAAAATTGTCACACACAAAAAAAAATCATCCTATATAGCAAGACTATTAACAAAGTCAAAAACAAATAAGAGTTCTGATTTACTGCACATTATTTTATGATTCAATCATTGTGCAAAGTATTTTATTTTTTTATTAAATAAAATAATAAAAATAATATAATAAATAATAATAATAATAAATAATTTATTATTATATAAATAATAATAATAATATTATATAATATTATATAATTATATTATATTTATAAAAATAATATTAATATATAAATATATATTTAAATAAGCTTACCTATTAAAGTAATTTGAGTACTTTTGAATGTAACTTACGAATTTGCAACTTGAATACAAAAGTACGTAATTTACTGTGAAGCTCTGGCCAAAAGTTTAAGAACAATTTGTATAGGCAACCCGCAACCACCCTATGTTATCTTCATAAGAAAACGCTGCGGCCGCCGCTGCCCTGTTTTTAACTTTTGGCAAGAGCTGTACGTATATGTGTGCAATATATATTTACACAGTATATTCTGGCAAAAGTTATCCATGGATATTCACTGATTCCCATGGATAATGTCTAGTTTCCCATGGATATTTACATATTTCCCATGTATATTAGTGTTTCCCACGTGGACTTTATTTCTATCCATGGGAAATTAAATATCCATGGACAGATTTTAATATTTCCCACGTAGTTTATAATTTCCATGGATAGTTTACATATATTTTCCATGGATATTAGTGTTTCCAACGTAAACTTTATTTCTATCCATGGGAAATTGAATATCCATGTTAGCTAGGGTTTACGTGCTAATTTTAAAGTGAAATTTATGAATCCTTTTTTTTTTTTTTTTTTTTTTTTCGCATTTAAACTTGAATATTGTATTTTATCTTTTCTTGATGTTGATTTTTTATTTCGTGACCGATCAGTTTGCAGGCGTTATTCTTTCACTAATTTATAAAAAAAAAAGAATATATTTTTTTTCAATAAATAACGCTAATAATTATTGTATATTTTTATCTTTTATTTGCTGTCTGGATAAATTTGCAAATACTCTTGAATTTATTAAATCTTTCAAATTAAGGTTTATAAATTAAAAACTTATAAATTTTACTTGCGATTTACAACATTTTATTTTATTTCAGCAATTCTTACTGAATGTATAACAAATGAAATTGTTGTAAAAGAAGAAGAAGAAACACTTTATATTGATGGAGGTTTTGTGGATGATAAAAATGAAGATGTGCTTATGGAAGAAGCTATAGATTTAAATACACTGCTGTTTGGAACTTGTGATGACTACGAGCTAAATGATGAGGAATCTACTCCTACTTATTCTGGAGAATCACAAGTCTCATCTTATTCTCAAGAATCCCCACCAAAAAAGCAGCAAAAAGTTATAGTACCATTTGAAATAAAACAAAACGCAGTTAAAATGTGGAGAAATGTAAAAACTGGCAAACGACGTCAATTTTCTTCTGTTCGTCAGTCATTCAAGCAATATTTAAATAATGAAAGGCAGCTGTATCGGTGGGAGAAAGATGTAAATTTATTTGGATCTCGCACTGACAAGTTAAGGAAAATTTCCGATTCAGTGCAAAATAAATTCTTACACGCAAAAGAAAACTCCTTGCAGGTACATGACATGGATCTCAAACGCTGGGCACTCCAATGTGCAAAAGAAATAGAACTATTAGATTTTAAAGCTTCTAGCACGTGGCTATTAAACTTTAAAGAAAAAAACCGCATTTGCTCCAGGAAGATTACAAAGTTTATCACAAAATCACAACTTAAAAATAAAGATAAAATTATAGAAGAAGCAAAAAAGTTTGTAGAAGAAGTAGCTAAACCTAAAATTAAAGAATTAGGAGAGGAAAACATTGTTAATACGGACCAGACGGGATTTAGCCGTGAAATTCACTCGGGCAGAACTCTAGATTTCGTTGGTGTAAAAAAAGTAGAGGTGCAAGCCCAGTCCAAAAATGCTCTGACACATTCCTATACGGCAATGCCAAGTATAACCATGTCAGGTATGGTATTACCAACGTTGCTTCTCGTATTGCAAGAGCAAGGAGGAGTTTTTCCAAAGACAGTGAAATTGTATGACGCAAAGAATGTTATTGCGTTAGCTAGCAAGTCAGGAAAAATGCACAAATATCAAATGGAAAATTATTTTCGTGATATTTACTTACCTAGTACTGGAAAAAGATCAGCTCTCGCCATTGATTCTTGGACCGGATTTAATGACCAAACATTTTTAGACAAGTGTTTAGAGGAAGATCATAGAGAGGTAGATGTGATGAGGATCACTGCAGGAGCTACTGGTGATTTTCAGCCTCTCGACAAATACTACAATCGCCAATATAAAGCCTACGTTAAAGTCTCTTCAGATTTTGTTATTCTCGACGAGTTAGATTGGGACTTGAAGAACAGAAACAATATTATTATACTGCAGTCTGTTGTACACCAGCAATTTTGTAGTCCTCGCTTTGAAAATATGATACGTTATGCCTGGTACAGCTGCGGCTACACAGACAAACGTCCTGAAGAGTTCGAAACCCCAGTTCAGTTCGGTTTTAAAAATCCAGGGAATACATGTTGTAAATGTGAAGAGTACAATTTTGTGACTTGTGCGTGGTGCAAACAACATTACTGTTTCCTGCATTTTTTTATCAAAGATCAGCATTACTGTGATACATATATTCCCTAGATATCAGTTATATGATTTTTTTTTCAGTTGCTATAATGTATTATATTTATTTGTTAGATTAATTATTTGAACATTTATAAAGAGTTCTGCAGCTTATTGCAAAAAAAAAAAAAAAAATCTTAATTAAAAATAAATGAGTTATTTATAAATAAATTGAAATAAATATTTAATTATGTTTTATCTTGTCAATATAAACACAAATACAGTTAAAAAAATTAAAGATAATTTAGTTAAATTACTTTGAAATTTTAAAAACGTTTTGAACAGAACTATACATAAAAGCATGAATTGTTTTTTCATAATTTTTTTATGGAAATAAATTTTTAAAAAGGTTTGATTTATAATATTAGTTCCACATTGTTTATATAAGGTTTTATATTTTATAAAGCAGAAGATATAAAAAAGTTATGTTCATAATAACGTAAAAATAATGTCTAATTATAAAATGTATAAAAATATATATTGTTATATATAATATATTATAAATATATAATAAAATATATATTGCTATACATACATATACGTATATATCATATATACGTATATATGTTTGTATATCCTAATGATTGTTCGAAACTCGTTTAAAAAAATACATGATAAATAATTTAATATCATTCAAAATTATATATATTTACATGTATTTATATGACATATGTATATATTTATTTAAAGCCTTGTTTTAATTTGAATGTAATTACTCGTAACGCGTCCCATAAAAATATAAGATTTCAAATTTGCAAAAATGTGTTTAACTTTGAATTTTTTCCATAACTTATTTTTCGTTTTTAAAACTATGTTTATTATATAATTTCTTAGAAATTTAAAATTGATTAAACGAATAGCAAAAAAAAAAAAAAAAAAAAAAAAAGCATTTATATAACCAAACACTTCATAAGATTTATATAAATAACTTAAGTTTGTCTCCCCAAACCCAACAGTTAGCCCCGTAGCAGTGAACAGAATATTCAATTTATGCAACCCGCACAACATTTTCATACTAATTTTTGCATGTTTCTGACGTCATAAAATGAAATTTTTACGCAGGTTGCATACTTTACAGTATTTTCACACTCTCTCGTGGGGCTACATCAACATTCTGGTAAGAATTGTCATCAGTTCATTAAAAAGCACAATGTTGTTTTATGTGGTATATGGTTTAATAATAAATAATGCATTTCTTAATATTGTTACTTGAATTTAATTTTGTCTCCCTAATTCAAGGTTTACGCATCATGAGCAAAAATAAATAGAACAATAAAATCTATACAGTTGTAGTAGTTGCAATTATTAGTGACCTATTAGTGCTTAAATTTTACATATACTTATTTAACAAGTTTTTAAATAGGATAATAAAATAAAATCCCTGTTGTGCTATTAATATTTTAAATATCGAAAAACTAATTAAATTTTCAAAATCTAGGCCCCAAAATTGACTTAAAAACATATGTTTTGCAATTTTTTTTTTTTTGGTTTGGTCCTAAAAACAAAGAAGGGGTCCCCCTTCTTTCGACCCCAATCAAAACCACATTTTGCATTGTAGCGCACTTACAAATAGAGCTACAATATTTATAAGATAACCAGTGTGTAAAGCAAAAAAAATGCAACAATTTTGATGTATTACAACATGCGCATGTTGGCCTGGGTAGCCCACAGCAGCAAAAAGACGTGTTTTTCGGACCAATTTTTAGGCACCATTTGCTAATAGAAAATACGGGCAGATTTTCAAGTTACACTCATGAAAAGGTGCGTAATACAGTCAGTTTTAAAAAGTTTGCTGTAGAAAACTTTGTAGGTTTTGTAGTTTTTGAGGGGTTTCAGTATTTTTATGAATGTTACAAAATTGGGTCGTTTTTTGACGATTTTTGGAGCGTAATTTTTTTTATATACAGGAGCTTATGAGGAGACTTTTTTTTTTACATTTTTGAACATTTAATGTGTTTTTTTGCTTAATTAGACCAAAATAATGTGGGTCATTGTCTTGCACTTTTTAGGCTATCTTGCACCGAAAGTCGGCTGCATCGGCCTGTATATCGTAATGCTACTTCTAGGAGTAATAATCCCAAATCAGGGGCCGTTTTAAGTAACATAATTTCAGTTTTTTTGATAGAAATAGCACATCTTTGATTATAACAATAATAACTAACGTGTTACAGTACCTAAAGTGAGCATACATATAGAATTCAAATTGATGTGAGCTAAAAAGCACCAGAAACTACCAGAAAAGCAGGTTTTGGGCCCGCGGGCCCCTAAATATGGGTCCCAGATTTTTTAAATGATTTTTTTCGAAAAGAACATCACTTTTTACATATTATATGTTAGTTTAAAAAAAATCTCTTAAGATTTCATTTTTAGCCCATTTAAACGCATGTTATTGCCATATTTATGGGTCATTTTTCCGTTTCAGGGCCGTTTTTCTTTACAGTATTAGATTGTACCAACGCATAACGCATATATTTTGATTTGAAATTTTATAAGAAACGTGTTTCTATAACTAAAATGATCATACATATAGAATTCAAATTGATATAAGCTAAAAAGCACAAAAAATACCAGAAAAAGCAGATTTTGGGCCCGTGGGCCCCTTATTATGGGTCCGAGAATTTTTTAATGATTTTTTTCGAAAAGAAAATCACTTTTTACATAATATATGTCAGTTTCAAAACAATCTAAGAAAATTTAGATTTTTGTCCCATTTAACCCCATGTTAAAGCAGATAGGCCCTTTTGACTGAAATTTCACAGCTTTACGGCTAAGTTTCCTACCATGGGCCATCATATCGGTAGGGTAATCTTTGGTATAAATTAGAGCTTAATCCACGAGTGACAAGGAAAAATGTTCCCTTGTTAGTATACTAAATAACATAGGCCAGTATAGGAAAATGACTCATTATGACAGTTTAAAAATACTTCGCAATATTTTTGAGAGCATTGATGCTGTTAACAGATTGAATTAGTATCTCAAGTATGCAAGAAAAATAATAATAACAAAAATAAATATATAATTTTCCAAAGAAAATAGCTAAAAACTACGTTTGTCCTATGCTGAGATATGTTATTCATTGCTCAAGAAGAGCATCGAAAAGTATTTAGAATGACGTCATGCGTACACACCCTAAAGTGTTATGATATAATTAGGTATAGAAACTTTATTATTATTCCTATACTGTATAGTGCTATATATTCAAGAAAATTGCTATTAAATATAACATAATTGAGGGTGATTTCTTTTCAAGGTATACTACTTTTTCAGCAAATATATTTTGGATATCGTCTCCCTATATGTGTTACTTTTATACAAAATGCAGTTATAAATAAAAATACTCGGGATGTTTAATTATTTTAAATTTTGAAATTGGTAATGGCAAGAACTAATAATTGTGTTTAAATTTGTTGTGGTGACTTCAGAACACACTTTTGTAACTTTATCGGAAGTCACAAAAGTGAGCAAATTATCCACTGACATATTTATATTAATATTAGAATTAAATAATAAATATTTAAAAAAAGTAAAACTCTTTCACAATGGGCAATAAAATAGAAAATACTGAGATCTAATTCAGTACACGCACACTGATGTTCGATTAATTTTGCGAATACTTTTTTTTTTTTTTTTTTTTGCACACAATAAATAGCCAAACTAAATTAATCATATACAAAGTATAACACTTAAAAACAATGAATAATTTAAAGTGTTATTTAAACCATTGCAATAAATTTTATTTTAAAGAAAGCGATTACTGTATATATAATATAGATATTTATCTAAATGCTCACTAACGTGAAATTAACTAGGTGTAAATTATTTTTGGCAATAAATACATACACTACATATACGTACTACGTACTAGAACTTTAAACTATAAGTACTTGTATATACATAATACATACATTATTATGAAAGGCGGAAATGTCAAAGTTTTTGTTTTCTTCTTCCTTTTTTTTAACACTTTTTAAGGAAGCATCAAATTAAAAATTCCTTTACTAAAGAAATATATAAGAACAATTGATCATACCATGTTTTTTAATTTTTTTTTTAATGTACATACATACATGCAAGTAATTTTAAACACGTAAATTTAGAGAGGGGGAATAATTTTTGACATTATTTGAACTTACTTCTATATACACGTGTGCGAATAAAAAAATATACACAAACTTCCTATATGTTCCGGTGTTTGTTTATAATTTCAATAATGTTGTTTGATTGTAATGATAAATAATAAATAACTGATGAGCTATATCATTACTGTATAATGCTACAATTATATTTATGCATAGAGTAACAGAATGCATACAAAAAAAAAAAAAAAAAAAAAAAAAAAAACATAGAATAAATTAAATTAGCAAAATAAAAACTAATAATTAGAGAGGAGGGAGGGAGGGAGAGAGAGAGAATGAGAGAGAGAGAGGGAGAGGGAGAGATTAGAAATTATGAACCTTTATCAAAGTATCTGCACAATAAAAAAAATGTTAATGCATGGCTGATTATCTATACCATGAAAAAAATCAAAATAATTATTTTGAACAGAATTGAATCAATACAGGAACTTAAAAAAAAAAAAAAACAACAACAACAACAACAACAACTTATAAGCTTATTGAGGCGCATTGCAAATTTCTGCTTTAGTTCAAACCATACGGAATTGTTTTAAAGAAATATACTTTTTCAAGGGTTTATAAAAAAGTATATTGCTTTTTTTTTTATAATATATTATTATTATTATTTTTTCTTTTGCAACATTTTTTAATTCATTAATAAAATATGTACCTGACATTTTAACCTCTAATTGATAAAATTATATTATACAGTATATAGCTATTATTTCTCATAGATATTATACTGTATACACAATAAATACATTATTTGTATTTAATTAAAACACGTTAACAAATATTAAATACAAGATAAATGAATATTAATTACTATTTGACAAGGTACAATTAATATTACATATGCATACAATTAAAAAATATGTTTTCTCATTATAATAACTTTGCTGAATAATGGTTTGTACATTTTTTTTGTCTGTTTGAATTTAGACCATAGCCTTGTCTTAAATATATATTTTTAACTAATTGTATGCACACGATTCATTGTTTTAAGTCTTTTTAAAAAAAATTTAGTAATATGTGTGTGAAAATTTGTTTTCCATGTATTGTAATATGCTACTGTAACAGAGAAAATAATAAACTATTATATCATAAAAAAAAAGATGAGAAAGTAGGAGAGTTTAGGTTTCAATTATTAGTAAAAATCAGGAAAGAAACGATTCAAAAATTTATTTTATTTTTTAGGCTCTTGCAGGCTTTTTTGCAATATATATTTTTTAAACTTTTGCAAAATTTGTGATTATTTAACCAACGTTTTTCTTATGTAGAAAAAGGATGGCTAAATTTTCAAGAATGCATTTTTGTCATGAAAAATCGTAAAATTATTGATATATATTATTGATTCCTTCGAGTTTTAAATTTGACAACTTACTTATTTAGTTGTTGTTGTTGTTATTATTGCTGCTGCTGTTGTTGTTGTTAGTTTTCTTTATTATTATTTTTTTTTTACTCGTCATGGTGTTTTTGTTCTTTGTCTCCTTCAACTCAATAGACAATTGAAGTGAAAATAAATGTTCAACATTTGACTCCATATTTTAGATTTAAGCCAAATTTTGCAAATAGTGTATATCAAATGCAATTAGGGGGGGGGGGAAGCCAAAGTTAACAAATAAAGAAAATCTATATTTTCAAGCGTTTAATTTTACGTATATAATTTGGTTCACCATAATGACAACTAATGGTTAAGCGCACACAAAACTTAAATACGCAATGTTTTTAATTTCTTGGTTTGATGACGTCAGAGGCTAATTTTAAAAAATGTCCAAATATTCAAATATCGTTAAAAATAATAATAATACTAATAATAAAACTTCTCGTACAAGAAATGGCTGTAATTTTTTATTATTATTGTTTAATTCAACTTTACTACTGGTAAATGTAGAAATTTGATGATAAATCTACACATCATGTTCTCTAACATTACTACACATCAACTGCTATACTTATATCTATGTCATTTCAATGTTATAATTAATTGAAACCATATGGCTTATAATCATGATAGACAACATATTAATAATAAGTACTGTATACTGTATTATGTAAATTAATCAAAAAAACAAAAAATTACTTACAATAGATTAATTAACGTAAATAATAATATTTAAAGTTAAGGTTAGATATAGATAAAATGTAATTAGGCACACATACATAACCAACCTTGTAGAAAATGAAATTGCATAAAAATACAATTATTAGCCCTTGGCAATCACATTACTTTTTCTTTAAGTTCAGGGTACATTTAAAGGCGTGGCTACCACATTGTGCAGTGAAAGCTATATTTTACTATATATTTACAATGTTATCTTTGAAATTTATTAATGCAATAATGCATAAAATAAGTGCATAATATATACATTTTTAATTATTATTACGAAAATAAATAAAATTGCATAGGTATAAATACCGAGTGCAGTTACTAGGATTTTATCAGTTTGTCTAGCAACTTTTAAAATGGCATACAAGGTGAGTTAGCTGCGTGAGTTATTTATTAAAGACTATACTATTATATAAATATTTACGTACTATATGAATCTGTTTGAAAAATAATTATCTAATTTTCATTTTTTTTATATGATTTTTTTAATGTAGAAAATAAAAGCAATGGACACGTTAAGTTTAAGTTTAATAATGTGTAGAAAAGTTTTTTGAAGGAATGGAGTCCATAAATACCGGAAGTGCTTGTTTGTGCAGTCATTTGATGGTGTGCTAGTCAGCTATATTGCATTTACTTAATTATGACAGAAGTATTGATTTTGTAGAAGTCTATCTATGATATTAGAATTTCAAGAAATATTATATTTTATAGTTGATAAGATATTGTTACGTTAGAAATTATTATAAAAATTTAAATCACCAACACATTTGTCTAAAATTATATTCATCAATATTTCAGTTCGTCGTTCTCTCCGCCGTGTTGGCTGTTGCCAATGCTGGTCTCCTTGCCGCCCCCGGTGTGGCTCACTACCCTGCTGCCCACTACCCCGCTGCAGTAGCTCACTACCCCGCTGTCCGTCCTCTCGCCTACGCTCAACCCGCCATCCACCGTCCCCTCGCCTACGCCGCACCAGTCGCTAAGGTAGCCGTCCCAGCTCTCGCTAAGGTCGCAGTCCCCGCTGAGTACGACGCAAACCCACAATACCACTACGCTTACTCCGTATCCGATGCTCTGACCGGAGATAACAAGCACCAGGAAGAGAGCCGTGACGGAGATGTCGTGAAGGGATCTTACTCCCTTGTTGAGGCTGACGGAACCCGTCGTATCGTCGAATACACCGCTGACCCCATCAACGGATTCAACGCTGTTGTCCACAAGGAGGGAGTCGCTGTCCAGAAGGCTGTTGTTGCTGCCCCCGCTTACGCTAAGGTGGCTGCTCCTCTTGCATATGCCGCTCACGGTTACCATGCCGCCCCAGTTTACCATGCCGCCCCCGTGGCTAAGGTAGTCTCCCCTCTCGCTTATCATGGTTAAGCATTTATTTATTATGTACATGTTATAAAATAAATTATCTCTCAAAATAAGTAAATATATTTCTGTTTATCAGCACACTTTTCTTATACCCCTTAGCGAGGAACATTATATTTTTCTTGCACTAAAAATCAATTATTTCTACAATTTACAAAGGTCCAGCATTTGGGAGATGCTCGAATGAATATACAAATATACTATATATATTGAATGGATAACCTGCCTAGACGTTTCTATGGTTTCTGTAGACTGTCGTGGCGAATCCTGGGCTGTATGCTTGCACAGTGGCTAGCCCGTGATTACGCTTGCATATTTATGTAGATAGCCCCTTGTTATAACTAAATTGTTTTAATGAGAAAATGGTAGAAAGGTGAAGCATAATATGGTTCATAAAATCCTCATTATCATTTTTTATAATAGAAAAAAAAAATTTAAAAAATTAAAATTATCAATTCTATTTTTATATAATTTTCGTTATAAAATAATAAAATTTTTAATCGGTCAATCAGAAGTACAAATTTACTTACAAAGTTCAACGAAATTTCATTAGATGGAGCTAGTTTACAATCATTCAATATCACATGTAACTGTTTAACATTATTACGTATACGTATATCCAGTTATAAAATATTAGGTCAGAAAATAAAAGTGATATACATATTTAAAAAAAAAATCGAATCAAATCTACAAAAGAAACTTGTTTATAAATTTCAAGGATTTCTTACACTTAAAAAAAAGAAGTCATATATATTTTTTTAACATAACAAGAAGACTAACAGGTTTGAAAACTTATACTTGACTTTGGTAAAGCTTTTTTATATTATATATTATATTATAATATATAAAAAATGAAACCAAAAGAATAAAATATCAAATTTCATGTCAAGGACATTAAAAATGAAAGTGAACTCTTGAACTTCTTCTTAATTTAAGAACCAGAAATGATATCGGTCACAGAGGGTGATCAAAAGTAGACTGAAACATTATCACTTGCTTATTATTATTTTACGGTGAGGTGGGTGTTTTAATAAAGAAGGGGGCTAAATTTTTAGCACAAGAGAATTTGTATGGTTAAATACAAAGTATATAATTTATAACGCAAATCAAAATTATTCTCTCTATTGAATTTGTAATGTCAATTTTGAAACTGAATTTTGAATATTAAATTTGAATAGAATTTCGAATGCTCTCTCTCTCTCTCTCTCTCTCTCTCTCTCTCTCTCTCTCTCTCTCTGTGTGTCTCTAATTTGAGGAGCAGCAAAAGAAGACTTAAGGGTGGAGTGTGGTACCAATCACCAACCAGCAGCGTGGGAAAAGCAGAGAGACTTCTATTCTCCCATTGTTTAGCATTTTTGTGGGATTGTGGCTTTAGATTTTTTCATGTGGGGATACTTTTAAGTGCCTTAAAACATTAAATTAAAAATATATAATATCAATCATTGGTTTGAAATGAATAATTTAATACAAGATGCACCACTTTTCTCTTTTCTCGGATGCTATAACACTGTTAAATTTAAATTTTGAATTGATCATTCATTAGAATTCTACTAAAAATATTCATTGTTAATTGTATAGTTTGATTGCTGAATTATAAGTTGAAACAAAAAAGTATTTACATTTGCACACTCTGTCTGTCCGTCTCAGACGAGGAATACAGCAATTTATTTATGTTATCTCCATTTCCCTCCAAATTTTTATACCACTGAATTATGGTTTATATACTAATACTTTTTAGAAAAATTTAAATCTGTTTATTGTTCAATAAAAATGAGTCGAGCGTTGAAGTCTCTACGGAGACTTGAATGAACGGTTTCTATTGAAATCAAACAGAAATAAGTTTCAAATTAATTTTCATGCTTTTTGTTAATATTTTTATTTGACAACACAAAAAGATACTATAAATGTAATATCAAACATCCGATGCTAGTCACTACTTACCAGCTATTTTTTAAAATTATTCTTTGAAGAAAAGGATTTTCCTTTCAAATATACAAAAAAAAAAAAAAAAAAAAAAAAAAAAAAAAAAAACTAGAAATAATTTGCTATAAAATCTTAATGCAATTAAATTTTTTCTATTGTTTCAATTCTATACTATGTATGTAAGACTCACAACTCACAATATTATACAATAGCATTGGAAAAGTTAATTATTTGATTTTAAACATCTCTCTCTCTCTCTCTCTCTCTCTCTCTCTCTCTCTCTCTCTCTCTCTCTCTCTCAAGGACCATTACGTCACACAATTATACAGTAGAAAATTATCAATAAATCGATTATCAATGATAACACACGGAGGTCTTATAGATTCAAGAGAAAGGACTAACACTAACTTGGTATTAAGTTTCTATGGTCCACTATGTGTATATGGTAAAATACTTGCAGTTTTATATAGAGTAATTTCATGCGCTGAAATCTTTAATATTTTTACTAGGTAATTTCAAGAAATTCAACAATATTTTAATAGTTTTAACTCATAGTCATAGCACTCTGTCAAGTATTATTCACATGACGCGTAAATTTGACGCGCGTCGACGTGCGTTACAAAGTTGGAACAATGTAAACAAAAGGAAGCAAAGCAGTGTGAACGGCTCCATTTGTTAAATTTACGCGTCACATGTGAATAATACTTTAGTGTTTAATTATTGATACTGTACTCACGACTCATACTATTTCCAAAAAATAAAAGTGTAACATAAATTATCTTTCATCCATATTGTAATTCAAAAAACACACATTTTTTTCTTTAAAAGCTGCTGAATTATACTATTTAATTGACCTTTTATATACTTTTGTCTTGTTAAATATATCCAGGCTATTATAATAAAAATAAATTTATATTGAAATTTAAAAAACTGAATCGTATTAAAAATCTACACTGTTTTAGCAAATAATAATAATAAGAAGAAAAAATAATGAATTTGCTAAAAATCACTTTAAAAAAAAGAAAATTATTCCCAGAAAACATAAACAACGGGTACTATAACATATGTGCATTTTATGTCGGATGATATGAACATAAATTGTTATTAGGTAGCGTTATTGAATTTAAATTAAGTGTATGGTATGACTATTAATTACAAGAAGGAAAAAATGTAAAAAGTAAATAAATAAATTCTGACACGCGAGAGAATGTTAACAATATCAACATTTAAGAAATAAATATAAATAAATTATATTATTATTAAAAAAAAAACAAAAAAAAAAATGAACGGTGGTTGCTTTCATATAAAAGTTGACGCCATATGTGAGCACTAAATAACATGGGCAAGTATGAGAAAATGACACATTTTGCTAGTTTTAAAATACCTGGCAATATATTTGAGATAATTGGTGTTGTTTACAGGTTGAATTAGTTTTTTAAGTATGCGAGAAAATAATAATAAAAATAAAATAAACTTACTATAATTTTTCTAAGAAAATAGCAAAAATGAAGAAAAACATCGTCCTATGCCGAACAATGTTATTCATTGCTCTATTATAGCGTCAAAGCTGATTAAAGTATGACGTCATGTGCATACACCCTATACTGTATGCGCTTCTACAGTATAATACATTGTTCGAAGGCTTTTACTTCATTACATGCTAAAAAGTGACTATATGCAGCGCAGCTTTATTTCTTTTATGATGAAAAGTAACTATGCTGTATTTTTTATGCATGTAATTAAACCGACAGGTTATTTTTTCAATCTCTTCTTTGTACGTTTATGAAAAAAAAATATATATATATATATATGTAAAAAATTTCAAAATTAACCTGCTAATTTTTTTTATTCATATTGAATTACAAATTGCTATGACAGAATAATCTAAAAATAACTATTTGAAAACAATAGATACTTTACTATATAATATCAATCATACTCGTATGTATACAACAATCGAGGCCGAGATTATAAAATGTGTAAAATTCGCACGCTGTCAAAGGTCTATAACTTTGAACACAGATGAGAGAGAAAGTCATAGACAAAAAAAAAAAAAAAAAAAAAAAAAAAAAAAAAGTTGTATACTCCAAAAGTGTAACCTTGCCCCCTAACGAAATAAACAATATTACATAATCAATACAAGAAAGGAAGAACGTATATGTGTATATAAACTAGGGTTCAAATTATAGATTGACCTCTTCACATTATATACTAACTGTATGTATAAATATAATATGAAATTCTATTACTATGCAAATTTCAGCGTAATTTTATGTTATGTTGTAAAACATGGTGTTTATAATTAATTACTGTATTTTTTTAATTTGTGTGTGTAAGTGGTTTTAATTTAATATATTTATTGAGTTATACTCAGTGAAATATTTATTCTTGTGTTACTC
Organism: Ecdyonurus torrentis; assembly: GCA_949318235.1. Taxonomy (NCBI): domain Eukaryota; kingdom Metazoa; phylum Arthropoda; class Insecta; order Ephemeroptera; family Heptageniidae; genus Ecdyonurus; species Ecdyonurus torrentis. The sequence continues at coordinate 6,491,845 of OX439136.1, forward strand.
GTATATATATAAATATTAATTAATTTTGACGGTGTAAATTAATTTTTTTGTGTGTGTGAATTTAATTCAATGTACACATGAAATAAAACTAATTTATGCTGCAATTATTAATAAATTACTATTTATAGTATGTACAATTGCTAGATTGTAATTATATAAATAATATAATTATTATGAATTTGAAATATTATGCTTTATACTGTATTATAAATTGAATATGTATTATGCAAAGCAGCTAAAATTATATTGTTTGAATTATCATTGCTAACATAAGAATTATTAAGTCTTTATATTAATTATATTTTATAGTAGTTAAACATTAACTTTGTTCAAAAGTGAATCTAGTATCCCTCATATAAAATTTCCTTGCATCGGACTAGTGAGCTTCGACGTCATACACCCGCAGCTGCTATTTTGTAAATGGAAAATAAATTAGAAATCAATGACTCCGGCCAAATTAACGTTGATATTTAGGTATGTTAGGATATAAGACAAGTTTTGTGTTCAAGGTGTTCTACACCTTTAAAGTTAGTAAATTAAGGGTTCTTTTAACACGCCACCTGTAATTGGTAAACGCGCACCGCCCGTAAATCCCATTGTGATAGCACATAACTATTATGAATAATATTTTAGCAGCGGGAGAAAATATACTGTATATTAAAAAAAAAAAAAATAATAAAAAAATAAAAAAAAAAAGGAAAAAGGAAAAAGGAAATTCAGGAAGAGAGAGAGAAGAAACGATTAATTTGCAATGTGTTTTTCAATTAAAACAGGTGTTTCTAAATACACACTCATAATTTTACAAAATCCATATTATAAACCAACCATTAGCATTATAAAGTAGCAATATACCGGCGGCATACTAGCAGTACACGCGAGATAAAGGCAATTATTTTCTAATTTAAATATATACCAAATACTTTTTTTTTTTTTTTTAAGTTTAAAAAAATATATATATATATTTATGTAATACCAGATAGGATAAAAATCAATTATAAATATTTTTATAGTATTAACTTCCTTGTTTTGTTTTTTTGGCATGTTTCTTGATTGAGAGTGAAATGAAATGCAAGCAGATCATAATATTAAAATGTACGGTACATTATACTATATTATGGCTTGCTCACTACTCAATAATGTGATTGCAACCTACATTACATTCTCGGGGTTTATATATTATATCTCAAGTATTGTTACATACAGCGCACCAAGTGGTATAACCTTTAATCAAGACACACCTTATTATAATACTACTTGCCTTATATGTATAGAAAATTTTTGCCCTTTATTTATCAATTTAAAACATTCACTTCCTTAAAATAATAAATTTTACACCCTCCCCGTCTAGACTATAGAATGGTAATTATACCTTATAATATAATATATAGAAATTTAATGTTATATAAAAATAATTATGACACCATATAACCCATAATGTACACTTTCACGTTTTGTCTCTATTAACTTATGTAATTTGTCAATATTTTTTCAAATTTTGATTTTGAAAAGCTTTAAAAAAAAATTAAAAAAAAAAAAAAAAAAAAGTAATATGCAACACACTTGAAATTAGCAAATTCTACCCTAGCACTGAAATTAATAATAAGAAATAACAACCAATCATGGGGGAAATGCTGATGCATTTGAAGTTTTTCCAACGACATTTTTAATTTTCCGCTCATTTTGGACTCTATAACGTTATAAATATATTTTTTACAGTCAGAAAACACATGAATTTATAATTCAATTTTTAGGGTCGCAATAACCAAATCAGTCACTACTGCGAGTATACAAAGGGAAATGTTATAAAAATGATAACTTTAGGTGAAGCAGCTACCACAATTTATACATGCACACAATGGTATCTGTATTCTTAATTCCAATTTCCATTAATTAAATCATGTAATTTGTCATCAAATATCAAGTACTATAATTTTAATACAATTACTATTAACTCCAAGAAAAATTAATGATTTTGAACATAAAGTTATCAATATATTGTACTATGAATATATTGCTTTATGAGTACAGGACTTTAGCAACATAAATTGCAAATATTTTATGATATATTTTTTGTAATAATTTTTTTTATGTCAATATAATTATATGTCCTAGTGTGAATAGATTTTATAGATAAATTTATTACTTATACATAAAATTAGAAAAATTTATAAAAAATATTACTCCAATTACTTGATTTATTATTCATAAATTGTAGAGAGTGGTTAAATAATAAATCAATAGATTCATGAAACATTGGTAAAATATTACATCATTATAAATTTAAGAAAAAAAAATCTCGGAAATTTAAATATAAATTGAACTTTGGTTGAAAAAAATTGAGGACAAAAATTAATTTTCAAATTCGCAAGTAATGACTTGCAAAATTTTATTAATCGTGAAATTTTCATCCTATTGTCTATTCATTATTATTGTATTAGAAAATGTTTGGTTACAAAATGTCCTTATATTGTGTAAGTATATAATGCGTGATTATATGCCACAAAATTATGTGTAATTCTTATCAGTTTAAGTTAATCTTATCAATGCTTTTAATCTATCTTTTTTTCTGCCTATTAGTCAATTTAAATTTAAATTCTAACAACTATACATATACATCCATGCATATTCTATTTTATTCTATTCTATTCTATTCTATTCTATTCTATTCTATTCTATTCTATTCTATTCTATTCTATTCTATTCTATTCTATTCTATTCTAAAAAAAGCATTTTTTTAGTATGTAAGTTTGACGATTGTTTCTAAATATCTATGTTTTGTAGATCTGAACCTTGGCAGATGCATTGTATTTGTATACTGATTGTAGGAGAGAGAAATGAAATAAAATTTTTTTTTTGAATTGAATTGAATTTGAATTGAATTGAATATTCTATTCTATTCTATTCTATTCTATTCTATTCTATTCTATCCTATCCTATCCTATCCTATCCTATCCTATCCTATCCTATCCTATCCTATCCTATCCTATCCTATTCTATTCTATTCTATTCTATTCTATTCTATTCTATTCTATTCTATTCTATTCTATTCTATTCTATTCTATTCTATTCTATTCTATTCTATTCTATTCTATTCTATTCTATTCTATTCTATTCTATTCTATTCTATTCTATTCTATTCTATTTTATTCTACTCTACTCTATACTCTATTCTATGCATGTAAAATTTTAAAGAAAAATATTGACACTTGAAATTAAAAATTGGTTGTCAGTGCACAACATTTAAATCTATAATTATTAAATGGGAGTGAACACTGAACAGTGAGCTTACTATCTAAGTACTTTGTTCACCTAAGGCTTTAGAATTCCTTACTATGCATAGAAATCTTACGTTCTTAGGATTATTCCTAAGTTTTTTTGGTAGAAGTGCTTTAATAAATCACACCTCATGTATCTATCAAAAAATTAATTTTGAAATATTGAACGTATAAAGTTAAGTAGTAAATTACCATTGAATTTAGAGTATACTCTAAATTCAATGAAATTACTATGAATTACAGATAAAAAAAATTACTATATGGCTAATTTAATGCAAATTTTACTCTCTTTTTAATCTATTAAAAGCTTACATGATTTGAACTATAAATTATAAATTTTATTTTAGTCTTTTTCTACAATGAAGCAAGGAATTGGTGGCATAGAAATTTATTATATTGTATATGACAGTATGATTCGTATGATATTTATATTCACGTATTTCTACATAATGTACATAAATAGTATTTTAATACGATAACGTAGTTCTATTTTATATTACGTCTGAACATTTATGAATTTTAATTTTTTATTATTTTTTTTTCTCAATTCTATATCATGAATGATATATCTCTGTAAAAAAATAAGAAGGAAAAACAAAGAGTTTCAAATCATCTTAAAAACATACTAAAAAGTTTAATTGCATTGTGTCTATCTTTTATTTTAACAATATATATATATATATATTTTTTTTATTGTTTTGCTAACAATAGAGAAATTTATAATGTACAAACTTTTTTTTTTTTTTACAAAAATGTTAAAAAACTATTCAACTGCACACATACCTATATTGTATTTTATACAAACACATACAAAAGTTTATATTTGCTATTTTTTTTTCCTGGATACGTTCCAAAAGAATTGAAAAATAAAAGTTTTTATTGTAAAATAAAAATGAAAGTTTAAATACAAATTTTATGTAATATTTAAAACTAAAAGGCAATGATGTGTAACATTTTTACAATAAATATTTACAATCAATACGTGATTGACTTAAGAAAAAAATATATTTATAATCAGGTAAAGTACAAAGTTAATTGCAATTTTCCCACGCTACCTGTATAACCATGACATTCTTTTTTTACGCAATAATTTGCTGCATAATTATGTATGTTTATATTTGTATGTATTAGTGCGGAAAATTTAATGACATTGAAAATGTCAATTAAATTGATTTTACTCTCGTTACGCATAGTAAGCAGTACATTATTATACTTACTAGTGCAGAAAATTGTTGTCCTAGGACAAAATATTTATAAACTTAAAAAAAAAAAAAAAAAAAAAAAAATCGTTGAAAAGCTTGTACAATCATTCCAATAAAAAATGAAATTGTATTGGCTTATGGCCATTCAATGCAATCAGATGGAGATTTCATTTGACGCAAAACTCTATCTAAAATCTAAATACATGTTATTCCCATATGCCAATAGAATTTCATTTTTTATTGGACTGACAGTACACAGTTTTACAATGCTTTAAATATTATGGAATTAACGGTTATAACGTCACTAAACGTTGAAATTTTATCGATAAAAAACGTTAGTAATGTCACAAGCATTGGGACTGAATGAAAAAAATTATAGCTTTGCAGTGGCAAAGTTTAACGTTTATTGCATTGTAATTCTAACGCTTGTGACGTCATTTGCGCTTTTATCGTTACATTGTCAACGTTTAGTGATGTCATAATCGTTGATTTTACAATACTTAAAGCATTGCAAAATTGTGTACCAGGTTTTTAACACTATTTTTTAGAGTGCATTTTTTTTTTTACAAATTGGAATTGCATTTGTATATTATATCCGGAAAAGTTAAATTACGTAACCTATACTGTGTTTATATAATAGTATAAAATGTTTTTTTTTTAGAATTGCATACATAATTGATTTAGCAATTATTTGCTACCATATTAGAATTGTTATACATTCTGTCCATATTAACGATTAATCAATATAGTAAAAAGTATGTTGATTTCAATAAATATTGCTAAAATGAGGCTATAGCGTAATTATCAGTGTGTGTGTGTGTGTGTGTGTGTGTGTGTGTGTGTGTGTGTGTGTGTGTGTGTGTGTGTGTGTGTGTGTGTGTGTGTGTGTGTGTGTGTGTGTGTGTGTGTGTGTGTGTGTGTGTGTGTGTGTGTGTGTGTGTGTGTGTGTGTGTTTCTGTGTCACAATTTTACTGTTAACATTTTTTTTTTGCAATTCCAAAATAGCTACAATTTTACTATAATAAAATTGTAGCTATTTTGAAACTACATACATTCATGATTTTAATGTAATTAACTGTCATGCTATGTAGCATAGTTAGCATACTATAGCTAAAATATTAGTAAATATTAATTTTTGGTATACCTATAAATATATAAATATAATATAAATATAATTAAAATCGTGTTAAGGGGGTAGGTGACCGACTGATATCTCGCAAACTAGGACGGCTGCGAATAATAATAAATAACACAAAGTAAAGAAGAAATATTACTTAAAAAGTAAGTTATGTCAAACATGTGAAAACACGATCAAATATTTAAGTTATTACACTTTAAAGATAACATGTAGATGTGGAAATTTAAATTTGAGCGGGAAATTTCAGTCAAATTAGAAAATTTTTTACAATTAAAAATATCATTAAAATTTTTTTTGGTATAAAAAAATATATTTTAAATTTACTTGTTTTTATTTAAAATTTATAGTGTTTGTTTTATTGCAATTATATCATGTACTAAAAATTATTGGGAAAATATAGTTTTTCTTTTAGCAATTTCCGGTTCAAGTCGGTCCCCCACCGCCTTAAAGTATTACTAGATAAAAACAAAACATATATAATGAATGCACTGTTATAAAATCACATAAAAAATAAAAAATTGATCAAAATTTGGCATTTTGATGGATTTTTACTATGGATTTCTTCACCACGAACTATATGTTTAGTGAAAAGTACATTATAGCAATTAATAATAAAATATATTGAACTTGTCTATGCTCCAATGAATATAACAAATTGTGACATTACAATGTCACATTACTGCGTTACGCACGATAAGGTATATAATGTTTATGTTTTAATTCAATAGTGCGGAAAATTGTAAACATAAACGTCTCGTATTAAAAAATCATTTATATTATATAATTAGCATTGAACTTGTTTTATGCATAAATTATGCAAAACTTTGAACTTCGCAATATTATGTCATTACAGTACGTTACGCATAGTAAACAAAATTTTATAGTTGTATTTACTAGTAAGGAATAAGGATGGAAAATTACTCATATTGTAAAATATTTTAGAATTTTTTCCTCCAATATATATTTTTTTTAATTATGCAAGGTGTATATTTTGTGTCATACCATTGGAACATGTATAGAAATATGAATGAATTTTGGTGTAATTGTGGATGAATAAAATTTTCTTCACCATAGTTTTGTCAAAATGTTAGAAAATTGCTTAGAATTATATATACGTCATGAGATTTATTATATAGCCCAGTATTTACATTAGGAACTATAGAAATTTAAAGAAGGCTTGATCGTACAATTTTAACACAATGCTGATGATTGTGTGTGTGTGTGTGTGTGTGTGTGTGTGTGTGTGTGTGTGTGTGTGTGTGTGTGTGTGTGTGTGTGTGTGTGTGTGTGTGTGTGTGTGTGTGTGTGTGTGTGTGTGTGAGAACGAGAGAGAGAGAGACAGAGAGAGAGAGAGAGAGAGAGAGAGAGAGAGAGAGAGAGAGAGAGAGAGAGAGAGAAGAATTATTAAGTTATTATAGATCAAACAACTACAAAAATAAAATACTTTAAGTATAAAATACATCTCAATAATATAAGTAAAAATAAAAAGCCCCGCAATACTATGTTGAATGTAGTAGCATATTGCTTTGAATTTCAAATAAATTAGTATAATGAATTCGGGGCTATTTTCAAGCATAATTTCACATAAATGCATACATAATACTATACTATTAATTTGAATTTTTTATTGTTGTTATTATTATTATTTTGAAGACAAATGAAATAATTGAATTCCTATGCATTGTGTACAAATATGTAAGAACAATTTTTTATAAAGAAATTTGCTACACATTTCATTGAAAAACAAAACTCTATATTAAATTCAACAGTGCGGAAAGCTATAACTTCTTATAATAGATAGATATTCCATTCATTAATATAGTAAACAATCAATTAATCTAATATATCGTCAAATGCGTTACGCATTACGATCACAGGTGTAAATTTATCGATGCAGAAATTTTAATTGATTGATTTTAATCCATGTTGACATTAACACATGAGTTCAATTATCACTTGTATGTTACATATGAATATACATGGAGTTAATAGTGCAGAAAATTATAATATATGTGCGAATTATTGATATCAGATATATCAAGGTTTAAACATAAGTATACGTATATTATATTAGTTTTATGCCCTATAGAAATAGGTTGTGGGAACCTTAAAACTTAGTGCGGATATTGTGCAATCAACTAATCAAAGTTTCTTAGAATATTTGTAAAAAAGAAGAAAAAAATTAATATTATAATTATCAAAAGACATTAGAAAGACAGAAAAAAGTATAAAAGTAATTACGATTAAGTCTCGATACATTCGGTTAGATGATTACGATTTTGGAACAGTGTAGGAGTATTGTCAAAAAATCCATGCAATTGCTAATAAAGCATATAGTGAAGGATTAAAATTTCAAACTGATATATTTTTCTGATTTATGTTTTCATCTATTTAATTTTTTTTAATTGTCAGATTTTAATTGGACAGTTTCTATTACTAGAGATTCATTCATTCATTCATTCATTCATTCATTCATTCATTCATTCATTCATTCATTCATTCATTCATTCATTCATTCATTCATTCATTCATTCATTCATTCATTCATTCATTCATTCATTCATTCATTCCTTCCTTCATTCCTTCATTCCTTCATTCCTTCATTCCTTCCTTCATTCCTTCCTTCATTCCTTCCTTCCTTCATTCATTCATTCATTCATTCATTCATTCATTCATTCATTCATTCATTCATTCATTCATTCATTCATTCATTCATTCATTCATTCATTCATTCATTCATTCATTCATTCATTCATTCATTCATTCATTCATTCATTCATTCATTCATTCATTCATTCATTCATTCATTCATTCATTCATTCATTCATTCATTCATTCATTCATTCATTCATTCATTCATTCATTCATTCATTCATTCATTCATTCATTCATTCATTCATTCATTCATTCATTCATTCATTCATTCATTCATTCATTCATTCATTCATTCATTCGCTCTATGTATCTATTTATACATAAACAAAAATGTAAATGGCTATTATTACAAAAATAGTATTATATTTATTAACTTAAATTTTACAAGAAAATTATTCTAATCAATGAAGCATAACAAATTATTAGCAATAAAAATTACCCAAAAAATTGCAAAGATATTATGTTACAAAGCAATAAACAAAAACCTTAAAATCCTAGTCTAAAAATGAGGTTAAACGTTTTATATTATGAAGAAATCATAATACTCATCAATATTTTATATGAGGAAAAAAAAAAGTAATTAAAAGTAAGTCGTGATATGTTTTTATATATTCCATCAAATGTATATTTAAATTTGAATAAATTTTTAGCTAAAAATCATATAGTCTCCTTATATAATAAATTATGGAGATCCACCACACCCATTTAAAGTGTGTTAAAAAAATGGTATAGTGATGGTGAAAGGCGTTGCTTTAAGTAGGGTGGGGATGCGTTACATCAGTTAGCATATCAAGTGGCCCCCTCTGATGTATTTGAATTGGTGGGGTAGTAAAATGTTCAGACAATCGCCCTACCCTTGTAGACTGGTATAAAAGGTACGGAGATCGTCAGTTACAGTATCGTTTCACAAACAGAAACCATCAACAGTTAATCAGACATGGCATTCAAGGTAAGAATGTTATTTTAAATATATATTTACGTACCCTTAATCCTGATGAAAATAAAAAACAAGAAAAGAAAAAGGTATTTTGAATAGAAAAATTGCTACGCTATCATTATTTTTTCTATTTGTAATACGATTTTTTTTAACTATAGAGTCTATTTTTAAATAAGATTTTTAATGACAATGAGAGTTTGATTTTGATGTTATTGTTCTATATAGTTCCTCGCCTTCGCCGCTGTTATCGCGGTTGCCCGTGCTGGAGTTGTAGCCCCAGCTATCTCCACCTACGCTGCTGCACCCGCAATCAGTTATGGTGCCCCAGTTGCTCGTGTAGCTGCCCCTCTGGCTTATGCCGCCCCCGTCGCTAAGGTTAGATAATGTGATATTCATTATTTAAACGATTATAGTGCAATTTCAAAAAAGTGATTTTGCTGACCAAAAATATTGGCCTTTACAAATTATAAATTATATTTTAAATATCAATCAGTTTATTAATCGAGAGTTTACGGAGTACGTAACTTATGCTGCCATAAACAATTTGATACTTTGAAATTGCATAAATATTTATGTTGTACAGTGATGTTCGTAAACTCTGTTCTCTTGCACCAAACAATGTGCATTCCATTTGCTTAACCATAGCTAGTAGATCGTCATTTTAGAAGCAGAAAACAGAGTGTACAAGCTTAGTATAGTTATTTTGTGTATGCCAAAGACGTAATAGAATGTTGTTTTGCATCAGCATAATTATTGCGTATTTATTTTAGCTACTAGTTTGAGTGAAATTTCTGATATATGATATATTGTGCATAGTTAATTTTTATTTGAATGTACTAAAATCCATAAAATTTGGACTTCAGGTCGCCGCTCCCCTGGGCTACGCCGCCCCAGTTGCCCGTGCCTACGCCGCTGTCCCCGCCATCGCTAAGGCTCCCGTCGCCGTCGATACCGACTACGACCCAAACCCACAATACAGCTACTCTTATGACATCCAAGATGCTCTTACTGGAGACAGCAAGGGACAACAGGAATCTCGTCAAGGAGATGTTGTTCAGGGATCATACTCCCTTGTTGAGCCCGATGGTACCCGTCGTACCGTTGAATACACCGCTGATCCCGTAAACGGATTCAACGCTGTTGTTCACCGTGAGCCCGCTGTACAGAAGGCTGTCGTCGCTAAGGTCGCTGCTCCCCTCGCCTACGCCGCTCCCGTTGCTAAGGTTGCTGCTCCTCTGGGATATGCTGCCCCTGCCTACCACGCACCTCTTGCCTATGCTGCTCCCGTTGCCAAAACCTTCATCCACTAAGAAACCTGATCAAAAAAATCACTACCGTCCTAAATTATTGTAATATATTTGTCTAATTTTATATTTTGTATTATATCATATTATTATTGTATGCATATACCACAATTTGTGCTTGCCCGATTATCGTATATATCGATGTGTCTACAATGCAGAACTACTGTGTATTTCAAAAGTTGTGGAAAATAGTAAAGAAACGAGTGCAGTAAAAAAACAATTATCACTTTTTTTATTCCATGCAATTAAAATTATAGCCTGCTTACAAAAAATACTATAAATTATTAAAAGAAACGTAATATAAAATTATTACTATTCATTAAAAAATTACAAGTAAATTATGTTTAAAATATTTAAAGCTAAAAGTTCATTAAAATAAAATTAACCATACATTTCATAATATAAAAATTACATAATAAAAATATATATATTTTGATAATAACACATTTTTGTATTAAGATTTATATTGGTTATGTAAAAATGCAGTTTTATGATTTTTCTTATATAATATAAATTTTATATTTAAAATATAGGTTAGTATAGGTGTGTTATACGTGAAAAGTTAATCGTTAACTTAATATATGTATAAGATATGAGCTATAGTAAACCAGAGAACGTTGGTTATAAAGACAATTACAGGCGTGGAGAAGAAGTATGATGTAATATTTTTGACCTCATTTTCGCCTTCTCTTTAGTTGCAGCTAGTTTTTTTTTATTTATAAAAATGCCCCTAAGCAATTAAGAATAAAAAAAGATTGATATAATATTGAGAACTTACTGTATGTTAAAGTAAAGTACAATTTTTTTAATTGCATTTTTTACGTAATTAAAAGTATTTACAAAAAAAATTAATAAAAAACTTAATTATGAAATATTTGAATTCTTTAAATTTTTAAACATTTCTTCACATAAAAACATAATGTACGTGAAATTTTTATTTAAAAATAAGGGGAATATTATTGTTATAATATATTTTTTATAGAATTTTGAATTTACACGGCAAACTAAATAGAGAGATAAATAAAATAGTGTTTTTAAAGGTAACAAGTTTTCGTAAAAAACTATAATGCTTAATTTTAAAATATATTTGTATAGTTTTTATTAAAATGTTGTGTGAAGAAATTTTAAATTCCTGCGCAAAAATAACCTATACCAACCAAAATTAAGAAGATTGATGAAAGTATGTAATAATAATAATAATAAAGCAAAAACATTAACAATTAAATTGGGGAAAACCCTTATTGTTAGATCAAAAACAAGCTTTTTATTTATTTCATAAGAATTAACAATATTTAACCATTTCCCTTACTTTTACCTATATGAGAATTTGTTAATTTCCAAACAATGATAGTTTGAAAATTGTATATTTAAATATTATTTAAAGTCCTATAAAAAAAAATGAAAAAAAAAAGGATATTTTTCTTTAGCCTTAATTAATTTATTATTATTACTTTCATTATATTATATTGATATAAAGAAAAAAAATTTAATAATTAATTATAATTGAATTGAAAGTAGATACGTAAATTTAATAATATTTTATCAGAGCTTAGATATAAAACAAATGGAGAACACTTATCTAAAATACTTTCTTTTAAGTTTTTATTGAATTATTTAAACAAAAATTAGGAAAATATAAAGATATCTAACGAGTATACATATAAGGAATAATGTATGCGTTTAAATATACCTAAGGTTTAATATTTATTATAATTTCTTAAGAAACCCTTATAAGACTTAAAATTGTCTCAAAATATATATAATTATTGGTCATGTTTCATAATTTATTAAACACTTGCTATACAAGGTCAAATCGTGAAGCATAAAAAAGAACGGTAATTTTATTTTCTAAAATATTTTACAGGTATATTACAAAAATATATATTTAAGTTTTAAAATAGAATACGAAATATAAAAATAGCCTTACGACTCGCGAGTTCATCTGAAGAAAACTGAAGATGAGAGAGAAATAAAGCGCCTTCAGTTTAGGCAGCCCTTTGTACGTAACTTTTGAAGAAGTTGTCTAAATCGCAGGCGTTTTAAACGAATTCAGATTTGAGCTTATAAAACGTATTGCCGCCGTTAAAAATAAACTAAAATTGTAATATATTTGCAGTATATTATCTAGTAGGTTAAACTTTAAAATAAAAATATGTTTTTACTAACTCATTTGTTTTTATTGAAATAATATATATATATATATTTTTTTTTGAAGTATTTTTAAAAAGCATTTCAATTTTTGACGGTTCGCATTATCATATAATGTCATACTCCTTGTATTAATATAATTGGTATTTATATTGACATAATCGTATAGTGAACCTATTTAAAGTCAAAGAACAAAATATTATAAAAATAATATTTTATTGAAATGATCAATTTTTGATCATTCAACTGAAATTCTTACAACATTAAAAATTTTTAGAAGTAAAAAAAATTATGGTTGAAAATGATTTGTTTAAGTGGAAATAAATATGATCTGTACTTAAGACAAGTTTTACTACTTATTGGCCATCTAGTTATTATCGGCAGTTGCTTTTTTTTTTTTATACTTCTGCTGAAATCAGGGCTTTAAGTTAAAGAAACGTAAAAGACTGTTTTACTAAAGCAAGAATATACTTTAAAAATTAAAGAGAAAGAAAGAACAAGAAAAAAGTAACTGCCGATATGCCGGTACGACTGATAAATAACTGGTATACTAAATATTTTTTGCAAACGAATATTTAAAATAATTATAGCAAATTATTAGTATTAAATTTACCCTGACTTTTCGTGATTACAATAACATGCAAGAATTATATAAGAATATTTCAAAGCAAAATTATATCGTAAAGCTTACACGGGAAAACTAAAAAGAGTTAACTATTTGTTCAACCTCCCTGTGCAGAAGAATTATGTACTAAAAATGAAGTTAAGTTTGGCTGTACAATTAATTACTGTTTTCTGCAACATAGGAACTCATAAAAACTGTTGTAACAACATTCAGTCTTGGATTTGATACCTAAAAATTCTATAATGATAACGATACTATATTCTAGTCTCACACTATAACGATAACGTTACTTTAAAAGCATTGCCCACAATAACGATACTATATCGATAGTTTTTCGATAACGATAACTATAAATAATCGTGCAATGTTTTTAGTAAAATAAAATATTTTAAATCTTGCTTCATGACTCTACAATGATTACCCACCTCATTTAGAGTTTTGTTTTTCTAATTTGTGTATATTTTGTGCACTTTTCTAACTCTGTATTTTTTCTTCGTTTGTCATCAAAAAGTATCTTTATCGATGCGACGATTATATCGTCAATTTTTTTAATCTATAACGATAACTTTTATAAAACTGTTAATCGATAATTAAATATCGTTATCGTTATAATATCGTTATCGCAAATACGATAATTGAGCCCAAGACTGCAACATATTGTTTGTTGTAGAAGTGGAAAGTCATAGTAACCATATAGCTTGTTGTACAACATAATTTACATTTTACGCCTTTAAATATAAAAATTTAGTGAAAAGCCCTCATATGTTAAAAAAGTGATAATAATTGCAACCATATTAACTTTTTTACTTCTTATAGCAATTACGTCCGAACATAATGATATACTACATAATAAGTTTAAAAATATCCAGCCCAGCTTAAAAAAAGGAGAAAAAATAAGAGTAAAAAAAAAAAATAGCTCTCCAAGTAACTTACAATGAAACACTTTTCAATTTAAATGCATTTAATTAAAAGTGACATAAATATAATGACTAATTAAGGGGAAAAATGTCAATCAAGCTTGTATTAAAGTGTTAATTAAAAATGCAAGTTAAAAAAGTTAAAAAAAAAAAAAAAAAGTTGGAAATTAAACACCAGCTGTATCAGATTTCAAGATCTGGAATTGTTAATTTTGTGTGCACAACGTTATAGTATTTAAAGTGTGGGATCACGCAGAGAAAGCCGTCAGTCAAGAAAAAACTAAACCACATTTGATGACATAATAATATAACTCGTTGTTCAGTATGTAATATACTTGAAATCTAATTCTTATTTTTGGTCACACGTAATTCTAGATATTATTTACATTAATTTTGTAATATTGTTTTATTAAAAAAAAAAAAAAAAAAAAAAAAAAAAGTAGAATTGTAAGCCACAAATAATGTAAAAAAACAACAAAATAATATTAGAAAAAGTCGTGCAAAAAATGTGATTAAAATCTTGTTATATCTTAAATTTTTAAAGAGATTATATGAATACGTATTAAAAAATAATAATATAATACCCCTCTCGTTTTTTTTTTTTTTTTTTTTTTTTTTCTAAATGTTTGTATTTAATTTTGCGTGGTATATAAAAGTAATTTAATTTATGCGAACTAATTCAATAACTTTTAATGGTTATAATAAAAGTTGTTTCGTTTCATTTATTATTTAAAATAATAATCATAATTTTAGTTATAAACAAGGTTTAATTTTTAGCACAGTAAAAGAAAAAAAAATGCATAAATAAGAATTAAAAATATTATTATGAAATAATTTAATAATTAATTATATACCATAGCTGATTTTTCTTCAATTTTTACATAATTTAAAATCCTACTGTAATGGATAAGTGCCAAAGGATCGTAATTTACAAAAGTGTCCTGTTTAAATGGAAACTATGCCCACTACACTTATTATCTGATTTCTATACACATTTTATGTTAGCACTTTATTCAAAATCTCTACATTAAAATTAAAAACTATTACACGGAAAGGAGAAACTACATAATTTATATTATGATTTCATACTAATAATATTTATGCCACGAAGAATTATTTAAATTTTTAAATGTAACTGTCAATCAGTTGGGTTAGAACTGAGAAGTTATACTCTTGGTTTTGCCCATTAAAAGTCGTAAATTATTATTTTTAACATATATTTTAAGCATTATAACATAGAGATTATGTTTAAATGAACAAATTTTGCTGGAAATAGATAAGCATAATTATTACATATAATTTATTTTGTCCAATGTGAATGAAATAAATTCTGAAAATTGCAATAGGTAATCGTTAGCCTAAAAGAAGTACCTATTGACTAATAAAGGAACAACGGTTTGGAGGCCGACTATAAGTGATTTCGGTCACATCCGCTTCCGTTTTGCCTTACTACGCATGCGCAGTAATATGAAACGGAAGCGGATATGAGAAAAATTGCTTATAGTCGGCTTCAAAACAGTTGTTCCTTTATCAGTTAATATTGCCTATTACTACCTATTGCAGGTAAATTCTATACTAAAATATAAGCGCATTTAACTACATGGACAAAAATAACTAATTAATATTTATGCTAGCTTATTTTCACTAAAATTTATTCAGTACAGCATAATTTATACTGTATTGTATAATAATTGTTATATAGCCATAAATATTATGTTCAACAGCATAATTATTTATGTTGTTCTAATTTATCATAATTTATGCTATGACATAAATGCAGCATAAATTACGAGAATTATTCTTTCCATGTATATAAAAAAAAGTTAATATTACATAATTATATGGATAAAGAAGAAATTGAATAACTTACGTCACATTCATAATATTTATCATAAATCCGTTATTTTGTAATATCATAAATAATTATGCTGTGTTCTTGTTTTGATATGCATCATAATTAAAGCCATAGACCACATAAAACAACATGTGCTTTTTAATGAATAAACACAAAATAGGATCTTCAAAACTGATGACAAATTTTCCCAGAATGTTAATGTAGCCCCACGAGAGAGCGTGAAAAAACTGTAAAGTATGCAATTTGCGTAAAAATTCATGTTTATGACGTCAGAAACAATGCAAAAATTAGAATGAAAATGTTGTGTGGGTTGCATCAATCGAATTTTCTGATCACTGCTACGGGGCTACAGTTGGGTTTTCATACAAACTAATGTTATTTATGTAAGTCCCATCAAGTGTTTTATGATATAGATGTTAATGTTTTTCTCTGGTCTATTCCTTTAAATGTTACTGCATTTATATTTATATTAGACCAATGGTGATGATATAGGCTAGCGTAATTATTACGTATTTATTTTTGTCTATGTAATCCTGCCATACAGAATCTTACTATGGCAATTTTAACATTTATACTGACGATTTTATTAGCAGGAGTGAACTTCAACATTAAAATATAATGAGGGGAAAAAAAGCAATTTATTATTCTACTATAATTCAGTTTAAAAAAATACCGAAGTTAAATACGTGATTTAAAGTCTGCCAAATATACTACACATAATGAGAGAGAGTATTGTTTCTGGTTACAAAAACAATCGTAATAAAAACTTTAATGTTAATGTCAAGTTAATTTATAACAAGCTAAAAATTGACAGAAAGGAATGCAATTACCGATTAAAGAATGTTTCGTTTGCCATACATAAGAAGTACTTATGTAACTGGCATATGGTGTAACATGTAGTGGATGCAAAAAATTATTTAATGTATTTACCGGTTATATACGTTGAGCTCTGTTTAAAGGAACTTGATTTTATGACATTGAAACTCTAAATTTGTGTAGACAAATAAATGACATTAAATATAAAAGTGATATTGAAATTCGCTTACTACAAATGTTAAGATTTTCTATTCTAACTTGGTAAATATTTACTGTACAGAGTTAAGACCTTATAGAGTTAATAACCATATAAGGAAAGTACGTATGTTACTTTTTTTTCTTCCTCTTTCATTATTGAGGAAGACAAAAAAAAAAAAAGAAAAAAAAAAAAAAAAAAAAGGACATTGTCCCGAGTCGTTCTAATTTTAGGGTGCATTAATTATGTTTTATTAATTTTTGAAAGTCGCAAAATGACGTTATGGTCGGCAACTTTTTCTATGCTCACGTGCATAAGTTGACGCTCGAGCTGTAATAGCTTAATTTAAAACAATATACATAAAAAATAATAATAAAAATAAATTAAAAATAAACTAAAAAAAAAAAAAAAAAAATCGCGTAGCAATTGATGGCATATACAACTATATATGAAATAAAATTACCCCCTTGGTCTTTTCCATAGACTTTACTTATAGTTACATCGTTTAATTTGAAGTTATCATGGAATAAGTCAAAAATGTTTCATCTACATATGTTTAGCAGCAGGTGGGAAAATAAATTTTTCGTGATAATAATTAATCAACTTATATCATAATAATATATGCAAAAATTAGGCACACAACCACTCAATTCAACTCATACATTGACAGCTAAATCGATGAAACATTTAGACGTAATAAAGATGTATTGGTTTTTAATTTCTTATTTAATTTTTCTATCGTGCTTACCAATGCATTGTAACTATTCATACTTTATAAACTATATTAAATTTAAAACTTTTTTTTTTCGCAGCAAAATTAAAATAATAATAATAACTTATGTTCTTTAAGTTAATATTATTTAAATGTTGAAATTTAGTTTAAAAAAAAATTGATTTAAATAACTCATTCGAGTCCAAATTTTCAACTGTTTCACTTTTGACAAGAACATTACAAACTTAAAATAAGTACAAATAAAAAACCACAATAAATTTGTATTTTAACAAATTAAAATATAAAATATACTGAATTTTATATATATTATCGTCTCCAATTTACTCAAAGTATTTTGAAATACTATATAACGATAACAAATAATATATTGCTCCTTTTTTTTTACCTAGATACATAACTGCTACCACACTAGTATTGTATTGTGTTAAGAATAAAGTTGAAACATTTATTTTATATAGTTTTGAAATGTAAAAAATAGGCGTGGTTAACATGTAGTATTAATGTATCAAAATTAAATGCAGGTGCTGCATAATATTATATAAACATGTTAACATTGCTTTCTAAGGAAATTTTTATTTTTTTAAATATATATAAAGAAAAAAAATAGATCACACTCAACTTTACCTTATGTTAAAAACCACTTCATGATTATGTGAGTAATGTTTAAGAATTTTTATGTCTTGGTTTTGTAGTAAATTATACACGTCCATATAAGTGGTGTTAGTTATTATTGATGAATCTTACAGTATTATATATCTCATTTTCTTTTACATCATATCTTATGTGTCATAAAATAACTCACTTTTTTTTTTTTTTTTTTTTTTTTTTTTTTTTTTTTTTTTAAGCGAGTTTATTTCATTTTTCAATCACATGATTATGATTAACACTAAGCAATGAATTGAATTTGTGAATTTGTAAACAAGATATAATTTTGATGTAAATGGGGGAAGTAAGAATATGGGTAACAATGGTGACATTAAAATAAATATTTCAGTTTCTATGCTTTGCTTTCTTTTCTTTTCTTTCTTTCTTTTTTTTTTTTTACTTTTTTTATTTTAATTATTATTATTTTTTTACGTCCTAACCTTGACTAACATAAAGACTTTTAATAAATTATCCGTTTAAATTATTATTTAACTATTTATTGTTTTAATTAATTGTTTATTCATTTGTTAATTTATGTATTTAGATTTACTATTTATATATATAGCTAAATGAAGAGACTGGACCTAAAGGCAAAATACACCAACAAGTTTCATAAATATATACAGACTTACCGTACCAACGATATACTGTATGCAATTATCAAATTAGACAACACATATAAATACTAAATATTAAACAAAACAAAAACATCATATTTTTTACTATAAATATAGAAAATTCTGCCTACAAAGTATATAGTCAAAATCCATCGATTTATCTTACAAATTTTTAAAAATATAACGCCTTCTATTTCTAGCAAAATGAAGTTTGAGTTCTTAATTTAAAAATAATAATTTTGAGCTTCATTTTTACCGGAATTAAATAATATCCCTCTTCTCCTACCTTCAAAAAGAGAAGAGAAAAGGAGAGAGAGAGAGAGAGAGTCTTAAACTCCTTATAGGAATAGACCAGAAAAAAACAAAAGCACTTATATCACAAATCACTTGATGGGACTTACATAAATAACTTTAGTTTGTCTCAAAACCTAGTAGCTTCATGGCAGTGATCAGATAATTTCAACTTATGCAACCCGCACAACATTTTTTTTAAATAATTTTTGCATGTTACTGACGTAAGAAACATGAATAGTCACGCAAATTGCATACTTTACAGTATTTTCACGCTCTCTCGTGGGGCTACAATAACATTCTGGTAAAAATTGAAATAAGTTTTGAAGATCACATTTCGTGTTTATTCATAAAGCACATTTTGTTTTATGTGGTCTATGGTTTTTAGTTTTCACTTAGCGTTAATTTCAAAATTCCTTTATTCATTTTCTTTCATCCTACAATCGTAATACAAACAATTATGCAATATGGTAATATAACTTTTAAGAACTTGACATGTAAATTCTAATGAAGAAATTTATTATTACATAATAAATTGTACAATAAATACAACCCTCATACTTGTTAGACTCTAGAAATCATTCGACATTAAAATAATAGCTCTCTTTATATCAAAACTACTAAAAAAAAAAAAAAAAAAAAAAACGAGAGTTAAGAAAAAAATAGTTAAGCAATAAAAAAAATGTACATAACAATTCCATATAGTGTAATAAAATATTATATACAATTACGAAACTTAACATATATGTGTGTATGTAATTTGGTTTATAACAACAAATAATAATAAAAATTGGTGTCAACTTATATAACTGACAAAACTTTATTTTACACCATAATCGAGTCACGTTTTTTACGTAAATCATTTCAAATAATAAAAATAATAATCTTTAATTCTATGACCTATTACTTTAAATTTTTTATGTGTATATAATATCTATGTACATCTTTAGTATCATAAATCATAAAAATATGACTTTAAATTATTACTTTTATTTGAAGCATAAAATCACGTACTACGGTTAATCATTATGGCTTCTGTATTCATGTGCATACATATATGATCGCTTTTATATGAAATTGTAAATTTATTATAAATATACAATACGAGAATTGTATGATATGCAAAGCTATTAAATTAATTGAAGCATAACATATATTCAAATAAATTAATGTAGGTATATATAATAATTATGTATACAGTATATAGATAATAATATCTCTTTATTTCTTTTGTATGATGTTAAACTTTATTAGATTTATGAGAGAGAGAGAGAGAGAGAGAGAGAGAGAGAGAGAGAGAGAGAGAGAGAGAGAGAGAGAGAGAGAATTTGCAATAAAAATATCCATTAGAAAAAAATTGCACCTATAGTTGAAAATTAACCATAAATCTCTTTAAAGTCTTTTAAAGTCATTATACGAGTAATTGATTTTTTTTTTACATTAAAAACCACATGCATTCATAAATTTATTATATTTTTTAACACATATTCATATTTATATTATTCCTTCTTTTGTAGTTATATTATACGTGTATTTTCATATTTTATGTATTATTTTTATTGCACAAACATTATTTAAACAATCCATTTTTTTCATCAATCATAAGTGCATAGGACATGCTGAATATTAAATTATTGTAAGGGTTGATATGTTATGATAAAAATTTGACCTTTCAAAAATTTATCATTGTGGCAAATCAATATTTATTTTACTAATTTTACTCCAAGCTAGAAATTAAATTTTATTTGCTCTCGTTAAATAACTAAGCGATCATATGATATTTGTATTATGCCTTGACTATACATTATAATATACTGAAAATAAATTCTATAGTAAAATTTAAAATATTTTATTTCTCTCATCTTACAAGCACAATACATACAAAATGCATTGACTTATGTTAAAGTGTTTCTAATAAGGAAACAAAGTAAAGGTGATCGTAAAAAAAAAAAAAAAAAAAAAAACTATCACTAAAATATCACTTTAAATCAATCAAATGACGGAAGAGAGAGAGAGAGAGAGATAGAGAGAGAGAGAGAGAGAGAGAGATTAAAGACTAAACTACTATGATGGCTCAACATTGTGTAAAGCAAAAATACAGCAAAGTCTTTTTGTTCTATACAACATAGTATTTCGTGAAACAGCCAGCAACAGACAATGTACAACGTAACTTATGATAATTTTTTCTATATGACGTTCAAAAACGTTTTATGTTATTTTATATATTAATATAAGATAATATTTCACAATTATGCGGACTGACAAACGCCAAATCATGAACAAATTATTTATATATAAGCCTAACAAAGTCATCAGCTTTAAAAATTAACCAAAATATTACATTTCAAAACGGGGGGGGGGGGGGGGGGACTTAAAGGACTTAAATTAATCAACAAATAAATTAAAATAAGAAGAAAGAAGAAGAGAGGAATTGAATATCCACGACCAAATTGTATAATTACTCCACAGCGCAAGTTTTGGAAAAAAAAAAAAGATAATATCATCTTGCTACAAAATTGACCAAATAAAATATTAAAAATCGAAAGCAGCATAATATTATGAATGAGTTATAGACAAATAAATTTCTAATGATATGCATGAGTGATATTTGAAACTACAAATAAATATTAATTGATATATATAGAAACAAAAAAATATATACATTAATCACTTGAGTTAAAAAAAATTGGTAATTTATTTAAATAAGATAATTTTGAATGATTTAACATTTGACAAAAAATAATGTATGTATATATATTTGACAAGTACTTTTAAAAATGTAATACGTAATAATATAAATAAATAAACATTAATACAATTATAATATGATGTAATACTATAAGTGTAGGAGGTTTTTATACACATATAAATATACACACACACAGGTTGTTTGGGTGGACAAAATAAGAGTTTAAAAACTCGATCTAGAGCACCGATATATTTCAACTCAACTCTTTTTTTTTTTTTTCGCTCTCAATTTCTAGATATCAGCTTAGCATAATTCACTTATAAAATAAAGGCGTTGTCTCTCTCTCTCTCTCTCTCTCTCTCTCTCTCTCTCTCTCTCTCTCTCTCTCTCTCTCTCTCTCTCTCTCTCTTTCTCTACTTGTATAACTTGCACTTTTTTAAATATAATAAATTTAGGTTTTGTAAATTCGCTAATAATTTAAATCGCATTGTTATATTTGTGGTAAAATGTAATTTTTATTCTTAAAAAATTATATTTCAGACACTGAACTTTATAAGTACAATAGTTCATGAAATGTACAGACATTGTAATATATAATTACATTCTAAACTATAAATATATAATATACTATACGTAATATAAATATAAAACAAATTATATTTAACGTATTTCTTCATTTAAATATATCCATATCATATGATATTTACACAATGCTTAGTGGCATAAAAATTCATATCATATACGTTAATACAGCGTTAACGGTAACTGCATGTACACTCGCTCAAACCATAATGTTAAAGCCATAGACCACATAAAACAACACGTGCTTTTTAATGAATAAACATGAAATGGGATTTTCAAAACTAATGAACATTTTTACCAGAATGTTAATGTAGTCCCACGAGAGCGTGAAAATACTGTAAAGTTTGCAATTTGCGTGACTATTTATGTTTCTGACGTCAGAAACATGAAAAAAACAGTTAAAAAAAATGTTGTGTGGGTTGCATAAATCGAAATTTTCTAATTACTGCTACGGAGCTACAGTTGGGTTTTGAGACAAACTTAAGTTATTTATGTAAGTATCATCAAGTGTTTTGTGATATAAATGCTTATGTTTTCTTCTGGTCTATTCCACAGTATCTTATAAGCTACTGTGTGACTATTCCTTTAACGGTATCTGAATGTACTCTACAGTACACACAGTTGTGATACTATATTTTACCATTCAAAAAATGGCGCAAAATTTCCAAGGTTATTCTTATGAAAAAAATACGCGTAGGATTTAAATGGTAAAATATATAATCTTAACTGTGTGTACTATTGTAACTATAGCAATCATTGTGATGTAAAATTTTACTCTATTGCCTTTGGCAATATTATGTACTTAAATGGTGTATTGTGTTAACTTTAATATGTGTATTTCCATAAGGCAATAGAAGAAAAATTTTACATCATAGCATATTCATCTATGCCTACATATTATGCAACAATATATTACATTAAAATATTATATAAATAAAATTAATATATATTTAAATATGCAAATTAAAATATTTTCATAAATTACTAGTATAAACTTTTATTTATTATTTTTGCTCTAAATGCTTATTATTTTTATCGGTCATTTTTTTGTCGATTGCGCAATAAAAATTACTTTATAAAAATATTCACATTATGTAAAGAACAAAATTGTATCATTGCTATGGCTTTCGTATTATTCATTAATATTTGGTTATATTATGATTTAAGAAATATATCTTTATACCTTACAGAACTTTAACATTAATTTATTAGAATTGGGCAGTTTAGAAAAATAATGCCTGCAAATTAGTTTTTTTTTTTTTTTTTTTTTTTTTTTTAGTAATTTAAAACATAAAAACAATTTTTATTTAAAAATGCTTCCAACGATTAAAACTCCTGTTATTTCATTTACCATGTAAGTACTTAAACCATATAAATATATCTGATTGAAATAAATAAATAGCCAAAGGGATCAAACTTCTTCCAATAAAATATAAATTTCTTAAATACATTTAGTATATTGTAATATATCGGATTAAAATAAATAAAAAGATTGTTGATACAATTTCAATATTATAGAAAGTTCATATTATTTTGCCTACAGCATCACTTTGGTAAATAATAATAGTTTTTTTTTATATTATATAAGACCTCCAAATTAATTGATTTTTGAAGTATGCCTTATTATCTAACGTTATTTATTATATCTTTTGTATATTATACTTGTACTAAAATTGCTTATTAGGAATATTGATCTACACCACGAAAACAAAATAGTACAGGATTGTGGTTTAAATCTTAAGTAACTATTACTTCAGTTTGAATTATCGCCCATAGTTATACCACAAGTAATAATTCTTGGTTAAATAAACGATTATATAATAATAATCGAATATTTATTAAATCTTCCTGGATTATTATTGCAAAAATAATTAGATACTAATATAAGCCAAAATTCCATGCTCGAGAGTAAACATTATATAGCAGTGTTTACTCTGTACCATTATAGTGAACGATTATTCATACCATTTCAGTACATTATACTCATGAAATAGGTACCAAAATGAAATAAATAACTTACAATTTTAGTGCTCATGCAATTCAGTTTATTTGTACCTAGATTTTTTTTTTTTTTTTTTTTTTTAGTGGAGCATAGTAGTTTAAAACTGGGACTCATTCAGTCATTAGTATTGTCCCGAAATATTCAAGTTTATGTATTATAATATATTGAGAGTATAAATTAAAAATAATTGCACAAAATCGATGGTAGAGAGTAGACAACTTTAAATGAAATAATAGGTACTGTACAGAGTATGGACTAATGTTTAAAGAGTTAGCATTATCCTACTTATACTGATCATAATTTTATCAATATTATATATTAATAGCCACTATCAGTTTAGTTATATATTGCATTCCTATTATGATGCATAAAATCAAAGAATGTCCTATACCATTGCCAAAACAACGATTTTATTATTATTGTTATCGATAATCATAATAAATCGATAGTCAATAATCGATAGTTAATAAATCGATAACATAATAGTTATCGATATATTGTTATGTCAACGATAATCACCCCCTTTTCTCGTAATTCTAATCAAGTTATAGGAATAAAATTTAACAATTAATTTCAATATTACATTGTTCATCTGTAAAAATTTTGTGTTTATTTGCATATTGTTTAAATAAAAAGTCAGAGGACCATGTAAGTGGATTTGTACCATTTTTGGTCTTTAAATAAAAACAATTTATTATTATTACTTTGGAAAAATTGTTTGTGAAATAGGGGTACATCCGGTTGTAAAAATCTCTGACCTTTGACAGCTTATATGTTTACTTAAAATACGGAAAAGGAAGTGCCGGAAGAGGAAACCAAGTGACTGTAAGAGTGGGAGAAAAGTTGGTGCCAGCAGCAAGCTATAGGCCTGAGCTACCTCCCACTTTTACCGTCACGTGGTTCCCTCTTCAGGTACTTCCTTTTCCGCATTTTGAGTAAACATAAGCCGTCTTTCTCTGAGGGTGTATAAGTACCCTCTAAATATTTTTATGTGATGACATTAAAAACTTATTTTCTGAGTGTATATGCTTGGAAGTCTCATTACCTTTTCTTTTCTTTTCTTTTCTTTTTCTTTCTTTCTTTCTTTCTTTTTTTTTTTTTTTTGGCAATACCAAACTTGCTTTTATTTTGAGATCAATGTCCCTACGGCAGATAGTAACAATATTGAATTTATATAACTTTATAATAACGAGTTTTTTTTATATTGACCTCTGTGATCAGAATGTTTTGCCTTTATAATGTCCAATATACATAAAATAAATTTAATTTTTACGCATTGCAAAGCAGTTTAAAATTTGCAGTATACTTTATTAAATATGCAAATAATTAATTTTGTTTTCATAAATAAAAATATTGTGAATCACAAATTAAGATGCAGTCACGTTAAAATCTGAAACTGCTTTAAATTTATATTAAAAAATAACAACACAACACTCACTTTGTTGTTGTTTTGAAGTTAAAAAACAAACATAATTTCAAGTTGTTAATTGGCGTTTTTTTCTTACTTTAATAGGACGATTTATTTTTGGAAACATTAAGTTTGGCTAATTAGAATAATGCAATTTTGCTGTACATGGGGTCAGACCAAATCTCAGCCTTTAATTTATTTTTTATTATTATTTTTTTAATAAAGATTATTCATTATAGATATTTGTGTAGAAGGTTCTTGCTTCTAAAATTCAAAAGTTGACCTTTATGTTTTTGTGTCATTTGAATAAAAATACGTATGATAAGAAATTTAGGAACTGTGACCATTAGATAAGTGAAAAAAAAAAAAATTAAAAAAAAAAAAAAAAAAAATCGCAAATCAAAATTTTGCATTTTCTCTCCCTTCATTAAAAAAAGAAATGAAAAAAAAAATATATTGATGACCTTATCTTATGATAATGACCTACAAGTCCAATCAAATACAAATCAAAAATATAAAATTCATAAAAACAAGAAATTCGTACACAGAATATACAAACTCTCTAATACACTCTCTCTTTAAAAAAAATATAAATAATTAATTTTCATCTTTCATAACACGACATACGTATAAAATTAAACTGGCGGCATAAAAGTTATTTAATTTTAAGTATGTATGTTTTCTTCCTTCAAAACTTTATAATTACTATATAATTATTTATTAAAATATTGATATACATAAACCAGAAGACAATATATAAAAACTAATTGAAACAACATTAATAAAAAAAAACTGGTTTATTTATTATAACAAAATTGTTAAGGTGCGGCATTACCGCATTGTCATAATATGTTGTATGTTAAAAAACCTGAATAATATTACATTGACAATTTATACGTATATAAATAAATGCATTTTCTAATAATACTAAAATAGAAGGAGTTAATAGAACAATACATTAAAAATATATATATATCAGAAAAAAGTGGAAAGGGTAAACGAGATCAAAATAAAAAAATCTATATAAAGACGCATTAGTAAAAAAAAAAAAATTGTTGCCTCCTTCTATTGCATATATGTATGTTTGTATTCCCCACTTTATTATTTCTTTCCAAATGAGATATTTTTAATTTGTTGTTGCATACATTGTGATGTTTGGAGTATAAATACTCCAGTAGTTCTTATGGTAAAGCACATTCAAGCATCAGCTTAATATCAAACAAAATGTTCAAGGTAAGTTTACCTACGCAGTGATTTTGTGTTGTGATACAAAGTGATAACAACAATATGGATTATCAGTGATTTTTTTTACGTAATATATAATTATATCAGCGGATACAGATTTTTTTATTTATTGATGATATTTTTAAGTTTATACTGGTCAAAATTTTGAATCTTAATTTTACTGTACAGTACACTGGTCCTGAAAAAATTTGACCGAAGCGTTAATCTTTCCAAATTTTATATAAATTATGGGGAAATTTTAACATAAGCGGTCACATTTATTCGGTACCAGTGTACATTATAGTGTATACCTTAAAGTAAAAGAAATTATGCATTTTTTTAGTTTAAAAAAATGGGTATAGTTGGGAATTTAGCTTCAAAAGTTTAAGACTTCAAAAATATTTTTCTATTATGCAGAAAATTACTTTAAATTTATTACTAATAATAAAACAGTTTAGAGTATGTTCCAGTGTTAAACAATGGATTTTATAGAGATGCAGTTTATTAGTGTAATTATTATTTAATTGTGAAATGCAATGAAATCATTTCAAACACAATATATTTATATTTAATACTATAATACATTGTAAGTTTCAGAAATTTGTGATTTTTCTTTTTTATTATTTTCGGTTTACTACCAAATTATGGAAATCAATTAGCAAAAATTAGACCGTCACAGAATATCTTACAAGCGTTTGTAAAACAATAAGTGATTCATATATTGATGATTTATAATGCAATAATTTCATGCTTTAAAAGTTATTGATTGTTTTTTTCAGTCCATTTTCAAACATCAACTATTGTATACATGTAAAATTATTATTATTTAACGCTTTTAAATTTACGCAGTAAAGTAATTATAATTTCTTGTAACCAATAAAATTAATTTATATGAAAAAGAATAAAAATTCATAATACTTAAAATATTATAACATTGTATCAGTAAATACAACAAAAATCACATAAAACTTTGAAATGTCTAGTCTGCAAACGATACAGGATAAAATATATTATTCACAAAGTAATATAATAACTGTAGCGCAGCAGCTAAGAAAATACAATGTTATAACAATCCCGTGCTTGAGTGCGCGAACTAGATCGTATACATACACATCAAATGCAAGTGCGATGACGTTACTCTACTTTCAATTTCTATAAACTATAATGCATGTATCTGTCTGTGCCTTCAGGTCATCGCATTCGCCGCTTTCGTCGCCGTGGCTCGCGCTGGAGTCGTAGCCCCTCTTGGCTACGCCGCAGCACCTGCTTATGGTTATGCTGCACCCGCATACACCACCTATGCTGCACCTGCTGTAGCTAAGGTAATTTACATTCTAATTTATTATTTAAACTGTTGAACCTTAATGTAGTACAGTTTAAATTTGAAATTATATACTAAATATATAAGTTTATTTTTTAATACATTTTCATTCGATATACAAGTAATTTGCAAGCATTCATTTCTCCAAAATGCAACATGTGATTCCTACTAAATTCAGTACTAATTAAGATTTGGTATTGTATTTAAGATTGCCGCTCCTCTGGCTTATGCTGCCCCTGCTGCCTATG
This sequence comes from Ecdyonurus torrentis, assembly GCA_949318235.1. Taxonomy (NCBI): domain Eukaryota; kingdom Metazoa; phylum Arthropoda; class Insecta; order Ephemeroptera; family Heptageniidae; genus Ecdyonurus; species Ecdyonurus torrentis. The sequence goes on from OX439136.1 coordinate 6,520,673, forward strand.
CCGCCCCCGCTTACGGATACGCCGCCAAGGTAAGCCAATAAAAGCTCAAATATAAGTTAAAAAGATTGAGTGTAAATTTACAAACTAATGTTAAAAATCGTTGTTTAGATCGCCGCCCCAGTTGCCTACGCCGCTGCCCCCGCTATCGCTAAGGCTATTGTCCCCGGTGAATACGACGCTCACCCACAATACAGCTTCTCCTACTCCGTAGCCGATGCTCTGACCGGAGATAACAAGGAACAACACGAATCTCGCGACGGAGATGTTGTCCAAGGATCTTACTCCCTTGTTGAGGCTGACGGAACCCGTCGTATCGTCGACTACACCGCTGATCCCATCAACGGATTCAACGCTGTTGTCCACAAGGAGCCCGTTGTACAGAAGGCTGTTGTTGCTGCTCCCGTCGCTGCCTATGCTGCACCTGCTATCGCTAAGGTCGCTGCCCCAGTTGCTTATGCTGCTCCCGCCTACGCTCATGCTTATGCTGCACCTGCTATCGCTAAGGTCGCTGCCCCAGTTGCTTATGCTGCTCCCGCCTACGCTCATGCTTATGCTGCACCAGCTGCCTACGGTTACGGCGCACCCGCTTACGGTTATGCCGCTCCCGTTGCCAAGGCTTTCCTTGGTTAAGCACTGAACATTTCACAAAATCAAATAAAAAAAGTCCTCACTATGTGCTGTACATAGCGCCTTCTGTAATCACCCCCCCCCCCCCTTGTTGTATGTTAAATAATTGTTACCTTTTTTCCTATGTGTGTATCTAAACCAAAATAAAGATTGTGTATGTACACCCCTTACATAAGTCTTTCGTATTTATTTTACCATCGAATAAGCAAAACATTAGAATTTATTTATTTGTCATTTCAGATTATGACATTTTATATTTTACTATTATTTTGTTATAAAATATGTGGAATTCATTCATGATCACTTCATACTTTAAAATAAAGGTGCATTAATAAATCAATTAAAAAAATTAAATATTATAAAGTACTTCATATACTTCTTATTTTATATATAGTTACAGTTCACGGACAAAAATTCATGCGCAATAATTATGCTCACTTATTTTCAACATCATTGATTCATTAAAAAAAATAATAATAAATAAATAAGTAAAAACTATTAAATAATAATTTTGTAGCACAGCATAATATAGCAATTATATGTTTTTCAACATTATTATTGACGCAACACTAAAATAGCAACATTTATGCTATGTGTTATAAATGTAGCTTAAATTTATGTAATTTCTTTCAATTGTATGTAGAAAAATACTTATATTAAAAAGTTTAAAATTATAAACAAACTATAGTAAATTTAATTGTGAATACTCGAAATTCAAAATGAACAAAATTATATAAATTAGAAATTAAAGAATGTAAATAATCCTCTGCAAAATTAAATATTTTACATAAAAGTTGTAAAATCATCAATCATAATTTGCCTTTTTTTTTTCTAAATTTTTTTTTTTTTGAAAGTTCTGCAAGATTTAATTTTTTTGTAGAGGTCACTTATTACTAAAGTAAACAAACAATAATTAGTAATTATTTAAAATGTGTATTTTGTACACCGATATTCCTCATATTTCAGTTCGGAGACGTTATTGTTGATAATATGACAAATACATTTAGGCCAACACATGAAAACCCCAAGTTTTCTCATATTTCTGAAAACCTGCAGCGAATTCTTTAAATTTTAAGTTCAAGTTACAGGTTCTTATCAGCCTGTAAAACTTGTAAAAGAAAAAAAAAAATAACAATTATAATTTTATTTTTGAAATGACTGAGTGAAAATTATATGAGATGAGGCTGTGCTAATCAATGTCTTCACCACAAAGATGGTAACGAAGCGGATGGATGTGCAAGTGGTCCATAAATAAACGAATAGGGAGTTTTAACATATTAAACCTTTAAAACTCCCTCTACATAAAACACATTACTTTAAAAATGTTAAAAACCAAATTTCATAATAAAGTGATAAATTACGGAAGAAAAAGTCACATAAAACGTATATATTTTGTGGTGAGAATATACTTTTTCTTTCTTGCATAAGAAAATAATTGTTGCAAGTGATTTTTTTTTTGTACATTTCGTAAGTTGGCGATGGGACAATTATTCAAAAATACCGTTGAAATAATAAATTCTTATTCAATGACATATCTATTTTACAAGTAGAGAAAAAATAGTAAATATTAAAACGACCATTATGATATTAGTCATTAAATATTAAATACTTTGTTATTATAAATTTCAGGCTAATTAAGCAATTAACATTCTTCTTTGCTTTTATAAAGTATATATATTTTAAATATACAGGAAGACAGTTTTTTGCTGTTATATACTATCACGACCTCTTTAAATAATTTATGAGTAGATGTAAAGTCTGTAAGGATCCGTAGGAAATTATTAAGTACTTGCACGATTTTATTCTAATATTGCAAAAAGAAAATTTTTCAATTTAAATTCAATTTTTATAAAGCTATTAAAATATAAAATTTTACTTTTTTAAGAATAGAAGGAATATAAAAATAGTTTGCATGAATGAATGAATGAATGAATGAATGAATGAATGAATGAATGAATGAATGAATGAATGAATGAATGAATGAATGAATGAATGAATGAATGAATGAATGAATGAATGAATGAATGAATGAATGAATGAATGAATGAATTACAAACAGAACTATAAGGAAATAACTTTTTTTTATCAATTTAAAGTTCTGTAAAGGATTCAAGAACCTACAATTAATTAAAAAAAAAAAAAAAAAAAAAAAAAAAAGGAGAATTTAAGTAAACCATGTATACAAAAATGTCGTAAATTTTTACTGAAGGGGGAAAAAAGCAACAAATTAACGATACATTGCAATACTAAAAATAGATACGGAATATTCTCTATGAGTAGCTATATGCAATGAAAAATATATATTAAATACACTGCAAATTTCACTTTTATTTTTCACCGATATTAAAGTTAGAAAAACTTTGATTATTTTTAATGATTTCAAATGTCAATATATGTGATTTCGAAATTAATATTTATACTATATTACACACAGTAATAGTAATTTACAATAAAAATTGAAAGTATTATACATACTTACATCAAGTGCATATAATACAAATCTATAATTATTTATTATATGTATGTATATAGCAAGTAAATTTTTTGATTACATTCAAGATATATACGTAATATAAATAATATATTATTTAAATAATTCTATACTATTATAGATTGTTGATACCAAACTCAAAAAAATTATAAACGCAACACTAATAGTAGTATAGTCACAAAAATATAGTCAACAGTTGCAATAATAGTAATAAAAAATAATATATAATTTTTGTATTATATAATTTGTTAAGTTAAAAAAAAATCGTGACTTTAAAAGTACGAACCACGCCAATATTTAATAGTTTGTCATGGTTATTTCTTTGAGGTTAAGTTTAAATTGTTTTGTTTTATTTATACTAAAATTACAAGGTAAAAAAAAAAGGAGATTAAAGAGATAGCTACAGTATAGTCTTAATGTTCTGTAGAGCAAAGTTATTTTACGACAATTATTGTAGGAAGTAAAGCCCTTGAGGCTTACAATTGAAACTCATTAGCGAATCACATTTGTCGCGAGACGGAAAAAGCTTAAGAACCTTTAATTTTCTACACGGACAAAAATAAATACGTAATCATTATGCTAGCTCATTTTCAACACAAATTATTTAATACAGCATAATGAGGAAGACTATATATATACAAAAAAATTTAGGGTGTAATGTTATTTCATATTCTAAAAGAGGACATTGTCCTGCACCGATATATATGTGAATTTTTCATTTTTGAGTTTATTAAGTATATTTAATTAATTTTTTTAAGTCATGAAATTACGTCACAGGCTGCAATTTATGCATGAGAGCATAGGAAAAAGTTGCAGCCTGTGACGTCATTTGACGACTTTTAAAAATTAATTAAATACATTTAATAAACTCAAAAATTAAAAATTCACGTATGTATCGGTTTAGTGCAATATGAATATGAAATTAAATTACTTCCTAAAAATTATTAGTCATTCTCATTTATGCTATAATGCATAATAACTGTGTTGTATGTAAAGCATAAATATTATGTTGTAAAGTATAATTATTTATGCTGATCCAATTTAGCATCATTTATGGTATAGTGACATAGTGACATAAATAGAGCATAAATTACGTAATTTATTCTATCCGTATATAATTTAACATTGCCGTCCCCCCCCCCCCCCCCTTTCAAGAAATTTACTGCACCGAATCCGTAAAATGAAGAATATAAGACACACTTATAAGTTTTAAGCTGATATATATTTTTTTACAATTCATTTGCTGATATAGATTTTAGAGTATTGGTTAAGAGATATAGGGCATATTTTTCCTTTTTTGGAATAAAATTTTATTGATTTATCATGAAAAAATAGAATGACGCAACTAAACGTTATTAAAGACACTATTTTTTTTCGGTGTACCCAGTTGAAAATAAAATTGCAACACATATTAAAATGAAGATTTGAAAAAAATATTATTCGACCAAATTCACAATTTTGTCACAATTAATTTAAATCACAGATATTTTTTTTTCTGCTTGCGGTTAAGCAGGTTTGCCTCCCAAAAAAATGTTATAAAAAGAGAGTGCCGTATTGAATTCAAATAACATACACTCGTATAACTATATATTTTATATTATACCACATGTACCGTAATATTTTGTATTGTGATATAATTTTTTTAGGCGCCAAACGTTAAATATGCCTACAATATAATTATACATTGTTTACGTAAAAATATGTGTATTAAAAAATATAATTCATCTAAACACAGAAATCTGTTTTTAAAATAACATTACTAATTATAGGTACTAAAAAAGCAAAGTTTCAATGAAACATGCTTCACTTTCGACACACAATTTTTTTACTCTCTATTTTATAATGTTTTAATGATTTCAAGGGCAAATAACAGAACGTGGAATGCAGTGCATTCCGTTATAACTTTTATATATGTTTTAAATATATCTTTAAATTGTTATATAAGAAAATGCAACATTTTAAATTACAATCAAAAACTATATTGTTTTAAAGGCCTGTTAACACAAAGTTAATGTGAAATTGATGAGATTGCACGTAATTTTAATTCTTTTAAAAATAGAGATTTTATTGTATGGCCCAGACCCAGTTATTGGTAGATCGTAATTATTGGCAGATGTTTAATGAAAACTCAAGAAATTTAACTTATTTCCTCAACCAATAAAGGTAGAGACTTATTGAAACTTTAAAATATGGGTACTCATAGGATTTGACTGAAATGGTTCTATCAAAAATGCTCTCAAATTAATATTTCTCGAAGTGCCAACTATTGGGATTCAACCTTTTCCATTTAAATATCCCGATAAAAAGTCATCAGAATGACAAAAACTGCATGAATCTCTACCGTATGTACATTAAAAATATTACCCCGTGTGCCCAAGACTTTAAATCCATATTACGATTCAATAATATTACCATACTTATTTAAACATTATAACAATGTTTCAATGTGATGAAATAATTTCAATTAAGACATTAAAAATATATGTACTCACCAAAGTGATATTCACACCAAAATATAAATGATCATAAAAAAAAAGTTGCACATACCTGAAACAAAAGTGAAAAAATAGAATAAATTAGTAATTTTATATAAAGCGATTCTCTCATGGTTTATACACAAATGACAAGCATGAGAAATAGAATACATAAGTTTTAAATTATTTTATTGAATCATTTATTTTGTAATTTTTTTATATAATTTTATTTATTTCAATTTTTTTTTAATAATTACAGTAAATGATATTTTTAATGAGGAAAAATATATACATGCACTATGAATGTTATAAAACCAACATGAAAAAAAGTTACATCATGTTACGATAGTTTAATTAAAACACTTACTAAACTGTATAAAATAAATCAGGTATGTAAGAAGGTAACAATTTTATTCATAAAACTATAATTAGTTTAGGAAGTTAATATAAGGTGTGTGTGCGCATGAGAGAAAACTAAAACTGGTTCATAAAAAAACACATATTTTGTATCTCGTGTTATATAGTTATGAAAATTAAATTATATCAACAACATAATATTTTTGCAAAATATAATGAAGAAAAAAAAAAGGCGTTGTAACGGAGGATTTAGGCGTGGCGATAAGGAACATAAGGAATATAACATTGTATTATACTAAGATAGATAGAGAGAGAAAGGAAAAAATAAAAACTCCCCTCTTAATATTTTTTATGTAAAACTTGAGTATAGTGCCGGAGTATAAATAGTCGGTGGTGTCTCATATCAAGTCACACTTTACTTACGAACCTCAACATGTTCAGCAAGGTAAGCATTTTTTTTTTTTTTTTTTTTTTTTTTTATAGGAACAAAAAATTACGACATCAAACGAACTTGGATTATTGCAGTGGATTACCAGTGTTTTGATACATAAATTTGATATAAAAATCAATTTGTTTAACTAATGAAATATATTTTTGCAGTGAACGATTTTTGTTATTTTATAGATTACAATTATCAATACGTATAAATGTACAGTTTTAATAATTAGTATATTATATTAGCACGTATAGATTAGTATTACATATTATACTTATAATATTTTGACAAACTCAATTTTCTTTATTTTTAAATAAACAATTAGTTATTAAGTTTATATTTTTATTGTTAATAAAATAGTTTTGTCTCTAAATATTTTAATGCTCAAATTGGATCTACATTCTACATATCTATGTTTTTCAAAATGCACGTGCTCAGAATTAAGTGTGAGTTTTAAATTTATTCGTAGTGTCTTTTAATAACGGATTATTTTAGAATTTATATTTTACCTGCGCTATTTTTATACTATGAGCTAACTATACTGTATATAAAAACAAAGTGCTTATTACATCTAAAATTATGATTCACTTTCAGTGATTCCATAAAAAAAAGTAACTCGTGACCAACAGTGCATTTTTATTTTTTAAATCTATAATTTATTTTTTTTTATTATTTTTACAGATCCTTGCCTTCAGCGCCCTCGTGGCTGCCGCTAGCGCCGGCGTTGTTGCCCCCGTTGGCTACGCCGCACCCGCTTTGGGATACGCCGCACCCGCTCTGGGATACGCCCGCGCTGCCTACGCCGCACCCGCTCTGGGATACGCTCGCGCTGCCTATGCCCCAGCTGCCTATGCCGCTCCCCTCGCTCGTGCCTACGCCGCACCCGTCGCCGCCTACGCTCATGCTCCAGTAGCCACCTACGCCGCTGCCCCCGCTCTCGCTAAGGCTGTTGTCCCCGCTGAGTACGACGCTCACCCACAATACAACTACGCTTACTCCGTATCCGATGCTCTGACCGGAGATAACAAGCACCAAGAGGAGACCCGTGACGGAGATGTCGTGAAGGGATCTTACTCCCTTGTTGAGGCTGACGGAACCCGTCGTATCGTCGACTACACCGCTGACCCCATCAACGGATTCAACGCTGTTGTCCACAAGGAGGGAGTCGCCGTCCAGAAGGCTGTTGTTGCTGCCCCCGCCTACGCTAAGGTCGCTGCCCCAGTTGCCTATGCTTCCCCTATTGCCCGCGCCTACGCTCCCGCCTACGCTGCACCTCTTGCCCGTGCCTACGCCGCACCCGCATACGGTTATGCCGCTCCCGCTTATGCCCGCGCTGCCTATGTCCACTAAGAAATCAAAATAATATTTATTTTTTGTAAATAATACCCATCCCTCACCTTTTTGTTTCTATGTAATATTCTTTCTCTCGTGTGTACTGTATGTAACTATGTACCTGAATTTGAATATAACATTTCACACACCCTAATACATGCATTTTACTGTGTCTCGTATTATATAATAACATATTACTTCAAATTTTAATAGTTTTTATGACACCAATTAATGAAATAATATATTGTGAGAACTTTAATATTCTAATTATAAAAAAACTTGAATACTTAAAAGTATTGTGAAATTTACCTCGTTTGTCATGGAAAAATTTATAAATTCACATCATTATTTTATGTGTAGTTAAGAAAAAAAAATGAAAGGATCTATAATTTTATAAATGTAAAGTCTTAATTAAGCTATTTGAATAAAAAAAAAGCAATGGTATAAAAATAATTTTGTAAAGCAATGCAAATTAACGTAATATATTATATAATAATTATATAAAAAAAATAATAATCAATACTATTTACTTGCTAGTATTACCAATCAGCTCATTAAAATAGTAATTTTTTAACTGGACCTGAAATTACCTTTAGAGGTACTTTAGATTAAGAGAGACTCTAAGATATCTAAAATTTATTGGGCTTCAATATGCAATATTTTTTACTACATACAGCCTTTTTTACTTTTAAATCTTCATGTTCATTGAAAAATGTTTTTTTTTTCTACTCGTACATATCCTAAAATTTTTATAAAAAGTATCTTAGAATGAAAGAAAAAAAAATACAAACGATAAAAAACATACGATAAACGACATCTGATCCCTTATTTATTTTACAAGTTGTTAGCTGCAAAAATCACTTTTTTTTCTTTATATTTGTTATAATATTTGGCAGATACTATACGGACAAAAATAAATACGTAAAATTTTTGTTACCTCAATGCAGCAACATTTATGCATAACAACAAAATTGATACTATACTTTTTAGTGATTATACTGTAAGTAGAATAGTTAAAATATTCAGAGCATAATTTTACTTTATGTTATTTCAAAATAGTAGCATTTATATTAGTAAAATGTGTATGAAAAATATAGTTATCACCGTATTCCTATGTATATTATTATTATTTTTTTTTTCGATAAAACTAAAACCAAAGCAGAAAATATTTTAGAAATAGTTCTTGTGTACATATACGTACACAATTCTTGTTAAAGACTTTTTGGGTAAAAAAAGAAGAAAAAAAAATCAGTCAGAAATATAAAAAAACATCAGCAGTGTAATTTAATACGTATATATTACATCGGCATTTATAACTAATTTTTTCCTTTGTAATATGTCAGATGTGATTTTAGCTTTGCGTTATAAAAATATAATGCTTTTAAATAAATGTATAATTACTTTTTTTTTTTAATTAAAATTTTCTTTTTCGTTAATTCTTTTAATTTATATTCATCTAAATAAATTAAGTAATTAAAAAAGCATTTAAATATTTTAAAATGATTCTTGGCACATATTAATATAAATAATGACAATTAAATTAATATTATATTACGTAAACTAATGACAAACTTAAATATGGAATTTTTATTTAATTAGCTATATTTAACACTTATTATATATCCACATAAATTGTTGACATTCTAATTTTTTTAAATACTTGTTATTATTATTTAAAATATAATTACTGTATAAAAATTTCAAGAACGTAACTCTAGCACTATAATATACTAAAGGTGTCTATTAAATTTATTCGAGCCATACAAGAAAAAATACATTTCTTAATTTATAACACATAGTTATTCAAATTCTACTTCAATATTATGTTGTTGCGCGTTTCAGGAATTATTATGCTATACAACATAACAACTTTGCAGTATCGCTTTACTTTTTTTATGTTGTGCAAAGTTAATCTGCTGTACACTATAATTCTACTGCAGTCTCTTTTTTCTGTGCTTTTTGAGTGTTTTACTTTCTATTTAATTTTACGACAAAATAATAAAAGTTTGCAAATAATCAAGGAATGCAAAAAGGATAAGAATGAAGGCTATATCAAGATATAAGATTTTATTACGCTTCATGTCTTAAAAAATTATTATTGGATGAGGCGCGCGGTAAAAACTTATTCCCCTAATTTTACTCTAGCATTAAGGAATGCAGTTAATTTTTAACAAAACTGCCGCACCGAGGACAAAAATATTTGAATTTGTGATCGGACACACGTTTAAACGTTTCAAGCAAATAGATAATGTAAAGAAATTTTAATTACCTTCATAAAATGAATAAATATTAATTATATATACAATAGTTCTTTTGTATTTGCACTATATATGAGGTGAATACGCATGACGTCAAATACTTGTGATTGCACTTTGACGCCATGCTGGAGTTATAAATTAAATTTTGTTCAACATAAGAGAAAATGATTTTTGGCTATTTTCGAAACACCAGGTAGTTTTTATTATTATTATTATTTTTCTCGCATATTTAAAAACCTAATTAAACCTGCTAACAGTATCAATGTTCTAAAAAATATTGCTATAAGTATTTTGAAACTGGCAAAATGTATAATTTTCCCATACATGCCCATGTTATTTAGTGCTCAATTATGGCGTTGACATTTTATATGTATGCAACCTCCCTATAATGTAGTAATATGTAAAGAAACAAAAAAAAAAGTGTCAAATACATTACAATTATATGCAGGCGTTTCTTTGAAGTTCAAACTCACATTATAAATACGTGCATATATAAAGTGCATGAAATCTGCATAAAATTTCTTGTTTCAACATACCAGAAGAATATATATATATATATATATATATATATATATATATATATATATATATATATATATATATATATATATATATATATATATATATATATATATATATATATATATATATATATATATACGTATTATATACTTTCTTTAAAATAAGTTTATATAATATGAATCATATTATTACCATAAAAATATTGTCGACCCAATTCAAGTTTTACAAGTTCTCACTGTCAGAGCATATATTATTGATAAGTTTTATCTAACTTACATAGATTTTAAATAATTCAGTCTTGATTAATCAATATTATCATATTAAAAAAAAAAAAAAAAAAAAAAAAAAAGCTAATAACATTATATATAATTTTCAAATTTACACATAATGGATATAAAAATTAATATAAAATAATTATGTTATCCCGATTTAAGAAACATGTTTTCAAAACAACATATAAGTTATAAATGTTATTATAAATAATTATTTTGTTATAAATCATAACAATCATGTTGTACGTAATAATTATATTTATGCTATTCCAAAATATAAACAATTACGCTATAAAATGACATAAATCCAGTATAAATTAAATAATTATTTTTATCCACGTGCGTTTGAAGTATGAAATTGTCGTAAGAATGAAGACTGAATATTAGAATATTACTTAAATTTAAAACTCTCTCTCTCTCTCTCTCTCTCTCTCTCTCTCTCTCTCTCTCTCTCTCTCTCTCTCTCTCTCTCTCTCTCTCTCTCTCTCTCTCTCTCTCTCTCAAGATAAGTAGGGAAAAAAATAAGTAAAGTTGAAAATAAACTTTGCAATGCAGATCAAAATTTGAAAATTCAAACTTACACTCCCTAAATTTTTTAAAGTATTTTATAGTTTATATTTTCATTTAGTTAAAATAAATAATTTAAATTCAGCGAATATTATAAAATATTTAAGAGTAAATAGAATATAATTATTGCTTAGTATAATCTCATTCTCAAACAAGCAAAAAACAAACAAACTATTACATAAACCTACTATAAACAAACACAGTTTCTTGAACACTTTGAAAATAATAGTTTATTATAATAAATATTAATAAATGAAACGTTAATATTAAAATTCTGTGAAATTGCTATATTGAAGTCACTTTATTTTAGTCTAGTTTTTGGAGCAAGTAATTTGTTGTTTTATCATAAAGTATAAATAAATAAAAAAATCATTAATGCGCAAGAAATAATAATATAATTATTGATTGGCTTACAGCAGGAGTATACATTTCAATTTTTAATGTTTATACAATAAAAACTAATTTTCCTAAATTTTATTAATTTTTTTTAGAATTGTTGTTTTTATGTTACAAAATATATTAAAAATTTATACAAAATAAACCTTGGAATATGTTTAACTTTTATTTCAATAATTTCTAAGTAGTAAAAAATTACTGAACCATGGCATTGTTTATATATAGAGTAATTTTTAGTGCCTCTAGCAATATATTTTATAAATGCAAATAGATTGCCAAAGTTTTACTTTTTAAAAATTATCAGATTATAAATGATTTTTTGTGTTTTAAACTTTAAATATATGATGAAATTAGAAAAGAATAGCAAATAAAAAAATAATTTAATACGTAATTTTGGTAATGATTTATTTATTTAGATGGCATTTAATAGAAAGATTTAATAATAGAATATAACATCAAACAGAATTATAGAAATGAAGGAAAGAATACATATTTGTTACGAACAAAATATGATCGTGTAATTAACCTAACTGAAAAAAAAAAAATAATAAAAAAAATGAAAACGAAAACGAAAAACAAAAATATGACTAAATAACGTATAGTTTTTTTCTTTTTCTTTAAGACATGTTAATTTCAATAATTATTTGCTCTTATCTGATGGTCGCGAATATTTATCATATTTTATTATTTTATTTATATCACCTTTTTAAATATGTATATATTTTTTTATCATTTATCTTTCAAATAATTCTGAAAATAAATATAGGTACTCATCGTTTATGTTTTGAACCTTATTCTATAATAATAACAAAAATAAAAGAAACAGTTATTTTAAGATGCTAATAACATAATAATATAACAGAAAATACTCTATAAATATCAACTATAAATTTTAGAATATAATCTCCCCTCCCTCCACACATGATAATCGAAAACGAGAAGTATTAAATCTTAACCCTATTTAAAGAATGAAAATGCTCTGCAATTAACATAGTTTCATTAGTTTTCAAGGCTGAAAAAAAAAAATCCATAAACTACATATTTAATTATAAACTGAACTTTAAAACTTATAAAAAAAAAATAAAAAAAAAAGTCTAAAACATTTCAAACTCATTCTTAACCGTTACAAGTGGAGTTCATAAAAGTTTTTTTCACTCTCATTCGTAAATGGGTGTAGCTATAGCCAGACAAACCCAGGAGGCATGGGAAATGGATAGCTGCCACTAATTATCTATTCATTAGTATTGTAGGACCCCCCCCCCCTTATTTTTACTACTTTATCAAAGCTGTGAAAAAAAATGATAATAAGGGAACTGAGACGATTTAATTAGCTATCTATATAAAACAAAAAAAGCCAATAATGCAAAAAAAAACTGTGTTTTTCACCTTAATAGTAACTTTTGAACTTATTCCTTTATTATCATCACTCCAATAGAATCCCTTTAAAAATGTTTCCTTTTTTTTTTCTTTTTAAGTTTTTTAAAAGAAAATATTTTTTATGATTATAAGAAATCATAACTTTAGAAATAAAAGTTGAATTAAAAAAAAAAAAAAAAAAACGTAATCATAGTGACATAAATATGTCTCAAAGTGTAAATGATACGAAGTTGTAAAAATTAGACCAGTGGGTGAATTGAACTCTAGGGAAGTAAATTCTTGGAGCAGTTTTTTTTTTTTTTTTTTAAGGCAAGTGTCGGGCGTGGTAACCACGTGGTGTGAGTGCGAGAGAGAGAAGGGAAGAACAGGTTGTGATCCAGTATAAATACTCGAGGTTCGCGCCGCAAAGTCACATTTCACATCAACATGTTCTCCAAGGTAAGTTACAGCAGAGCAAACGCCGGTTTTCAGATTAATACAAAAATATATTTGCAAGAAAAAAAAATCAATTAACTTAATATTAAAAAGAATTTTGCAATGAAAATAGTAACAAATATTACTTACATCCAAATTTCCTAAATAGATAATTGTATGACAAAATAAACCATATATCCAAAAAATAAATAAATTAATTAAGTAACGAAAATACTCTAACATTTTCAATCTTTACTTTCAGATCCTCGCCCTCAGCGCCCTTGTGGCCGTCGCTAGCGCCGGAGTCGTTGCCCCCGTTGGCTACGCCGCACCCGCTCTGGGATACGCCCGCGCTGCCTACGCCGCACCCGCTCTGGGATACGCTCGCGCTGCCTATGCCCCAGCTGCCTATGCCGCTCCCCTCGCTCGTGCCTACGCCGCACCCGTCGCCGCCTACGCTCACGCTCCAGTAGCCACCTACGCCGCTGCCCCCGCTATTGCTAAGGCTGTTGTGCCCGCTGAGTACGACGCTCACCCACAATACAACTTCGCTTACTCCGTAGCCGATGCTCTCACCGGAGACAACAAGGAACAACACGAACAACGTGACGGAGATGTCGTCCAGGGATCTTACTCTCTCATCGAGTCCGACGGAACCCGTCGTACCGTCGACTACACCGCTGATCCCATCAACGGATTCAACGCTGTTGTCCACAAGGAGCCCGTTGTACAGAAGGCTATTGTTGCTGCCCCAGCTATCGCTAAGGTCGCTGCCCCACTTGCCTATGCTTCCCCTATTGCCCGTGCCTACGCCGCACCCGCATACGGTTATGCCGCTCCCGCCTACGCTCGTGCTGCCTACATCCACTAAGACTAATTAGTACCTTATTTATTGTAAATATCCCCCCATCGCCCTGTATGTCATGATGTCACCAAGTGTTTACCTCACACATCAATAAACACATTAAAATTAAACCTATGTTTTGTCATTTATTCTACAATTTAGGATACATTTGATAAGTTTTTTTTCCTTTCTTTTTAGGTAATATAAAATAGTAACAACTTAGTTTTTTACCGATAGGTATAGTAATTTTCTTTTCGAGCTTTAAAGTCAATTTCATACGACATTAAAAATTTATGAAGCAACAATTTAAATGTTATAGTTTTCTATGATTATTATTATTACAACTACTATAATATTACTTTAAATTATTTGTTTTGCAAATTTCCACACTGAAGCTCATTTTAATCTGATAATGCGTGCTTTAAAAATCATAAAAAGTAAAAGTGATTCACCAAATTAGTATAATAATAATATATGAAAAGAATAGCCAGGGCCTTATAAAAGTTGAAAAGAAATAAGAAGAATATAAAAAGAGAAAAAAATGCCTATGTTAAAACTATTTTTAATGACATGATAATTTGAAATAAATTATAAAAAATATTTTGAGAATAGGAGTCTGCTGATGATAATAGTGTTGTAATTTTTAAAAACAAATAAATCTGATAACAAATATATGTTAAAATTAATCGTTATTGTGCAGATACATTACAAATTAAATTGCGGAAAAAAAAGTATATATTATCTTCTCTTACCAGAACGATATTATTTCTTTTGGCCTGTGCCTGGTCATGTTTGTTTGTTTGTTTTTTAAGTGTAATCTAACAAAGGAAACTACTACGTCTATTTTTAAAGCTGTCGTAACAAAAAATTGTGGTACCTCTAAAATTAAAAAAAAGCTACTCTCTTCTTTTTAATCTATTGCTGTTAAAAAATTTAATCATATTACAATTAACTACATGAAAAAAAATTAAATTACGTTATTTTTTTGCTTTACATTGTATATTTACTGTACAAAATTGTAGAATGCAAATTTTGCAGAGTAACACAAGTATAACTTTAACATCTTAACTATTGTAGTATGTTGTATAATCATTATACAACAGTACAATTTCACTCAAAAAAAGGGGGCTTTACTTCACTTACGAATCCTAACTTATTTGATATAAACACTTTTGAGTTATTATTAGCAGCTAAAACAATGCGTTTCAACAAATTATTAACAAAATAGCTAATTTAACTCAAAATAGCCTAAAATAACTGAAAACTACTTAAATTAGCTATTGTTAATAATTTGCTAAAATTCATTATTTTAGCTGCTCATAATAACTCAAAAGTGTTTGTTTCAAATAAGTTAGGATTTGTAACTGAAGTAATGCACACTTTTTTTGGGTAATAGTATGTATGTACGTTATGTTGTTACGCATAATTAGTGCTGTAATGAGCTAGCATAATAATAAGTTTTTTTTATCCATGTATACTGTACAGCCATTTTACTTGAAGTAAATTTTTATTGTCTTATGGCCATTCAGTGTAATCAGATGGAGATTTCAGTTGACGCAAAACTCTATTTTAAATACACAATTTCCATACGCCAATAGAATTTTTTTTTTTTTAGTAAATGACCGTACCCATGATAGAAAATTAAGGCTCCATGAATAAAGAGAAAATATCATTTAAAAAAAATTAACGATATAGAATTAAAAATTTCAAAAATTGGGCATTTAAAATAAATTTAAAATATAATTTCTTCCCAATTTGATATAATTAAATCCCCAAAAAACTTCATATCGATCTTGTTGCGAACAAAAGGCGTATCTCGTATTTTATCAGCAGAAGCAAAAGGCCTATCTCGTATTTTGTCAGTAGAAGCAAAAGGCCTATCTCGTATTTTGTCAGTAGAAGCAAAAGGCCTATCTCTTATTTTGTTACGCTTAACATAATGTCTATCTCCGATTTTTGACAAAAATGACTTTTTCGAAATTTTAAATTCTTTGAATTATATTCTCGCTCGAGTTAATTTTTTATAGTTGAAATCGCTTTATTTACAAAGTTATGGTAAAAATTGTTTTCACTGCTTTTACTACATATTTAGTTACAAGTTTTGTCACTAGGTGGAATAGTTTTTATTTGAAAAATAGAGATCTTAAAAAGAGTGGTACCAATTTATAGAGTTATTTAACTTTTTATGTAATTTTTTATGTACTTTTTTATTCATCCGCTATTATTTAAAATTGTTTATTTTTGAGCTTTAAATTATGTTAAAAGAAAAATATATTTAAAAAACTTCGATTCTCTATTTTTAATAATGACTTGCTACATTTTTAAGAATTAGGTAATAATAATTATTTTTTAGTTCTGTTTTTGTAAAGTTTTATGCAAGTTTACAGAAAAACACATGGCTGTGATGCACTGCATACGTGAATTTAAATACAACGAATAATTTTAAATTTACTACACAAAAATTGGGGATGATTGTATTGTTTCTGTTATATATTTTTTATTTGATTAAGTTAGTTTATTTTCTTTTGTTTAAATGTGCAAAATGCTATTTATAATATTTTATTCTTTTTGTATTTTTTCCTTTCTTTCCTGAAAAAAATTGTTCAAAAGCAAAAGGATTAAAATATATTATTTTCTTTACAATCTGTAATAAAATTATTGTAAAAATATAATTGTATCCAAAAAGTTTATTATTTTATTAATTTTTTTATACCTAGAATCTGCCATGAATACAAATAAAATAAATGAAAATTTGTTTTTCGTCTATAAATAATAATAATAAATAAATTAAATTATTTTGTTATGATTTTTTTCAATATTATAAAAATACAGCCTTTATATATATATATTAGTCGAATAGGGTGATTTAGACAATTTGTTACAACTTACAATATCAACTATTATTGTTAAATGCATTAAATAACACCAATTATTTAATAGAAACCATTTTTAACTAAAATCAGTTTATTTTTTAAAATGCTTCTCCTGTAAAATTTACTTTTTCAGAGATAGGCCTTTTGCTTCTGCTGACAAAATACGAGATAGGCCTTTTGCTTCTACTGACAAAATACGAGATAGGCCTTTTGCTTCTACTGACAAAACACGAGATAGGCCTTTTGCTTCTGCTGATAAAATACGAGATACGCCTTTTGTTCGCAACAAGATCGATATTAACTTTACGCTTTATACAATACATACAAATCCTAAAACAAAATACTATAGGCAGCGTAATTTTAAAGCTAAAACCTTACATTAAGTTCATAAAGAAACAAATTAATATTACGTAATATAATTAAATTTGGGGGGAAAAAATGCATATAATTATGTACAGAAAAGATGCATTATTAAATGACCTTGAAAAATAATTAGAGGCCACATTTTTTTATGATGACCATGAAAAAGAAATTGTACTAATTGTGTAACATTAAATATTCCCAAGAGTTACACCAGCAAACACTTTTTTTTTTACAAATATATATATTTAAAAAAAAAATGATATAAAAATTAGAAAATAAATTGCTGAATTTCTTAAAATATTAATATAATCGTAATTTCAGCTCCACATTATAGGAAATTGCAATAAGTTAAGTAACTGCTAGAAATAAATCCAATAAAGCATGCAGTATCTTTTATAATATTGGTTATTGACTAATAAAGGAACAACTGTTTTGAGGCCGACTATAAGCGATTTCGGTCACATCCGCTTCCGTTTCTACTTACTACGCATGCGCAAAACGTCGAAACGGAAGTGAGCAAAATCGCTTATAGTTGGCCTCAAATCAGTTGTTTCTTTATTAGTCAATTATCATTTATATACTTAATTACGGCATTTTTTTTTCTTTAGAGCATTGATAAAATAATAATAATAATAATAAACAAATAAAAATATAATAATTAAAAATGATAGCTCATTTTTACCCCAATTTGTGCAATAACAATCTTTCTAATTAAAATGTTAAAATAGCATACGTATTATGTCGTACAGCATAATTATTTATGTAGTTCTAATTTAGCAAAATGTAATTCAGGCTATGTTGACAAACACACAGTATAAATTATGCAATTTATAATATCCATGTGAATGAAAAATATCATAATAATATTTCATTTAGATTTCTCTACTACATAATATGTATAATAATAAAAACGGTAAAAGATAATCTCATGGTTCAAAATAACTACGACTAACAGGAAAGTTCTGAAATTTTCTATAAAACATTTCATCGTAAATTATTAACATTATAATTTTTTATTATGCATTTTTACAAACTTTCCTTATTAAATTAAAAAAAAAAAAAAAAAAAAAAAAAAAATCCTTCGATCACAATTTTTCTTTCAAGCAATAGTATTAATCTTATAATTACAAACTTGTCTTCTTTACGGTACGCCTATAAAATATATAATTACATAATGAACAATAAAGTTGATATAATAACTTCATGATGTTTAATAACTTTGTGTAAAACGACCGGAATAAGTTTTGTTTGGGGCGTGCCAACATGGAAAGCACGTGGCGAGAGAAGGGAAGGACAAGTTAGGAAGCAGTATAAATACTCGAGGTGCACTCCGCAAAGTCACATTTCACATCAACATGTTCTCCAAGGTAAGTTCAAACAGTGCACTCAAGAAATTTTAAATTACTAATGCGGGGAAAAAAAAAAAAAAAAAAAAAAAAAAAAAAAGGAAAAAAAAATTTTGCCACCTTTTAAAAATATTTAAATTAAAAAATTATAGATGAAAAGTTCAAGTACAGTTTGTGGAAATTTTATTAAGATCAGAATTTATATAGTGCAAACTTTTTGAAAAAGGAAAAAACTTTTTTCCATTTACTTTTAAAAATCGTTCGCATCATTTTATAGTATATAATTTATTCTTTCTATTTTTTTCAAGATCCTCGCCCTCAGCGCCCTTGTGGCCGTCGCTAGCGCCGGTGTCGTTGCCCCTGTTGGCTACGCCGCAGCCCCCGCTGTCAGCTACGCATCTCCAATTGCTCGTGGCTACGGAGCACCCGCTCTGGGATACGCTCGCGCTGCCTACGCTGCACCCGCTCTGGGATACGCTCGCGCTGCCTATGCCCCAGCTGCCTATGCCCCAGCTGCCTATGCCGCTCCCCTCGCTCGTGCCTACGCCGCACCCGTCGCCGCCTACGCTCATGCTCCAGTAGCTGCCTACGCCGCTGCCCCCGCTCTCGCTAAGGCTGTTGTCCCCGCTGAGTACGACGCTCACCCACAATACAACTACGCTTACTCCGTATCCGATGCTCTGACCGGAGATAACAAGCACCAAGAGGAGACCCGTGACGGAGATGTCGTGAAGGGATCTTACTCCCTTGTTGAGGCTGACGGAACCCGTCGTATCGTCGACTACACCGCTGACCCCATCAACGGATTCAACGCTGTTGTCCACAAGGAGGGAGTCGCCGTCCAGAAGGCTGTTGTTGCTGCCCCCGCCTACGCTAAGGTCGCTGCCCCAGTTGCCTATGCTTCCCCTATTGCCCGCGCCTACGCTCCCGGCTACGCCGCACCTCTTGCCCGTGCCTACGCCGCACCCGCATACGGTTATGCCGCTCCCGCTTATGCCCGCGCTGCCTATGTCCACTAAGAAGACTAATTATTATCTAATTTATTGTAAATATTCCCCATCGTTTTGTATATCATGTTGTCAGTAGTGTTTACCACATCCATCAATAAACACATTTAAATTTTAACCCTTTGATTTGTTATTTATTCCACATTTTGAAATAATTTTAATCCTTAATAGAATTTTATAAAATGTTTTACTTCGTGTGGATTTTTCTACATACAATAATATTATTTGAATAATACATGTAATGAAATTTACGAGATTATGCAATTGGACATTTAATTATACGAAAAAATATATATAATTTGATTTCTATATTTCATAAAAAGTATAGACATTCGTTTTAATTTCTTTGACTTAGACTACTATTACAATTAAAAGAAAATAGAAATAAAGAAAGATATGCCGAAAAAAGTTCAAATTTATTTTTCTGTTTTAACAATTGCAATATTTTTTTTATGTATCCTATATCTTTTGACATAAATATATTACTTGGAGAGAGAGAGATTTAACTCTAACACAATTTAAATCTACTTTAGGGTATTTAACGCATTTAGTCTATAATGAAATTCTTAAGTGATGGAACTTTTTTCTATCTTTTTGTTAGTTTTTCATTTTAATATGATAATGATAAAAAAAAAATCATTCAAAATTTTGAAATACGTTCAATAACTGAGTTTTATAATATTCTGTGAATAGATAATAATAAAAGTCACAAATCTTGCATGCGGGAAAAAAAATTTATAAAAATAAATCAGAATGCTAGCTTTTATATATTTCATATTAACATTCACGCAAAAAAATGAATAAAAAATTATCTTGGCAATAAATATTAAAAATATGAAAATAGAAATAAAAAAAGCAACATTAAAATGAAAATCCTCACAATTTTCAAAATTAATTAAAAATTAATTAGAAAATTATTAGAAATTATATATTCAATTTCTATCCACACATTGTTATATTAAGGGGGTAGGTGACCGACAGATGTCTCCCAAACTATAAGACGGTTGCGAATAATAATAAATAACACAAAGTAAAGAAGAAATGTTACTTAAAAATTTAGTTGTTTCAAATATGTGAAAACACGATCAAATATATTATTTAAGTTATTACACTTAAAAGATAACATGTAAATGTGGAAATTCAAATTTGAGCGGGAAAATTTTGTCAAATTAGAAACTTATAGACCGCTTGCACTCATATTTAAGAGCCGCCATTTTGTTGGTCAGGAATACATATAGGCCAGCATAGGAAAAACATCATTTTTATTTTTTTAATAGCAAAAGAAGCTTCAAACCTCAATCAAAGCCTTATTTCTAGCTCCTAATAAGCTCGAAGGATATGAGAAAAATTTGTTGAGTTGAAATAAACAATTTTTTATGTGAAAAATTAGGAAAAACGAAGTTTCCCCTATGCTGGACAATGCATTAGGCACCACAAACATGACGACAAAGCGCAAGGATGTGCAAGGGGTCTATTTACAATTAAAAATATAATTTAAAATTTTTTTTATATAAAAAAATATATATTAAATTTACTTGATTTTATTTGAAAATTATAGTATTTGTTTTATTGGAATTAAATCATGTACAAAAAATTATTGTGAAAATATAGTTCTTCTTTTAGCGATTTCCGGTCCAAGTCGGTCCCCCACCGCCTTAACTAAATTATGTAAAATATGTAGTGTTTATCTTATTACGCTTGAACACTGCTAATTTACATTTCCAAAACTAATTAGGAACCAGTATTTTTATATAATAGCAAAAAATTTGTTGCCCTAAATAAATATGGCTAAAAACGAGTAAGCATACCCAGAATGTAATTTATATTCATAGTGGTGCTTTGGTTGAAAATAAACTCATAATATTACAGATATACTGGCGTGTTAATATGTAATATTTTTAAGTAATAAAAAATTAAATTATCTCAATGTGCTTTAAATCAATATTATTTTGACACACAATGCGTTAAACACTTTTTTTTTTAAATTACAGTCCGGAGCTTTAAAAACGGTGACCTTTTTCCTAAAATGATACTTTTTAAAATATTTCATGACAATATAAATATACTTTATTATTTTTTCCTTCAAGGGATACTGCTTGACATAATTGAATCCAAAAACATAAAATTCATGAGATGGGACCAAAATTCCTACCCAACTTATGTTCTTCAACTCTTTTGTAACTTCACAAGCTGAGATAAAAAAAAAAGTTAAGTAACCCACTTTATGGATGACATCACGTATTTCAGGTCTACAATAGAAATTGTGGATTGAATTGCCTACTTTACAAGTTTTCTTCCCAGTTTGTGAGTGCATACTGTACGTACTGAAGTGATAATAATATTGTATGTATCTCATAATTTATCATTCTGAGTTGTTGTTTTTTTATGTTATTTTTATTATTATTATTATTTGAGGATAGTACTCTATTTACGGAAAGTATAAAATAAGTAATTTATGCTGCATTTATTTTACTAGACCGAAAAAGATACTAAATTAGAATGATATAAATAACTGTGCTTTAAAACAGACTATTTATGCTGCAGCACAGTTATTACGCAGTATAGCATAAGTTATGTTGTATTGAACAAATTGAGATAAAAATGAGCTATAACGTGATTATTTTAATCCATATATCTTCATCGTTTTTTTATTTTTATTTTTTTTTTTATTTTTTTTTTTTTTTGCTGCATACAAAAAAACTATAAAATACAAAATAATACTATTTATAATAAAATGTAGTTTTATTTTGAAAGATTTTTTAACAAAGAACTATATAAGAAATTCAGAATGTATTTTAATCAAATTAAAAAAATATAACAATTATTAACGTCTAAGAAAAATTCCTATATGATCTCTTCTCTTAAAAGGAAATACTATAATAAAATCTATATCGTATTTAAAAATACATTTTTTATTATCAAACATAAAATTCTACATCATAAAATAATTTGAAATGTAATTATTTTTAATATTGTCTTTATTCTGTTTAAAATTTTGCGTCCAGCGACAGGAATTAGATTGTTTAAGGCGTGCCGGCGTACTAAACACATGTTGCTAACAAAGTACGAAAGAGAGAAGGGAAGAAAGGACAAGTTGTTTTTTAGTATAAATACTCGAGGTTCTTACCACAAAGTCACATTTCACATCAACATGTTCTCTAAGGTAAGCTACAGCAGTGGACTCCACAAAAATTGGATTACTTCGACGGAACTGTTTCTTAAAAAACAAAATAGTCAACCAGTTATAACCAACCGAAGACCAAACAATGTTTAATTTAGTGCAAAAGTGAAAGAAAAAAAAAGAATCAAAATTTGTTTCAAATTTATTTAAAAGCAACGTGAATATAGCGAGGAAAAATATTATATAATAATATATTATGCATTATGTATAAGTTTTATAGTGACAGAAAAGGAAAAAAACTAGTTTTTTTAGATTTACGTGCCATTTCAACACGAAATTTATCAAATAACCGTGCACATTATTTTTTTTACTAGTGTTGGTGACTTTGCATAAACAGTAATACAGTATGTACTATTTAAAAGACGTGTAACAAATTTTTCTTTTATTTCAGATCCTTGCCCTTAGCGCCCTTGTGGTCGTCGCTAGCGCCGGTGTTGTTGCCCCTCTTGGCTACGCCGCTGCCCCCGCTGTCAGCTACGCATCTCCTATTGCCCGTGGCTACGGAGCACCCGCTCTGGGCTACGCCGGCGCTGCCTACGCCGCACCCGCTCTAGGATACGCTCGCTCTGCCTACGCCGCACCCGCTCTGGGATTAGCTCGCGCTGCCTATGCCCCAGCTACCTATGCCGCTCCCCTTGCTCGCGCCTACGCTGCCCCCGTTGCCGCCTACGCCGCTGCCCCCGCTGAGTACGACGCTCACCCACAATACAACTACGCTTACTCCGTATCCGATGCTCTGACCGGAGATAACAAGCACCAGGAAGAGAGCCGTGACGGAGATGTCGTGAAGGGATCTTACTCCCTTGTTGAGGCTGACGGAACCCGTCGTATCGTCGACTACACCGCTGACCCAATCAACGGATTCAACGCTGTTGTCCACAAGGAGGGAGTCGCTGTCCAGAAGGCTGTTGTTGCTGCCCCCGCCTACGCTCCTGCCTACGCTGGACGTGCCTATGCCGCTCCTCTTGCCCGTGCCTACGCCGCACCCGCATACGGTTATGCCGCTCCCGCTTATGCCCGCGCTGCCTATGTCCACTAAGAAGACTAATTTTTTTCTAATTTATTGTAAATATTCCCCATCGTTTTGTATCTCATGTTGTCAGTAGTGTTTACCACATCCATCAATAAACACATTTAAATTTTAACTCTTTGATTTCTTATTTATTCTACATTTTGAAATAATTTCAATCCATAATAGAATTATATAAAATGTTTCATTTAGTGTTGATTTTTCTAGCTACAGTAATATTATTTGAATAATAATCGTACATGTAATGAAATTTACGAGATTATGCAATTGTATATTTAAATATACGCAAAAATAGATAGCTATAATTTGATTTCTATATTTCATAAAAAGTATAGACATTCGTTCTAATTTCTTTGACTAAGACTACTATTACAATTAAAAGAAAATAGAAATAAAGAAAGATATATGCCGAAAAAAGTTAAAAATTATTTTTCTCTGTTATAACAATTGCAATTTTTTTATATATATCCTATATCTTTTGACATAAATATATTACTTGGAGAGAGAGAGAGAGAGAGAGAGAGAGAGAGAGAGAGAGAGAGAGAGAGAGAGAGAGAGATTTAACTCTATCAAATTTTGACTCTACTTTAGGGTATTTAACGCATTTTGTCTACAATGAAATTCTTAAGTGATGGAACTTTTTTCTATCTTTTTGTTAGTTTTCATTTTAATATTATAATGTTAAAAAAAATCATTCAAAATTTTAAAATAATGTTCAATAACTGAGTTTTATAATATTCTGCGAAAAGATAATAATAAAAGTCACAAATCTTGCATGCGGAAAAAAAAATTATATAAAAATAAATCAGATGCTAGCTTTTATATATTTCATATTAACATTCACGCAAAAAAAAAAAAAAAAAAAAAATCTCGGGAATAAATATTAAAAATATGAAAATAGAAATAAAAAATAGCAACATTATAATGGAAATCATCATAATTTTAACCATTAATTTTTAGCTAAATTAGAAATTATAAATCATATTTCTATCCACACATTGTTATATTAACTAAATTACGTAAAATATGCTATGTTTATCTTATTAAGCTTTATAATTGCTAATTTACATTTCCATAACTAATTATGCTAAGGAACCAGTATTTTTATATAGTAGCAAAAATTGTGTCCCTAAATAAATATGGCTGAATACGAGTAAGCATACCAAGAACGTAATTTATATTCATAGTGGTGCTTTGGGTGAAAATAAACTCATAATATTACAGATATAATGGCGTATTACTATGTTATATTTTTAAGTAAGAAGAAATTAAATTATCTAAGTGTTTTTAAATCAAAACTTTTCAATAGCAACCTGACACACAATGCGTTAAACTTTTTTTTTAAATTACAGTCCGGAGATTTTAAAACGGTGACCTTTCTCCTAAAATGATACTTTTTAAAAAAAATCATGAACATAAAAATTAATTTGTGTAATTTCTTCCCTTAACTACTGCTTCACATAATTGAATCCAAAAACATAAAATTCATGAAATGGCACCACAATTCCTACCCATTTTATTTTCTTCAACTCTTTTGTAACTTCACAAGCTAAGATATGTATATAAATATATTTAAAAAAAAGAAAAAGAAAAAAAAGTAAAGTTAACTACTTTATAGAGGACATCCAAGGTCCATAATAAAGAGGTTGAGCGCAGCACAAAACTCACGCAGTTGATTTTATTTTGCGATGGATGTACTTGATTCTAAGCCAATACGATGCCTTTCACCAGCGTTCACCAGTTACGTCACTGATAAGGTGAATAAAAATACACCCGGTGATATGACGTCTTTGGTGAATTCCTTTAGGCTGCACGACCTTGGCCAAAATTTTTCCCGGAGCATCTAACCTCTTTATATGGATCTTGGATGACATCACGTATTTCGGGTCTATAATAGAAATTGTGGCTTGAATTGCCTACTTTACAAGTTTTCTTCCCAGTTTGTGAGAGCATACTGTACTGAAGTTATAATAATTTTGTATATCTCAAAATTTATCATTGTGATTTTTTTTTAGGCCAAGTACGCACATTACACAGAAAGTATAAATTACGAAAAACATTTTATGCTGTAAATATTTTACTAGACCGAAAAAGATACTAAATAAGAATGATATAAATAACTGTGCTTTACTACAGACTATTTATGCTGCAACACAGTTATTACGCAATATAGCATAAATTATGTTGTATTGAACAAATTGTGATAATTATATGAAAATGAGCTATATCGTGTTTATTTTAATCCGGGTGTATTTATCTTTTTTTTTTTTTTTCTTCTTTTTTTATTGCGGCATGCAAAAACAGTATACCATGAATACAAAAAAAAAATAATAGTAATAATATTAATATTTTGTTTTTCTATTTTGAAAGATTTTTTCACAAAGAACTATATAAGATATTATAGAATGTAATTTAATCAAAATTAAAAATATAACAATTATTATCGTCTAAGAAAAATTCTTATGATCTCTTCTCTTAAAAGGAAATATTATAATAAAATCTATATCGTATTTAAAAATACATTTTTATTATCAAACATAAAATTCTACATCATAAAATAAATTAAAACCTAATTATTTTTAATACTGTCTCCATTCTGTTTCAAATTTTGCGTAAAGCGACAGGAATTAGATTGTTTAAGGCGTGCCGGCGTACTAAACACATGTTGCTAACAAAGTACGAAAGAGAGAAGGGAAGAAAGGACAAGTTGTTTTTTAGTATAAATACTCGAGGTTCTTACCACAAAGTCACATTTCACATCAACATGTTCTCTAAGGTAAGCTACAGCAGTGGACTCCACAAAAATTGGATTACTTCAACGGAACTGTTTCTTTAAAAACAAAATAATCAACCAGTTATAACCAACCGAAGAACAAACAATGTTAAATTTAGTGTAAAAGTGAAAAATCTATAGAATCTTCAATCCAAATTGTTTGAAATTTATTTAAAAGCAACTTTAACATTGCGAATATTGGAAATATTAAATAATATAATATATGTATGAAGATTTTATAGTGACAGAAAGAGATAAAAAGTATAGTTTTTTAGATTTACGTGCCATTTCATCATGGAATTTATCAAATAACCATGCACATTATTTTTTTACTAGTGTTGATGACTTTGCATAAACAGTAATACAGTATGTACTATTTAAAAGACGTGTAACAAAATTTTCTTTTATTCCAGATCCTTGCCCTTAGCGCCCTTGTGGTCGTCGCTAGCGCCGGTGTTGTTGCCCCTCTTGGCTACGCCGCTGCCCCCGCTGTCAGCTACGCATCTCCTATTGCCCGTGGATACGGAGCACCCGCTCTGGGCTACGCTAACGCTGCCTACGCCGCACCCGCTTTGGGATACGCTCGCTCTGCCTACGCCGCACCCGCTCTGGGATTAGCTCGCGCTGCCTATGCCCCAGCTACCTATGCCGCTCCCCTTGCTCGTGCCTACGCTGCCCCCGTTGCCGCCTACGCCGCTGCCCCTGCTGAGTACGACGCTCACCCACAATACAACTACGCTTACTCCGTAGCCGATGCTATCACCGGAGATAACAAGCACCAGGAGGAGACCCGTGACGGAGATGTCGTGAAGGGATCTTACTCCCTTGTTGAGGCTGACGGAACCCGTCGTATCGTCGACTACACCGCTGACCCAATCAACGGATTCAACGCTGTTGTCCACAAGGAGGGAGTCGCTGTCCAGAAGGCTGTTGTTGCTGCCCCCGCCTACGCTCCTGCCTACGCTGGACGTGCCTATGCCGCTCCTCTTGCCCGTGCCTACGCCGCACCCGCATACGGCTACGCTTCTCCCGCTTATGCCCGCGCTGCCTACATCCACTAAGAAGACTTACTCTAGTATTTATTTTATTGTAAATATTTCCCATCGCCTTGTATGTCATGTTGTCACCAAGAGTTTACTCATAGAACAAAATAAACACATTTAATATAATAATCTTGTTTTGTCAATTACTCCACATTTGCATGATGGTAGAAACACTAATAAATAGCTCATGAGGCACTTTTTTTTCCGAAGTTAGTTATACAAGTTATACTGTATAAACACATTTTTAATACATCATAAAATTAGTAAATATCAATATTTATCTTTAAATTGTATAAACGTATTTGGTTAATATTGTATAACTGATGTTTTTATTTATAACAAAAATATATTTAAAAAAAAATCGCAAATATTTATTTATTTTCATTCAGTCTCTAAATTAAATGTATTTGAAGTTTTTTATGTGCATTCGTTAAGAAAGATAAAGTTCTTTTTTTTTTCGGAAAAAGTATTTCAAAAATAAAAGTTTAAAAAATTAGAATCAGAAAGATCAAGTAGATTACAAAATTTTAAATGTTGATTGTCAAATAACCCATTACAAAGCTAGTGTAATATTTTGGCACTTTTTTTTTTTTTGGGGGGTGGGGGGGTTGCTATTTAATTTTTACCTGGCATTCTGAACACTAAAATTGTAATTTTCACACCTTTTTTTTTATTTAACTTCAATTATTTTTATTAAATTTTTGAGAATGTTTAAATACTAAGTTAAGTAGGTAGAAAAAATTAAGAAGGTAATACTGGAAATGAATCAATCATAAAAAATGTGTTCCCTATACAGAAAGTACAGTACACATGTGTTTTATATTAACATTCAACATTCGATAACATTTTCTTAAATTTTTTTTTTAAAGTAACAGGAAATCATATACAAGATTAGAACTTGAATGCATGAAGTTGGAAACAAAAATGTCTTAAATTCTATATTTACACATTCCAATACATTAATGATTAAAGGCATAGACAACATGAAAACATTAGCATTTATATCACAAAACATTTGATAGGAACTTACATAATTAACATTAATTGGTCTTAAAACACAACCGTAGCTCCGTATAGCAGCGATCAGAAAATTTCGATTTATGCAACGCGCACAACATTTTTATAATAAGTTTCTACCTGTTTCTGAAGTCATAAACAGAAATGTTCACATAAATTGCATACTTTGCAGTCTTTTTACGCTCTCTTGTGGGGCCACTTTAACATTCTGGTCAAAATTATCGTCAGTATTGTAGATCCCAAATTGTGTTAAAGAACATGTTTTTTCATGTTTTCTATGCCTTTAAGTTTTTATTATTTTGCGTCTAAATTAAGCATGTAATATTTTTCCTTACGGAGATATGAAATAAGCTTTTAAAGCAATAGACCAGAAGAAAACATATGCATTTATATCACAAAACACTTGACGGGACTTACATAGATAACTTTATTTTGTCTCAAAACTCAACTGTAGCTCCGTATATAGCAGTGATCCGAAAATTTCAATTTATGCAACCCGCACAACATTTTTTACTAATTTTTGCATGTTTCTGACGTCAGGGTTAATTTCATGGTTATTTAAATATACCTATCGTTATTTTATTATAAGCTTGGTTTCCCTCAGCCTTCACATTGCGAATGCCATCGCATACTTTCACACTGCTGGCTCTGATCAACTACTATCATTATCAATGTTATCTATTCGTTCTTATTGCAAAAAAAAGTAACGTACCATAGGAAATATTTATCCTAGATAGATTAAAAATCCATAAAGTTTCATTAAACAAGATTTTTTTTTTCCAGAAATATTACGGTGCATTCAATTTCTTTAAAAGTCAATGCATATCATGATCACGAACAAAAGTAAATACGTAATAATTACGCTAGCCCATTTTCAGCACAATTTGGTCAATATAGGGTGTATGCGGATGACGTCATATTTATTGCGCTTTGAGGCCATACTGGAGTAGTGTATAACATTGCACAGCATAGGACAAACTTCGTTTAAGCCAATTTTCTTTGAGAAATCGTTTGATTTTTTTGTTATTGTTATTTTTCTCACATACTTGAGATACTAATTCAACATATTTACAACGTCTAAGCTCTCAAAAATATTGCATAGTGTTTTTAAACTGGCAAAAAAATTTTTTCATATGTTACCCATGTTATTGCGTTATCCAACATGGCGGTGACTTTAACATGAATGCATAGACCCTATAGCATTGTTTATGCTGTACTGCGAGGAAGTCCACACAAAGTTAACATCTATGTTGTAATACGTCATTTAAAAGAGAAAAAGTAGTAGATAAACTTGGCATAGGCAACTATCTGCAAAAATTGATGTTTTATTTAATAAAAGAAGAAATAAAAAATTCAATTCTCAACCCTTTGCCGACTGTGACGTCATTTGTTTACATCTGAATTTCGACTGTCTTCTGGATTTCAGACGATCCTATTTTTGAAAGGCAGCCTTTGGCCATTAATTTTTTTTGAATTTGTAGCTGTTGCATGAACTCCAGAAGACAATTAAAAATCGGATGTAAACAAATGACGTCACAGTCGGCCAAGGGTTGAGAATTGAAAAATTTTATTTCTTTTTTTTTTATTAAATAAAAAGTCAATTTTTCAGGTAATTACCTATGCCAAGTTTACTACTTTTTCTCTTTCAAATGACGTATTCAAACATAGGGGTTAACTTTGTTTAGACTTCCTCATTTCTATGTTACAAAAGCATAAATATAGTATTGTAAAGCATTATTATTTGTGTTGATTTAACTTTGTATTATTTATGCTCTGATGACAGAAATGTAGCATATATTACGTTATTTCTTAATTACGTGTTACAAAATAATATATGTATTAATTTTTGTAAACTTCCAGAGTGAAAATAAATACGTCATATTTAGTACTATTCATAAATAGTAAAAATTCAAAAGTAAAATTGCTCCCATTCAGTGTGTTTGTAATGTTTTTTGAGTATATTATACAAAGAATTACATCATAAAAGGGGTTACTTTTCTTTCGTATATTATAGTAATTGTATAATTTTTTCTGTCTCATATTTAAAACTTGTCTTTCTATTCTATACAATTATAAAATAAATATTAACCAATAATATTTTTTATTAATAACTTTATGATACTTTAACTTTGTGTAGACCGACCGGAAAAAAGATTGCATGGGGCGTGCCGGCGTGGTAAACACGTGGTGCCATAACAACGTGCGAAAGAGAGAAGGGAGGAACAGGTATTATTTTCAGTATAAATACTCGAGGTTTCCTCCACAAAGTCACATTTTACATCAACATGTTCTCCAAGGTAAGTTACAATACTTACAATAGTGCACTCCACATATTTTGGATTACTTCAAACGAAATGTTTTCTCTAAAAACAAAATATTGTACATATTTATACAGTACAACGTCCAAAGAATGTGAAATTTAGTGTAAAAGTGAAAAATCTAAAGAACTATAATTTCAATCGTTTGAGATTTATTTAAATGCATATCGTGAAAGAAGCAACGAAATAATAATAATAAAAAATTTATAGTGAATAAGATTACAAAGTTTTAAAGATTTACGTGCCTTTTTTTTTTTTTTTTTTTTTTTTTTTTTCTCGATATAACTCCATAAATAACGGAATTTATATATTATTCAATGGTGTTTTTAAGACAAAGTTTGAATAATAATAATAAAATACATTTAAATTTTTTCTTTTATTTCAGATTCTTACCCTCAGCGCCCTTGTGGCCGTCGCTAGCGCCGGTGTTGTTGCCCCTCTTGGCTACGCTGCTGCCCCCGCTGTCAGCTACGCATCTCCTATTGCCCGTGGATACGGAGCACCCGCTCTGGGCTACGCCGGCGCTGCCTACGCAGCACCCTCTTTGGGATACGCTCGCTCTGCCTACGCAGCACCCGCTCTGGGATACGCTCGCTCTGCCTACGCCGCACCCGCTCTGGGATTAGCTCGCGCCGCCTATGCTCCAGCTACCTATGCCGCTCCCCTTGCTCGTGCCTACGCCGCCCCCGTTGCTGCCTACGCCGCTGCCCCCGCTGAGTACGACGCTCACCCACAATACAACTACGCTTACTCCGTAGCCGATGCTATCACCGGAGACAACAAGCACCAAGAAGAGAGCCGTGACGGAGATGTCGTGAAGGGATCTTACTCCCTTGTTGAGTCCGACGGAACCCGTCGTATCGTCGACTACACCGCTGATCCCATCAACGGATTCAACGCTGTTGTCCACAAGGAGCCCCTTGTCCAGAAGGCTGTTGTTGCTGCCCCCGCCTACGCTCCTGCCTACGCTGGACGTGCCTATGCTGCTCCTCTTGCCCGTGCCTACGCCGCACCCGCATATGGTTATGCCGCTCCCGCTTATGCCCGCGCTGCCTACATCCACTAAGAAGACTTACTTTAGTATTTAATTTATTGTAAATATTCCCCATCACCTTGTATGTCATGTTGTCACCAAGTGTTTACCTCGTACATCAATAAACACATTAAAAAATAATCATTTTGTTCCGTCATTGATTTCCAAATTTTTAGTAGAAATTCAAATATCATGATCAAAAGAAACGTTAAGCTGATAATTAGGCACTTACTTTTCTAAAGCTTTAGTTGTTATATTATTAGAATAATACTTTAAAATCTATGAAATAAAAGTAGTCTAATTTTTTAGCATAGCATTAACGATAAAGTTATTTAACTCATTATTGTTTTCCTAAAAATAATAACTATTTTATTTTAATTCAATTTTTAAAGTTAATATACTTTACAGTGTAAATTACAGTGTAAATTAAAATGTACGTCAATAATGTTGAAGTACTTTCTCTCTTTTATTTTTTCGGAAAAGGAAAAGGAATATACAATTTTTAATAATTAAAGTTTTAAATTTGAAAAATAAGATTCAATAATAACATTATTAAATTTAAAATTTCAAGATTCAAAGAATCGCTGAAACAAAGCTCTTGCAACTTTTTGGCAATTAAAAAAAAATGGTTTAATATTACTTTTTAAA
Source organism: Ecdyonurus torrentis (assembly GCA_949318235.1). Lineage (NCBI taxonomy): Eukaryota > Metazoa > Arthropoda > Insecta > Ephemeroptera > Heptageniidae > Ecdyonurus > Ecdyonurus torrentis. Next base: position 6,553,672 of record OX439136.1, read on the forward strand.
TGACAGACCATACAGCATTTTGGACAATAGAAAAATATTTATTTGCACACCATTTCTTTTTTTCACTTTAATTACATTTTGTAAATTATTGAGAATGGTAACCAAGTTAAGACGGTGACAAACACTAATAAGTTTATGCTGCAAATAAATAAATAAATTATTATCTGTCAGTATTATATTGTCAGTATCTGCATGTGCTTAAAAAATATATTTTACATTTAATAAACAATTTAGTTTTTATATAGTATATTAAGAAAACACGAAATTATAAATGATTATAGAATTTGAATATTTTGAAGTTGGCCTTAAAGTAAATGAAAATGTTTTAAAATCGAAAGAAATTGTAATGAGCTTAATTTTGTAATTAATTTTTCATTTATGTCATAAAGCATACAAACGTTGCTATTTTAAATTTAAAAAAAAAAAGTAAATATTGTTTGCAGATTTTTCTATAATAAATTATTAAGCACATTATTTTAATTTAAATTACATCAATAATATATAGGCGTATATAAAAAAAAATATTATAAACTATATTTAAATCATTTTATTTTCATTTGTATTTTTAGTAAAACATATAATTATGATACAAAATTAGTATTGATTCTTAGTATTTTTATGCACATTTATAAATGAAAAAGTACGCACAACATACTCTTTTTTTTTTAATATACATATTATCATAGTTTTATATAATTTGATATGATGGTATATTATACAATAAAAAAAAAGGAAATCTCAACTGGGCAATAAATAAAAAAATCTAAAACGAGAAAAAAAAAAAGAAAAAAAATTGAAGTGAGATTATTATTAACACTGATTTAATTAAAAAGAGAGATATTTAACTGTTCTTTATTTCTTGCAAAGTAAAAGTATGAACAAGAGAAACCCAAAATTATTGAAATAACATTTTGAAAAGATACCATGTCATATTTTTAATTACGAAGATATAAAATAATTCACTCCAGTGTTATATTAAGCAAACTATTTCATTCGTATTACAAAAGAAATATTTATCAGAAATATATTTTAAATATACACCAAATTTTAATAATAAGTTACAAAGCCATATTGAATATTTTAAATATTTTAATATTTGACCAATAGAAGAAACTTTCAATTGTGCTTTTATTTGTGATAATTACTTTGAAAATTTCCATGGTTTACCAACAACTCATATTTATAGTACTAGAAATGCAGAAACCAATCGTCTATTTGTACCAAAAATTGTTAATAGATTCACTGAAAGGACTAAAAAAAAAAATCTTGTTACCTTAGTTGTGGAATCAAATTTCAATAGAGTTAAAAACTTTTAAAAATAAAAACGAAATGAAAGTTACTATGAAAATTATTTTCTTTAAGAACTTATACAAATTTATGAAATTTTGCTTTCATTAAATGGTTATGTCTCTGTAATTTGAAAATACCTTTGCGTGTTTTTGTGTTAATACTTATATAATATATATATATATATATATATTTGAAATATAAACTAAAATCATGATTATTTAGTAGTAATTTAGTTTTTAGGACATTGTGTAAAAATATAATGAACCAACCTATGCATTGGTTGGATTTTGTATAAATTGTGTTTAACAAAAAAAAAATAATATAACTACAGAAACATTTAACACCTGACCAATTCACTTAAAATTTAAAATTGACTGCATTTTTTTTTCTAATCATATCAGATATGTAAATTGTTATTCAAGTTTATTTTACAAAGGACCATAATATTAAATATTCAGTGTAAAAACTTCACTTTTCTTTCGTAGCAATAGAAATAGTATACATTTTTTTTGTCGTATATTTAAAAATACATTTTTCTTAAGACACTTATATAATGCATAATAACTTGTATAATTTTTTAAAGGTAATTTTACGATGTTTCACAATTTTGCGTCAACCGACCGGAATAAGATTGTATGGGGCGTGCCGGCGTGGTAAACACGTGGTGTATAAAGAATATAGTGCAAAATAGAGAAGGGAAGAACAGGTTGTATTTTCAGTATAAATACTCGAGGTTTGTTCCACAAAGTCACATTTTACATCAACATGTTCTCCAAGGTAAGTTACAACAGTGCACTCCACATATTTTGGATTACTTCAGCGGAATTGTTTTCTTTAAAAACAAAATTGTATATAATTTCTGGATATATAATGAAAAAAAGAATGTGAAATTTAGTGTAATAGTGAAAAAAATAAAAAATCTTCAATCAAAAGCATGTGTGATTTTTGTAAATAAAACGTGAACAAAGCGAGGAAATAATAATAAAAAAAAAGTTTGAAAGTGAAACAGTGAGGTTAAAGACTATACAGTATATTATAAAGAGATACGTGCTATATCTTTACGATGGAGATCCACTATTCTAAAGCTTTATTTTCTCACTGGTGCAGGCATAGCTTGACGCAAAAACATATTTTCAAATATTGTAACACCCTTTTTTTTTTTTCTATTATTTCAGATCCTTGCCCTCAGCGCCCTTGTGGCCGTCGCTAGCGCCGGAGTTGTTGCCCCTGTTGGCTACGCCGCTGCCCCCGCTGTTAGCTACGCATCTCCTATTGCCCGTGGATACGGAGCACCCGCTCTGGGCTACGCTCGCGCTGCCTACGCTGCACCCGCTCTGGGATACGCTAACGCTGCCTACGCCGCACCCGCTCTGGGATACGCTCGCGCTGCCTACGCCGCACCCGCTCTGGGATTAGCTCGTGCTGCCTATGCTCCAGCTACCTATGCCGCTCCCCTTGCTCGTGCCTACGCCGCCCCCGTGGCTGCCTACGCCGCTGCCCCCGCTGAGTATGACGCTCACCCACAATACAACTTCGCTTACTCCGTAGCTGATGCTCTGACCGGAGATAACAAGCACCAAGAAGAGAGCCGTGACGGAGATGTCGTGAAGGGATCTTACTCCCTTGTTGAGTCCGACGGAACCCGTCGTATCGTTGACTACACCGCTGATCCCATCAACGGATTCAACGCTGTTGTCCACAAGGAGGGAGTCGCTGTCCAGAAGGCTGTTGTTGCTACCCCCGCCTACGCTCCTGCCTACGCTGGACGTGCCTATGCTGCTCCTCTTGCCCGTGCCTACGCCGCACCCGCATATGGTTATGCCGCTCCCGCTTATGCCCGCGCTGCCTACATCCACTAAGAAGACTTACTCTAGTATTTAATTTATTGTAAATATTCCCCATCACCTTGTATGTCACCAAGTGTTTACCTCATACACCAATAAAAACATTAAATATAATCATTTTGTTCTGTCATTTATTCCACATTTCATAAATGTTTTGTTTTGTTAATACATTATACAATCTGCAAATATCAATAACGATCTTTAAATTGCATAAACGTATTTGGTTAGTATTGTATAACTAATGTTTTACTCATAACAGAAAATCTATTCAAAAAAATCATAATATTTATTTATTTTAATTTGATCTCTAAATTTAATGTACTTGAACTTTTTTTGGTGCATTCGTTAAAAAAGATGAAGTACTTTTTTTTATTTTTTTTTTATTTATTATTATTATTATTTTTTTTTTTTTTTTTTTTTAAGTTTTTTAATAATAAAAGTTTGAGTCAAATTTTTAAATTTTGATTGTCAAACATCCGCTGACAAAGTCAATGCCATATTTTGAATGTTTAAATATTTAAATGGGTTTGCTATTTAATTATTATCTGGCATTCTGAACACGAAAATTATAATTTTCACAGTATTTTTTTTTTAACTTCAATTATTTTTATTAATTTTTGAGAATGTTAAAATACTCAGTTAAGAAGCTGGAAAAGGTTAAGAAGGTAATTCTTTAAATGAATAAATTATAGAAATTTTAATCCCTACTGCAGAATGTATGTACCAAAATGAAATGAATAACTTGCAATTGTAGTGTTGCATTTCAGTCTATATTTATACACTCTAAAAGAATAGTTGTGCAAGTTTTTTATTTCCTTGCAGTATCCGCATGTGTTTTATATTAATATTAACATTCGATAAATATTTTATTATATATTTTTACGTTATACATAAATTACGTTATTTCTTAATTCCATGTTATAAAATAAAATATATATGAAAGAAAAAATTAAAATACCAAAGACAAAACAAATACGTCATATTTAGAATACTATTCATAAATAGTAAACATTCAAAATTAAAATTGCTCCCATTAAGTGTTTTTATATTTATCTAAGAAACACGAAATCATAAATAATTAGAAATTGAACACATGAAGTTGGAAACGAAAATGTTTTAAATTCTATTTACTAATTGCAACACGTTAAAGGAATAGACCAGAAGAAAACATAAGCATTTATATCACAAAACACTTGATGGGACTTACATAAATAACTTTAGTTTGTCTCACAAACCAGCTGTAGCTTACTAATTTGGCATGTTTCTGATGTCATAAACATAAATAGTCATGCAAATTGCATACTTTACAGTATTTTCAAGCTCTCTCGTGGGGCTACATTAGCATTCTGGTAAAAATTAATATCAGTTTTAAAGATCCCATTTTGTGTTTATTGATTAAAAAGCACATGTTGTTTTATGTGGTCAATAACATTAATCTTGGTGTTATTTTATGAAGCCTTTTGTTGTTCTATTATTATTATAAGCTTTGGTTTCCCTCAGCCTTAATATTACGATTACTATCGCATACTTCCACACTGCTAGCTCTGATCAAGTACTATCATTATCATTGTTATCTATTCGTCCTTATTGCAAAAGTAAGGTACGGTCATTGCAATTAAAAATGACAATCTATTTGCGTATGTGAATAACATGTATTTAGATAGAGTTTTGCGTGAAATGGAATCTCCATCTGATTGCATTTAATGGCCATAAGCCAATACAATTTCATTTTTTATTGCAATGACTTACTCCCAGGCAATTATGATGTTTAATAAATTAAATTGTAACATTAAAGATATGTCAGCAGCTTTGTTTCAAAAACATGTATAATGTCTAATTTGTTGTATTTTTACACTTTTTTTAAATTTTACTTTTATGGATCTAGCTTGATAGGCTTTTCCTTTTTAGTTATCCTTTTGAGCAATTTCAATATTTTGTGAGTGTCTGTATATTGTCTGTATAATTTTCTTGCTCAATAAATCATTATTATTATTATTATATCTGACTGCGTTGATCTCTCCTAATGTTATTTATATGGGAGACTTGAATGATAGCCTGACATATTTATTGACCGCCAGTGTACCATAGGAAATATTTATCCTAGATAGATTAAAAATCCACCAAGTTTTAGACAAAACTTTTTTTTTTTTTTTTTTAATTATTACGGTGCAGACCAATTTTTTTAAAAATCAATGCATATCATATTCACAAACAAAAGTAAATACATAATAATTATACTAGCCTTTTTTCAGCACAATTTAGTCAATATAGTAGCTTATAATGCTATACTGCATAATTCTGTTACAATAGCATAAATATTGTGTTGTACAGCATAATTATTTGTGTAATTCTATTTTCGTGTCATTTATACGCTATAATAACATAAATGAAGCATAAATTACATTATTTCCTAATTACATGTTATAAAATAATAGATGTATTAATTTTTGTATACTTCCAGAGTGAAAAAAAATACGTCATATTATAAATAGTAAAAATTCAAAAGTAAAATTGCTCCCATTAAGTGTTTGTAATGTTTTTATAGTATAGTATATTACAAAGAATCACATCATAGAAGGGTTACTTTTCTTTCGTGTTATAATTTTTTCTGTCTCATATTTAAAACTATACTTGTCTTTCTATAATTATGAAATACATAACAACGAATCGAATAATATAAATTTTTTTATTAATAATTTTATGATACTTAAACGTTGTGTAAACCGACCGGAAAACAAATTGCATGGGGCGTGCCAGCGTGGTAAACAAGTGGTGCTATAACAGAGTGCGAAAGAGAGAAGGGAGGAACAGGTTGTTTTGTCAGTATAAATACTCCAGGTTTACTCCACAAAGTCACATTTCATATCACCATGTTCTCCAAGGTAAGTTACAATACTTACAATAGTGCACTCCACAAATTTTGGATTACTTCAAAGGAAATGTTTTCTCTAAAAACAAAATATTGAACATAAATAACGTCCAAAAAAATGTGAAATTTAGTGTAAAAGTGAAAAAAATCTGAAGATTTATAATTTTATTGTTTGAGATTTATTTAAATAATTAACGTGAATGAAGCAACGAATTATAATAATAAAAAAGTTTAATAGTGAATGAGATTACAAAGTTTTAAAGGTTTACGTGTCATTTTTTTTTTTTTTTTTTTCGATATAAATCCATAAATAACGGAATTTATAAATATATTCATTGGTGTTTTTACGACAAAGTTTGAAAAATAATAATAATAATAAAATACGTTTAACTTTCTTCTTTTATTTCAGATTCTTACCCTCAGCGCCCTTGTGGCTATTGCTAGCGCCGGTGTTGTTGCCCCTCTTGGCTACGCCGCTGCCCCCGCTGTCAGCTACGCATCTCCTATTGCCCGTGGATACGGAGCACCCGCTCTGGGCTACGCCCGCGCTGCCTACGCCTCACCCGCTCTGGGTTACGCTCGCGCTGCCTACGCCGCACCCGCTCTGGGTTACGCTCGCGCTGCCTATGCTCCAGCTACCTATGCCGCTCCCCTCGCTCGTGCTTACGCTGCCCCAGTTGCCGCCTACGCCGCTGCTCCCGCTGAGTACGACGCACACCCACAATACAACTACGCTTACTCCGTATCCGATGCTCTGACCGGAGATAACAAGCACCAAGAAGAGAGCCGTGACGGAGATGTAGTGAAGGGATCTTACTCCCTTGTTGAGTCTGACGGAACCCGTCGTATCGTCGACTACACCGCTGATCCCATCAACGGATTCAACGCTGTTGTCCACAAGGAGCCCCTTGTCCAGAAGGCTGTTGTCGCTGCCCCCGCCTACGCTCCTGCCTACGCTGGACGTGCCTACGCCGCTCCTCTTGCCCGTGCCTACGCCGCACCCGCATACGGCTATGCTTCTCCCGCCTACGCACGCACTGCCTACATCCACTAAGAAGACTTACTGTAGTATTTAATTTATTGTAAATATTCCCCATCGCCCTGTATGTCATGTTGTCACCAAGTGTTTACCTCATACATCAATAAACACATTAAATAATAATCATCTTGTTCTATCATTTACTTCCACATTTTTTAGTAGAAATTCAAATATAATAATAAAAAAGAAACGTTAAACTGTTCATTTTGCACTAACTTTTCTAAACCTTAGTTATTTTATTAGAATAATACTTTCATAAAAACTATACGAAATAAAAGTAGTATAACTTTTTTGAATAGCATAAACGATAACAGTCATTTTAATCATTATTGTATTTTTAAAAATAATTATTATTTATTTTAATTCAATTTTTAAAGTAATATACTTAAAATGTTTTCTTTGTAAATTAAAATGTACGTCAAGAATTTGAAGTACTCTGGTCTCTTTTCTTTTTGGGAAAAGTAATTTATAATTTATTGTTAATATTAAAAATTCCAAAATTAAGATTCAATAAACATTTTTAAATTTAAAATTTCAAGATTTAAAGAATTGCTGAAGAAGCTCTTGCAATTTTATAGCAGTAAAAAAAATTATTGTTTTAATATTACTTTTTAAATGACCGACCATATAGCATTTTGGAAAATAGAAATATTTATTTGCACATCATTTTTTTTTTTATTTATATATATATTTTTTTTTTGACTTTATTTACATTTTGTAAATTATTGAGAATGATGAGCACTAAGTTAAGAAGGTGAACAACGCTAATAAGTTTATGCTGCAAATAAATAAATAAATTATAAGATTTTTCTTTTTCTTTCACTACAGAAAGTCAGTATCTGCATGTATCTAAGAAATAAATTTTACATTCAATAAATAATTTACTTTGTATAATATAATAAATTAAGAAAACACGAAATCATATATGATTATACAATGGAGGTTATCGGTTTAAAAAATTGTTAAAAATTTTCTATGGCTTAAAACACGTAAAAGTATGTCTAGTATTTATCATTTAAATTTCTCCAAAATCGGTGGAGTAGTTTTCTCAAAAATCGCAAAAAAAACGTGTTTTTCTCCATAAGCGTAATGTTAAATTAGGGGACCCTTAGCTTTCCCCGCAGCACCCCGCGCGCTAAACCGATAACGTCCATTTGAATATTTAGAAGTTGTCCTTAAAGTAAACGTAAATGTTTTAAAAACCACAGAAATTGTAATGAGTTAAATTTTGTATTTTATTTTGCATTTATGTCATAAAGCATACAAACTTTGCTATTTTAAATAATAATAAATGAATATATTGTTAGTATAGAAGTTTATATTATATATTATAGCACATTATTTAATATTAAATTTAAACAATAATTTATAGGTGTTATATATAAAACATACTATAAATTATATGTAAATAATTCAATTTTTCTTGGTACTTTCAGTAATATATATATATGATACAAAATTAGTTTGATTCTTAGTACCTTTATGCAAATGCATACATAAAAAAGTACGAATAATACTATTTTTTGTTTTAAATATAGTTATATAATTTAATTTGATTGTATATTGTACAATAAAAAAAAGGGAAATTTCAACTGGGTAATAAATAAAAAAATTAAGCACCAGAATCAAAAAAGAAAAAAAAATTGAAGTAAGACCATTATTAACACTGAACTATAATTTAAAAAAAAACTATTTAAATGTGCTTCATTTTTAGCAGAGTAAAAGTAGGGACAAGAGAAACCCAAAATTATTGAAATTATATTATATATGAAAAAACTACCACGTCATATTTTTAAATACGAAGATATAAAGTAATTCGCTCCATGCAGTGTTATATTAAGGGAAAAGGGGACCGATGTCGGCCATTAGACTCAAATTTTTCTCGTCAAAAAAGTCTGAAATTTTGCACAATGATACTTCAGCTTGAGACAATTTCAAAAATATAAAAATTTTGGGGGGTCATCGTGCAAATTCATGTTACATGATTTCTTGAAATTTTAAGCTCATAAAGCCTAATATTAATTAAAAAAAATAGTGACGGTCAAACATCATGAAATTTTTATCACGGCTAGGTGTGACCCTTAGCTACACAATGACACCCAATTAAGGCCCAAAACACTTCTAGTTTTTGAGATTTAAGGTCGGTACCCTACTCCCTGAAGCAATATATTTCATTCGTATTACAAAAGAAGCGTGAACCTTGAAATATTTATCAGAAATATCTTTTAAATAAACACCAAATTTTACATACTGTAATATACAAAGAGGATTAAACTACAGAAACATTTTTTAACTCCTGACCTATTCCCTTAAAATTGATTGCATTTTTTTTTCTAAGTTAGTTGTTTAAATTAAAGAAAGAAAATTTAATCACATCAGGTGTGTAAATTGCTTTTCAAGTTTATTTTACAAAGGATCACAACATTAAATATTCAGTGTTTATAGGGTCCATACAGTATTCATGTTTAAGTCGACATCATGTTGGAAAACTCAATAACATGGGTGGCATAGCAAAATAACTCATTTTGCCAGTTTAAAATGTAATATTTTTTAGAGCATTGATGCTGTAAATATGTTGAATTAGTACCTCAAGTATGTGAGAAAAATAACAATAACAAAAAATTAACCGATTTCCCAAAGAAAATTATCTTAAACGAAGTTTATTTTCTGCTGAGCAATGTTATTCATTACTACAGTATGGCCTCCAAGTGCATTAAATACGACGTCATGCGCATACACTCCACAAGCTTCACTTTTTCTTTCGTAGAAATAGTAAAACTTTTTTTTTTCGTATATTTAAAAATAAATTTATCGTAAAATTCTTATATAATTCATAATAACTTGAATAATTTTTTAAAAGTAATTTTACGATGTTTCACAATTTTGCGTCAACTGACCGGAATAAGATTGTATGGGGCGTGCCGGCGTGGTAAACACGTGGTGTATAAAGAATATAGTGCAAAATAGAGAAGGGAAGAACAGGTTGTTTTTTTCAGTATAAATACTCGAGGTTTGCTCCACAAAGTCACATATTACATCAACATGTTCTCCAAGGTAAGTTAATACAGTGCACTCCACACATTTTGGATTACTTCAGCGGCATTGTTTTCTTTAAAAACAAAATTGTATATAATTTTTTGATAAATAATGACCAAAGAATGTGAAATTTAGTGTAATAGTGAAAAAAGACTAAAAATCTTCAATCAAAAGCATGTGCGATTTTTGTAAATGAAACGTGAACAAAGCGAGGAAATAATAAAAAAAGTTTAATAGTGAAACAGATAGACTAAAGACTATAATATTGTAAAGAGATCCGTGCTATATATTTACAATGGAGATCCACTATTCTAAAGCTTTATTTTCTAGCTGGTGCAGGCATAGCTTGACGCCAAAACATATTTTAAAATATTGTATCACATTTTGTTTTATTATTTCAGATCCTTGCCCTTAGCGCCCTTGTGGCCGTCGCTAGCGCCGGTGTTGTTGCCCCTATTGGCTACGCCGCTGCCCCCGCTGTCAGCTACGCATCTCCTATTGCCCGTGGATACGGAGCACCCGCTTTGGGCTACGCCGGCGCTGCCTACGCCGCACCCGCTTTGGGATACGCTCGCTCTGCCTACGCCGCACCCGCTCTGGGATACGCTAACGCTGCCTACGCCGCACCCGCTCTGGGATACGCTCGCGCTGCCTACGCCGCACCCGCTCTGGGATTAGCTCGCGCTGCCTATGCTCCAGCTACCTATGCCGCTCCCCTTGCTCGTGCCTACGCTGCCCCAGTTGCCGCCTACGCAGCTGCCCCCGCTGAGTACGACGCTCACCCACAATACAACTTCGCTTACTCCGTAGCCGATGCTATCACCGGAGATAACAAGCACCAGGAGGAGAGCCGTGACGGAGATGTTGTGAAGGGATCTTACTCCCTTGTTGAGTCTGACGGAACCCGTCGTATCGTCGACTACACCGCTGATCCCATCAACGGATTCAACGCTGTTGTCCACAAGGAGGGAGTCGCTGTCCAGAAGGCTGTTGTTGCTGCCCCCGCCTACGCTCCTGCCTACGCTGGACGTGCCTATGCTGCTCCTCTTGCCCGTGCCTACGCTGCACCCGCATACGGCTACGCTTCTCCCGCTTATGCCCGCAGTGCCTATATCCACTAAAAGACTTACTCTAGTATTTAATTTATTGTAAATATTTCTCACCGCTCTGTATGTCATGTTTTCACCAAGTGCTTACTCCATACAAAAATAAACACATTAAATATAATGATATGCTTTGTTATTTATTTCCAAATTTTATAGTAGAAATAAAAAGAAAAAAAATCCTAATGATATGATAGTAGTTATTAATATTATACTAAAAATATAATTTTAAAAATATAATAAAAAAGCTACATGATATTTGAATTAGTATTTGAATTACATAATAACTGTTAAAATCTTTCATTAATGATAAAACGATTTTATATTATTTTAATGTTTTAAAAGATGATTCTTTAAATTTGAATGATACCTAATAGTTTTATTTAAATTAAACAAATACAATTTATATTTATTCATTATTTAATTTAATTTTATGCTTAAAGCTTTTTGGTGTTGTAAATGAATACGATACGTCAAGAAATGTTAAGTATTTTTTCTGAAATTAACTTTAATACTTAAAAAAAGAAAAAAAAAGTATACAATGAGTATACCCAGTTAGCTGTATTATGAATTGTGGATCATATCATTATTCAGCAATGAATAGACATTAAACTTGATATTAAAATAACATATAATTATAATGAAATAATAAGTATAACAGTGTTAAAAATAATTTCGATGAAAATACTTAAATTGTTAGTGAAAATGTGTTAGAGTTTGTTGAATAAATTTGAAGATATAAAAATGAACTTCGGAATAATTATGAACACGAAACTATTTGAGATAAAATTCTACATAAATTTGCTAAATTAAATAAGCTAAATATATCACTATATATATATATATATATATATATATATATATATATATATATATATATATATATATATATATATATATATATATATATATATATATATATATATATATTATATATATGTTATAGAGCATAACAATTTCAATTTGTTTCAACCTAGTATGCTTCGTAGCATAATTTTTATTCAATGCATAGCAAAAATCACGTTATACTAATTAATATGGCTTGAATCTACATGGATAAAAGTATACACAGTAATAATTATTCTTTAGCTAATTTTCAGCACAATTTGTTCCATGATACAGCATAACTTATATGGTAAACTTAGTAATATAGCTTTGCAACAAAGCAAAAATCTTACATTGTACTGCATAAATATTTATGTTGTTCTAATTTAGCATTAATATAACATAAATTATGTACATTACTTAATCTATACTTTCCGTTGAGTAATTAAAATATGTGGTTTTTTTTTTTTTTTTTTACCCCAATACAAAGCAGTGATTTATTAAAAAAATTATATAAAAGCAAAAATAATCTTCAGAATTTCTGTTTAAGATATAATTATATTTCTATTACAAAACTTATTATTATAATTTTTTATATATTTAGATTAGATTTAAAATTAATATTATGGTACTTTAAGAGCGTAATCATAAAAGTAAAATAAAGCTTTTCATAATAAAAATTACTAAGTTTTAAAATATTTCTTTTCTATAACTTAACGGTATAGCCAAGAAGAAAACATTATAAGCATTTAAATCCCAAAACACTTCATGGGACTTGCATAAATAACATTACTTTGTCTAAAAATCCAACTGTAGCGCTGTAGCAGTGATCAAAAAATTTCAATTTATGCAACCCGCACAACATTTTCATAAGATATTTTGCAAGTTACTGACTTCATAAAGATAAATATACTGACACAAATTGCATACTTTACAGTTTTTCACGCTCTCTTGTGGAGCCACATTTATATTCTGGTAAAAATTGTCATTAGTTTTGTAGATCCTATTTTGTTTGATCGTTAAAAAAATAAAAACAAAAAACTTGTTTTTTCATGTAATCTATGGCTTTAATATAGTAACGTACTGTAATATAAAAATAAATGAAGATATCAAAATAAAAGAAAATAAGTAAACCTCGCATCATATTTAAGATTTTAGATAGTTCACAGTTAAAAGAAAAAGAATCAACCTTAAAGGCAAGACTATACCATATAGATGTATTCAATTATATTTCAACGTTTGTAAGAATTAAAGACGACATCATTCTTGTGTATCACGATCATTATTTAGATCATTATTGTGGATTAACTTATCAAAAAAAAAAAAAAAAAAAAAAAATGTAAAAAAGAATTCAATTAATATTAATAAAATTTGAAGTGGCTTTTTTAGCATAATTACATAGAGAAATTCACAATTTTATTACTATCAAATGTTACCATGCAATATTTTAATTGTTTTGAAATTATTCCTATAAAGCTGTTTTAATAGGTAACCAAGCTATCCTTATTTAAATTGAAGTATACCATATATTTAGATTTTTTTTTTTAACCGACAATATCATTGTAAATTTTTCACTGTTGTTTATAAAATCAAACATTAAGTAAAATATTGAATTTACAATTTTTTAGAAATTATAATATGACCTCTCTTTACTTTTATATAGAAATAGTACAAAACTTACTATCATATAATTGCAAAAACTTTTTTTTACTATACGCTTATAAAAAAAAATAAAAAAAAATATAAATTTTTTTTGTTAACTTTATGATGTTATATAATTTTGCGTAAAGCGACCGGAAAAAGATTGTATGGGGCGTGCCGGCGTGGTAAACACGTGGTGTATAGTGCGAAGGAGAGAAGGGAAGAACAGGTTGTTATGCAGTATAAATACTCGAGGTGCGCACCACAGAGTCACATTTCCAATCAACATGTTCTCCAAGGTAAGTTACAACAGAGCAGTGCACTACACAAATTTTGGATTACTTCAACAGTTATTATAAAAAATAAAAATAATAATAAAACGAAGAACTATAATTTTAGTTTTAAACGTGGATATAGCCTTATAGGGGAAACTAATACAGAACTTTAATGTCACATACACTCGCTAAAGTAAAATAATAGCACTAGGAAACGATTTTCAAGGGTTTAACGTTATTTGTTTACAAAGTAGAACTATAAAGGTATGCCTTCATTCTTTTGTCGATGGGAGCATACTGTGAAAAAAATGTAATTTCAAATTTGTTTAACAAAAAATTTCTTTTCTTTCAGATCCTTGCCCTCAGCGCCCTTGTGGCCATCGCTAGCGCCGGAGTTGTTGCCCCTATTGGCTACGCCGCTGCCCCCGCTGTCAGCTACGCATCTCCTATTGCCCGTGGCTACGGAGCACCCGCTCTGGGCTACGCTCGCTCTGCCTACGCCACACCCGCTCTGGGATACGCTCGCGCTGCCTACGCTGCACCCGCTTTGGGATACGCTCGCGCTGCCTACGCCGCACCCGCTCTGGGATATGCTCGCGCTGCTTATGCCGCTCCTATTGCTCGTGCCTACGCTGCCCCCGTTGCTGCCTACGCCGCTGCCCCCGCTGAGTACGACGCTCACCCACAATACAACTTCGCTTACTCCGTAGCCGATGCTCTGACCGGAGACAACAAGCACCAAGAAGAGAGCCGTGACGGAGATGTCGTGAAGGGATCTTACTCCCTTGTTGAGTCTGACGGAACCCGTCGTATCGTCGACTACACCGCTGATCCCATCAACGGATTCAACGCTGTGGTCCACAAGGAGGGAGTCGCTGTCCAGAAGGCGGTTGTTGCTGCCCCCGCCTACGCACCTGCCTACGCTGGACGTGCTTATGCTGCCCCTATTTCCAGCGCCTACGCCGCACCTCTTGCCCGTGCTTACGCCGCACCTCTTGCTCGTGCCTACGCCGCACCAGCATACGGATACGCATCTCCTGCCTACGCACGCGCTGCCTACATCCACTAAGAAGACTAATTAGTTTTTAATTTATTGTAAATATATTTTTTGTCACCCTGTATCTCATGTTGTCCCTAAGTGTTTTTCTCATACATCAATAAAAAAACATTTAAATTTAATTCTTTGTACTGTTATTTACTCCAAACTTTTTATCCAAGAATAAATTTTCGTCAAACTTTTCAAAAATGGGTTTGCATCATGTTATAGGGCTTCTCAATTTTCGCAGTAGTAATATCTGTTGGATTTATATGATAATATACACTCATTTAATGCTATGTTTTTAGTTAAAAAAATATTTGCTATAATGTATTTATTTAAATACACATTTGGATTATTATTAATCAAACCTTAATTAATTTACGCTAATAAATAACAATGTTAGAAATACTTTTATGTCAGAAAAAATAGTTTATGTAATTAATCATTATTTGAAATAAACTTTTTCTCTTTGAACTTGAAATTTGAATAAATATAATTAAAAAATATTAATTAAAAAAAAAAAAAGTAAAAAACGCTATAATATTAATAGAACAATTTGTTACTCAAACTGCAAGAAAATGATTTCAAAGTTGTTGTTTTATTTTTATACATAAATATACATTCGATCCACTACGCATTAAACTTTTGTACGGACAGTACAATAACTATGTAATTTCTTGTGCAATTTTCTCTCCAGCTAAAAGAAAATAGTATAGTTGTACATAATATAAGCAAATATCTTTTATTTTTATTTAAAAATCACTCACAGCAACTTTGCAACTATCACATTTAGTTCAGAATCTATATTCAATAATTGAAGAGTAAAAAAAATAATAAAAATAATAATAAAAAAAAAATTTGAAGTTAATAATAGAAGTCTTAAAAAAATTAAGCTTTAAAATTGGCAGGTTAATTTCACTAGAAGAAGTAGAAAAAGGAGACAAAATACAAAGAGAGAGAGAGAGAGAGAGAGAGAGAGAGAGAGAGAGAGAGAGAGAGAGAGAGAGAAAAGAGGAATAAAAATCACCCTACTATCTCATGCATCTAAAAATAAAACGTAAATCTTAAAAAAATAAAAATTTATTTGCAAAATTTTGTACCTTTATTCCTATAATATTATTAATGAAAAGAAGAATATTAATAAATTATATTTAAAATGACAACATTACATAAAAATTCTTATTAATTAATAAAATTTGATACGTTATTGTTTATTTATTAATGCTTACATGTATTTAGTATAAAACGACTTATGAGATTATTATTATTATTTTTTTACCCTTGCACATTATTTAGAGTAGTTGAAAGTATTCCACGAAAGTTAGAAAATATGAAATAATAATAAAAAAAAAAAAAATGAAAAAAAAAAGTCATTTTTTGACTCAATGTTTTGAAAAACGTATATTGCATTTCAATATTCAAAAAATATTATTAAAAAAAAAACTTAAAATAATACATCATTAAATTGCTTTAAAAATGTAGATATGAGATATGAGTTACTATTAAAAAATAATTAGCATTATAAAAATTGTCCACTATAATAACGGAAAACATTGAAATGGTCAAGGTTACTTTTGTACACTTTTTAATTTACAAGAATTTGGATTACAACATTCCTTTGAATAAAAATTAGCTTTATAACAAATTATATAAAAACCAAATTAAATTAATTGTATTTTTAACCTTTTACGGATAAATTAGTACGCAATAATTATTCCAGCCTATTAAAAGGGAATTACTGTTCATTTCAGTAATATTTATGCTATATTCGATGGTAAATTATTATGTAATACAGTATAAATATCCCACAGAATAAAATGTTATGTTGTATAACATAATTATTTCTTTTTTGCATGATACCAAAATTCCATTTATCTTAGATTTATATTTATGTTATTTTGACAAAAAAATCAACATATTATACTGGACGTTGTCTTTTTTTTTTTTCTTTTTTTTTTTTTTTTTTTTGTATAATTTTTTTTTGTGAATTCAGAACTTTTGCTATAAAAAAATCAAATCCAAAATTTTCTTATTACATGTGACATGTGACATTTATGTTTTCTTTTATCATTGATTAAAAATCAGACATTTCTTTCTTTGTATGATATTCAATCATACAATGCATTGTTAGATTATAGGTATCTTTCAATCATTCTACTTTATATAAAATAAAAAATCTATATGAAAATACTTTTTAAAATAACTATAAAATATATTATGACAGCAACAAAATTTAAGTTTACATAATACTTTATAATATCACGTAAACCGACCGGAAAAAGATTTGTTTGGGGCGTGTCAGCGTGTAAACCACGTGGTTGTATGTGCGAGAGAGAAGGGAAGAACAGGTTGTGAATTCACTTATAAATACTCTAGGTGCGCACCACAAAGTCACATTACACATCAACATGTTCTGCAAGGTAAGTACCAATAGTAGTCTCGACAAATTTTGGAATTGCCTAAAAAACACTTTTTTTTTTCATTATAATTTTTTTATATATATATATATATTATCGACGTGTATACTATTACAGTTCTAAATTAGTCGTTTAAAAAAGAGTGCGGGAAATTAAAAGCTCTGAAATTAACATTGATAAAACAGCAAGAAAATGAGGAAAACTATAATATGTTACTAATATTAATATTTTATCATCTACACTTATTAGAATAGTGCGTAACAAAATGTTCTATTGTATTTCAGATCCTCACCCTCAGCGCCCTTGTGGCCATCGCTAGCGCCGGTGTTGTTGCCCCTATTGGCTACGCCGCAGCCCCCGCTGTCAGCTACGCATCTCCCATTGCTCGTGGCTACGGAGCACCCACTCTGGGTTACGCCCGCGCTGCTTACGCCGCACCCGCTCTGGGATACGCTCGCTCTGCCTACGCCGCACCCGCTCTGGGATACGCTAACGCTGCCTACGCCGCACCCGCTCTGGGATACGCTCGCTCTGCCTACGCCGCACCCGCTCTGGGATTAGCTCGTGCTGCCTATGCTCCAGCTACCTATGCCGCTCCCCTTGCTCGTGCCTACGCTGCCCCCGTTGCCGCCTACGCCTCTGCCCCCGCTGAGTACGACGCTCACCCACAATACAACTTCGCTTACTCCGTAGCCGATGCTCTGACCGGAGATAACAAGCACCAGGAGGAGAGCCGTGACGGAGATGTCGTGAAGGGATCTTACTCCCTTGTTGAGTCCGACGGAACCCGTCGTATCGTCGACTACACCGCTGATCCCATCAACGGATTCAACGCTGTTGTCCACAAGGAGGGAGTCGCTGTTCAGAAGGCTGTTGTTGCTGCCCCCGCCTACGCTCCTGCCTACGCTGGACGTGCCTATGCCGCTCCTCTTGCCCGTGCCTACGCCGCACCCGCATACGGCTACGCTTCTCCCGCCTATGGACGCACTGCCTATATCCACTAAGAAGACTAATTAATTTTATGTATATATTCCCCATCACCATCTAAGTCATGTTTTCACAAAGTGCTTTCCCCATACATCAATAAACAAATTAAAATTTAACCATTTTGTTTTATCATTTGTTCCTTTGTTCTTTGTTCTTTTTTTTTTTTCTACTATTTAAATATTTTTTTTTTATATATTGGAGTATATGTTAAAAAACATTTCAATACACAGTAACACGCTGTAGTCAGTTATAAAAGTTTTCATATGCAGCAGTATATTTACATTGTCATTAATTCTCAAAATGCTAAAAAATTTTTTTTTAATTTATAAGGTTATAATTTGAAAATTCATATAGTAAAAATTTGATTTTACACACAGTTCAAGTTCTTTTTAATACTTTCTATTTTTTCCCAGTATATTGAGAACAAAATTTTAGGCATAAGTCTATAGACATATCTACGAAATATCCTATTTTTGTAGTAAATTATAATTTTAATAATTTTTATAATAACAAACAATAATTATAGTAAAAGTAATAACATAATAGACGAATAAATACTTTTATTGCCAGGACAATATCTTTTTCGTTTAGAGTAATGGTCAACTCTTTCATAACAGCTGTATTATAATGCTAAAATAATAACAACAAAAATAATAAACCAATATTTTTATTGCATTGAAGAAAAAAGTAAGAAATGTCACTTTTTTCACAAATAAATAAGCCTTTTTTTTATTTAGTTCTTAATTACCATAATTTAATTAAAACTTTCTTTTAACTAAATGTTACATAGAATCATCATCTTCTTTTTAGAATAACCTTTTATTTTATTTTTTTTAGTAAATAAATGTTAAAATTATGTAGATGAGTTAAAAAAAAAAAAGGAGTAAGACTATATAACCATGTATGACAAATTCATGCATGACCTGAGATGTAATGCTAACAGCAAAATTAAAAACACACTTTTTCTAAGAATTAAATAAATTTAATGTAATTGTATAAAATAGTAAAATTGAACATTATAATAAAATCATTCTCATTCTCATTAATAAAATATAATCTTCATAGTTAGTTTTTTTTTTTTTTTTTTAATAAGTTATATGTAACAAATCTGAACGTAAAGCTGACCTATAGAGTATGATGATACAAATATTTTAATTAAGTTTATTACATTTTATTTCAAGTCATAAAATTTTTTTTTAAAAATAATAAATAAAAGGGGGGAGAGTTCAATGAATTATCAACAATTACGAAAACACTAATAAAAATAAAGGAATCCTGGCCTCAAAACATTAAATTAAAAAAAAAAAACTTTATGAGATGGTACCATATTATACATAAACATATATTATTACCCCTTAAATTTTTGCACTCTCACAAACTGGGATTAAAAAAACTGTAAAAAAGTCAATTTTTGGAATTCATTTTAATCATGGACAGATTTTTATAAAAATTTACAGATCTACAGCAATGTGAAGCGAATTACCAATTTCACAAAATTTCTCATCAGTTTAAGAGGGGTTAAATGACATGAATTTTACTTCTTTAATTAATTTTAGTTTTTGTGATTTATAATTAAAGAGACATTTTTTCTTTGTGCCAGGATCTCAAAAAAAGAAAAGATATAAAGAAAATATATATCCATCACTTCAGTATCAGAACCAATATAGTATTTTAAGTAGTTGAAAATTTCAAATTTTATTCTTATAAATTATATACTATAATAATAGGAAAATTAAAATTTATAATTCTCCTATTATTATAGTATTTCTTAAAGTTAATTTAGCGAACACTACTTGAAAGCAAAAACTTGAACATTAACCTTCCGTTACTCGCGTGTAGTAAAATCAACCCCAGTCGATATTAATATATTATAAAAAAATGTTAGATAATGTCATGTAGGTACCCCTACCTTCGTCTACTTGCCTAAATATAGTGAGACTACAATATGTCGAAAGAAAATTTTGCAAAATGACTACAGTTTTTTGGTTATGACGTCATTTTGACCATGTGGGGTGATTTTTATCCCACGCGAGTAACCGTGTTTCAATTTTCATCATATATAGATATATCAACATAAAGTTGAAGCAGGTATCGAGGTTCAGAGCAACAAACGTTCAAAGCGCGGAAGTCTGTATAATAATATTAATTTGAAGTGATAGATTTTTCTTCATTAGTCAATCAATAATCGTTAGATTTGTGATTGCTCGTAGTAGAAAAATATGAATAATTATGAAGATCATTATAAAGTGTTTCATGGATTTTTATTATTTCACGTAAACTGACCGGAATAAGTTTTATTTGAGGCGTGCCAGAGTGGCATAAGCGCACGTGGTGTCCAGTATGTGAGAGAAGGGAAGAACAGGTTGTGATGTAAGTATAAATACTCGAGGTGTGCACCACTAAGTCACAGTTCACATCAATATGTTCTCCAAGGTAAGAACCAACGGAGAAATATTAAATAATATTTTCTGTGACTTCAAACTAACTAATTAGTTTCAAAACGTGGTGTAAAATGCTAACTCCCTTAACTTGCAGAACTAACTAACTAGTTAAACTGTGATTAAGTTGTTATTTTATTTGTTGCAACAATTTAAAAAAATATAACTATGGTTGAACTAGAGGGTGCAGCATTATAGCCTTTAATTAAATCAATTTAATTATAAAAAAAAAAATACATATAAAAAAAGTGCAGTACTTTTTTTTTTTTTTTTTAACACAATTTACAGTTTTTACAAATGATAAATTATTCATTCAAAAATTTAAAGTGCATATCATTAAAATTTTTTATCATTTTCAGATCCTCGCCCTCAGTGCCCTTGTGGCCGTCGCTAGCGCCGGAGTTGTTGCTCCTCTTGGCTACGCCGCTGCCCCAACTGCTGTCAGCTACGCATCTCCTATTGCCCGTGGCTACGGTGCACCCACTCTGGGCTACGCTCGCGCTGCCTACGCTGCACCCGCTCTGGGATACGCCCGCGCTGCCTACGCCGCACCCGCTCTGGGATACGCTCGCGCTGCCTATGCCCCAGCTGCCTATGCCGCCCCCCTCACTCGTGCCTACGCCGCACCCGTCGCCACCTACGCTCATGCTCCAGTAGCCACCTACGCCGCTGCCCCCGCTATCGCTAAGGCTGTTGTCCCCGCTGAGTACGACGCTCACCCACAATACAACTTCGCTTACTCCGTAGCCGATGCTCTCACCGGAGACAACAAGGAACAACACGAACAACGTGACGGAGATGTCGTCCAGGGATCTTACTCTCTCATCGAGTCCGACGGAACCCGTCGTACCGTCGACTACACCGCTGATCCCATCAACGGATTCAACGCTGTTGTCCACAAGGAGCCCGTTGTCCAGAAGGCTATCGTTGCTGCCCCAGCTATCGCTAAGGTCGCTGCCCCACTTGCCTATGCTTCCCCTATTGCCCGTTCCTACGCCGCTCCTCTTGCCCGTGCCTACGCCGCACCCGCATACGGCTATGGTGCTCCCGCCTACGCACGCGCTGCCTATATCCACTAAGAATACTAATTATAATTTAATTTATTGTAAATACCCCTCATTGTCCAGTATGTCATGTTGTATCTCAATGTAACTCTCCCACATCAATAAATATTTTTAAAACAAAATTTTCTGTGTTTTTTGTTTAGACAAAATAATATACCGATTCATTTGATATGTTCACCGTTCACCAATTTTTTCATTACAAGTTATAGAAAAATTGTTGCAACGAAAAATAATGCATTTTCTAGATATTAAAACTGTTATAAAAAGTTAAACTTGAAAGTGATGTATATTATTATACTTAAGGCGGTGGGGGACCGACTTGGACCGGAAATCGCTAAAAGAACAACTATATTTTCCCAATAATTTTTTGTAATGATTTAATTCCAATAAAACAAACACTATAATTTTCAAATAAAATCAAGTAAATTTCAAATATATTTTTTTATACCAAAAAATTTTTTAATGATATTTTTAATTGTAAAAAGGTTTCTAATTTGACTAAAATTTCCCGCTGAAATTTGAATTTCCACATTTACATGTTATCTTTAAAGTGCAATAACTTAAATATTTGATCGTGTTTTCAGATGTTTTACATAACTAAATTTTTAAGCAACATTTCTTCTTTACTTTGTGTTATTATTATTATTCGCCACCGTCCTAGTTTGCGAGATATCAGTCGGTCACCTACCCCCTTAAGAAGATCTTTACTATGGACCTGTGTGTGACTGCGTAAATTGAAAGTATGTGACATTTTATTTAAGAAGAAATTATATTGACAATATCTTGATGATATTATTATATTATATAGTTTATTTTTATAAACAAAAACTATAGATTCGTCAAGGTCAAGAAAAATAGATTGCATTATATATTTATGCTTCTAAAGATATTTATAACTATAACTCTCATAATTATAATAAAGTTTATATTATAATTCAGATTTCTTCACGTATTCTCCATCGTTGTATAATAAAATAATAAATAAATAAATGTTTTATTTAGTTGGTTTGTATCTCAAACCGAAAAAAAAAAATCTAGCATTATGCTGTATTAAAATTGTAGAGTTGTTGTTATTATTAAGAAATTTATAAGGGTATCTTCTTTTAACAATAACTGCTATCTTATAGTAAAATTTTCTGTACTCGTGACCATCAGATAAGAGAGAAAATAATTATTGAAATTAACATGGCCTCTTATATGGGACAAAAACTTAAAAAATTAAATAATTTAAAATCTAGGAAGGTGATGCTTATTATTATTATTATTATTACATTTTTGCAGACACTTTTACCTATTGTATCACTGTGCGAAATTCCAGATTTTTCTTTCACTGCAATTTTTTAAAGGCGTAGAACACTTTGAACAAAAAAATCATGTCTAATATCCTAACATACCTAAATATCAACGTTGATTTGGCAGGAGTCATTGATTTCTAATTTATTTTTAATTCCCAAAATGGCATATGAGGATTTGTGATGTCACAGCTCGCCTGTTTCCGCGCGAGTGGACTAGTGAAAGATGACGTCACAAACCCGCAGCTGGGATTTTTTTAATGGAAAATAAATTAGAAATCAATGACTCTGGCCAAATCAACGTTGATATTTAGTTATGTTAGGATATTAGACATTTTTTTCAAGGTGTTCTATGCCTTTAAATTCCGCAGATTTTTCACCTTAACAGGACTCAACGGCAATCTTTTAGTCTCAGTCATTTCTTTAAATATTTTGACTAAATATGATATTTACATAAAGTAATATTTTGTTCATATGGTGTATTAGAATTTTAATTAGTGTTAATTATACACATTATTAATTAGAACAATCCATAAGTTAGTAAAAATCATAAAATTTAACCAACTTTAATATGAAAGAAAAGAAGTAAAAATCTACGACTAATTGAATAGTTTTAAAATGCTATAATATTTTTTTCATAAAATACATTTTATACATACATACTATTTAGGCATTTGAGTTAGTTTACATTTGAATAAAAATAGGAGTTTGAAAACACACACACACATTATTTCAGTTATAATAACAAAATATTCATATATCCTGTAGATTAGGCAAATTTTATGTCCTCTATGTGTTTCATGCTGCATAAGTTACAAATCTGCAGGGGCATCAGTTTTTTTTTTTTTTTTTTTCAATTAACATATTATAATGAAGTATTTTTCTTTTGTTTCTCTATAGTATTAATTTTATATAATATTATTATAGGTCAATTATGTAGTTACAAGAAATTTAATCTTGATGCGTAGAAAATTAATTATATGCATGAATGTAATATAAAATAATTACGTAATTTTTTTTGTTCATGGCTGATAAAATAAATTATAAAACAGGTATTTAAGCCTATAATTAACACCAAAATAATCGGTGGAGCAAGCTGCCTAATCACGGGCGTCGCGGGAAATGCTTATGGACTTCCAATTTAATATCCTTTAATATTGTGCAACTGTTTTTTTTTTTTTTTTTTTTTTTTACAGAAATACTGCACTATAGATCTTTTAAGTAATACTAGACACAGTCTGACAAGATTTTAGCAAATAATAATAAAAAATTTGGCATTGCATACACCCATTATGACAAATCAATTAAATAGACGTTCTTATAATTTTAATTGGGAATTAAACGGCATTGCAAGAAACACATAATAATATAATAATAAAACGAGTGTGAAATTTAAATGTTTTAAAAATATATTCTAGAAAATTTATATCAAAGTATAAAAAAAAACTGGAATGTAAATAAATTAACCTACATTTTCACGCTATATGTATGTGTGTGTGTGTGTGTGTGTGTAATAAAAGTAAAAGAATATTAAATGAAGAAAATTGCCGCGATTGTCGCAATTTCTTTTACTTAACTTTTTAAATATTCTTTGTAAGAATTGAAAGCAATTTCAAATACAGTAATAATTTATTTGTACACCTTGGGCTATAAAAATGCATATTACTACTTTAATTATATTTACATATATAAACGTTTATTATGTGTATATTTTATTATTAAAATAATACTTCTTAAATTTTTTAAACAACTATATATATATTTTTTTAGAATCACTATTTTTTATGTTTATCGTAGGTGAAATACAATATTTATTGATGCTGGATCTTTCAATATTAATTTATTATATACTGTATAATTGTTTTGTTTTTATAAACTTGCCGCTTTATATTTAATCTGATGTGTCATTGCATTGGAATGACATCTATAGACATGATATAGGCGAAAGGATAAAATATGTCAAGTCAGGCTTTTTGCCCACTCAAAGTTTTGCACTTACTTTTCCATTATTATGCAATTCGATTTAAAATAAAAAATGTCAGTAAATTTTTTCTCTCTCTCAAAATGATAAACTAAAAAAACAAAAGACACATTAGTTACTGTAATGATATTATATTTTATAAAATATAATGTATTATAAGATTTTACTGAAAACATAAAATTTTATATTGATATAAAGTAAGCAAAAACGTACACAAATTTAAGTGCTAAAAAAAACTAAAATTAAAAAAAAAAAAAAAAAAAAAAAAAAAAAAGTCTAATGCAGTTTTGCGTTCTATAATGCATGATAATATTGATAATTTGCAATCTGATAAATGTGTATATACACTATTTACCAAAATCTCCTTCAGAAAAATAAAAGAATATACTACGTACATACATATTGACTGCCTGAGATTATTACGAATATTTATCATTATTTTAAGCTCATTAATTTTTTTTAATATATTGATGTGTACTTTTAATTGATTTTTTTATCTTGTACTACACCTATATTATTTAATAATAATAATATACTTTATTAAGGCGTTGTGAGGGCATGACAGCCCTATTTTACAAAACCTTGACCAGACATTTAGTTTATACAGTAACTTTTATTAACAAACGATAATATATTTTTGTAAAAAACATTATTTTAAAACAAGTATTGTAGAGGAAGAAATTCAACATAATTATATTGCTCAATAATTTGAACTTGTATGTAAATTTGCCAATATTATCGTCTATTTCAAAAATAGTAATTTTCATAATATTTATTTTTTCCTTTAATTGTAGTTTTTGCTTTAAAAATTATACGTATCGTTTTATTACTATATAACACTATTTTGTTTTACGGAACCTCATTTCAACTAATTGAAACATTTGTTCCAATTAATTTAACACAATATAATATATTCTAATATTATAAATAAACATAATACAAGGCCGACGCTTGTTGCAACTCTTGTAGTTATTACCTATGGGCCATTTAATTTATTTGTCTTATTTCTAACACGATATTATATTATATAGTTTCAGCTAGTTAGTTATTTAAAAAAGTAATGAAAAAAAAAAAAAAAAAAAAAAAAAGTTAAATAATAATGCCTTAATTATGGCTGATAGGGAAATTCAAATCTGATATCTTTCCCAAAAACCGCGGAAAATATGTTTTATTATTATAATTATGATTCACTCATTATTATTATTATTAGGTATAAACCAACGAACAGATTGACTGTGAATTTAAAACAGTGTAATATATTTAACTTATAATTTTCTTTCAATGGAAAAAAAATAAAAAGAGAGAGAGAGAGAGAGAGAGAGAGAGAGAGAGAGAGAGAGAGAGAAAAGAGAACAAAAAAGAAAACAAAAGAACAAAAACAAGAAAAAAAGACAAGAAAAAGAAAAAAAGTTTTTTTATTGTTTAATTGAGCGTAATATATTTTGCATCTTGAGATTATTAAAAATGTAACTTCAATTTCATTCTATAGAAAGCTAACATAATATATTCAATTACAAAAGAAAATAAGACTTAATTTATGATGAATGTGAAATATACTAATAAAAACTATATATACATTATAGGAACCATATTGTGATACAAAAATAATATATAGGAAATAGTTTTCAATGGGGCAAGTATCGGGCGTGGTAACCACTCGTGGTGTCCATGTGGTACAAAAGAGAGAAGGGAGGAACAACTATTGATTCCATATAAATAGTCGAGGTGCGCAACACAAAGTTACATTTCACATCAACATGTTCACTAAGGTAAGTAACAATAGTGTTTAAAACAATTTTTGTATTATGCAAGAAAAACAATAAACGTGGGATAATATTATCTCACTGAATAATTTTTTACGTACTTCTATTAAAAACAAACACAAAAACAGATTCAATATTAAAAACTTAAATATTTCTCTGTATATAATAGAAGTGCCACATATTAAAAAGTAAACATTGCACCTGCTTAAAATAATAATCATATCATAATAATAGTTTTGCATGAATAACAATTAATTGTGTAAGCTTCAATTAATTCTCTTTTAAGTGAATAATATGTATAAAATTTATTTTGTTATGCATTCAAACATTATTTTATTGTAAAAATTATTTTTCTATTTATTTTAGGTCCTTGCATTCAGCGCCCTTGTGGCTGCCGTTAGCGCCGGTATTGTATCCCCTCTTGGATACGCCGCTGCCCCCGCTGTCAGCTACGCATCTCCCATTGCCCGTGGATACGGAGCACCCGCTCTGGGCTACGCCCGCGCTGCCTACGCCGCACCCGCTCTGGGATACGCTCGCGCTGCCTATGCTCCAGCTACCTATGCCGCTCCCCTTGCTCGTGCCTATGCTGCCCCAGTTGCCGCCTACGCCGCTGCCCCCGCTGAGTACGACGCACACCCACAATACAACTTCGCTTACTCCGTAGCCGATGCTATCACCGGAGATAACAAGCACCAGGAAGAGAGCCGTGACGGAGATGTTGTGAAGGGATCTTACTCCCTTGTTGAGTCTGACGGAACCCGTCGTATCGTCGACTACACCGCTGACCCAATCAACGGATTCAACGCTGTTGTCCACAAGGAGCCCCTTGTCCAGAAGGCTGTTGTCGCTGCTCCCGCCTACGCTCCTGCCTACGCTGCACGTGCTTATGCCCCAGCTGCCTACGCCGCACCCGCTTACGGATACGCCGCACCCGCATATGCCCGCGCTGCCTATATCCACTAAGAAGACTAATTTATGACATTTTTTTTTTTTTGTAAATATTTCTCATTGCTCAGTATTTCATGTTGTTACTGTAATTGTTGACCTCAAACATAAATAAATACTTTAAAAAAGAAAAATATGTGTTTAAATCAATAATATTTTCTTCTTAAAAAAATATTTAAGCTTGAAAGACAAGCATATTGCAAAAACTTATATTACAAGAGAACGTAAAATATAACCATATCATGAATCTTGAAAGATGATTAGAAAATAAAAATGCATTATGCAATTTATCTAAAATCGTTTAAACTTGTTTTTTCCGTGACTTTAATATACTATAATATTATGTAGCAATCAATCTAAATATTATGCCAATAAAATACTTCTTTGTTGTTCTAAACGATAATACCAATATTTATTAATAACACATCAATAATATACCAACAATAATAGCCTCTATGTTAATAATACAATTAAATATTAAATGCACAGTCTCATTATCCTGAATTTCAATGATGAATTTGCACTTGAAATTAAAATAGATAAGTACAGTATTCACATAAACTGTATTTTTTTAAAATCAATCTTTAAAATCAATAAGTTATGTACACTCTATATATAGTCTCGTCATTATACTATTTAAGTAACACATACATAGAAATAAATAAATAATAAAAGTATATAAAAGAAAAAAGTTAAAGCACGGCATATGAATTAAAAATAGGTTGCATTTTAGCTCACTTTTCATATAATGAAAAATTACAGTCATTTTGCATGTTGCTCAATTTTTAAAATTTAAACCTTAATTCTATATATAATAGATACAATTTTTTGTATTGGTGGTTATATACCGGATAAATATATACTTTAAGTCCAATATTTCAATTTTAGAAGACTCGTATGACAATTCAACATTTAATTCCTTAAAAATTTTATCATTTGCAAAGCAACGGTAAAAACTAACTATATGATAATAATTTCAGAATTCTATATAGGCTTAGTGAACATAAAATATATATAAAGGAACACACAGGAATGGTAAAATACACTGATAGTAGAAATTATACACATGTAGAATTTATGCTATAACATCAATGATGCTAACTTGCAGCATAAATGATCATGCTTTATATTATATTTGTTATAATGCGAAGTATTAAATTTTCAACTTAAAGAGTAAGTTTAGGGGTTACAACATGGCTTTTTTAATGTTAGATAATGAGAAAAACTGTTTATAAACTCACATATGATGACCCAAAGCCCTTCTGTAGCCCCACAAACTCGTGATCATCCTGCGAGATATGCAACCCGTCCCGTATCTTTGACGTCATAGATACGGCTTTACTATAATAGAAAATGTTGTAGCGGGTTGCATATCTCGCAGGATAAGCGCAAGTTTGCGGGGCTACCATGGGGCTAAGGAAGGGCTTTGGGGCATCATATGTTAGTCAATGAACAATTCATCTAATTATTTAACATTGAAAATGTCATGCTGTAACCCCTGAACTTCCCCTTTAAATAAAATTTGTTGCGGTTTATACACCTATAATTTCCTAATTTTGTACTTAAGTGAACCACCCTTAAGTGGCTCCCTTTTTCCATTTTCAATTCAGGTAAGGGCCGTCTTTCTACAATGTTAAACGAGTGAGCATATAATGATAATGGTTAGATAGCAAAATAATTACTTCTTTATCTTTTATTTGTGAGATTCATGAAAGAATTAAAAAAAATATATATATATATATATATTAAAGACCCCCCCCCCCCCTTCTTCTTCTCCTTTCCCTCTTTTTGATTACATACTTGGAGTTTCCTTATTATAAATATATTTTTAAATATGTGTAAAATCAACACAATACCTCATTATTTTTGTTTAATTAAGTCACTTCAATACATCATTTTCAGTCTTGAAATAATATTTAAATTAAACTACATATAAATTAAATATGTATATAATAATAGTTTAAATAAATAAAATATAAATTGAAACTATTAAGTACTTTATTGTAATTTCTTTATTAGAACCAAACACTCCTCTTATTACAATCTAAAACCATATTATTATATAATACAAACCTTCAGGCTATAAAAATGCAGTTTCCGACATTACACATGCCTTTCAGATTACGTATGTATAATATTTTTGCTCCCATGTGTTTCTACCGTTTCAAGAATGTAAATAGTTTCCTTCCTTCAAAGCATAGCTATGTACATAAATTAATTGAAAATCATTAATAACACGGATAAAACCATGTATGTGATTTAGGCTATTTTAATGTTATAATAGCATAATGTTGTAACTTAGAATTTGCATACATAATTGTGATGTGAAGTGTAATTATTGTTCTATACACGTGTCTGAAATCAAGTTGTTACATAAATTACGTATTTATTCGCGTTTTTTTTTTTTTTTTTTTTTTTTTTTAATTATTATTTTTTTCTTTTACGCCCATAACTTATAACCAAGTTTTGTTCCCCCAATTTTAATTTTTGCTCTTGCTTTTTTTCATTTATAATAGTACTGAAAAATTGGTAAAAACAATTCAAGGAAAAATAATAATAATAAAGAAAAAAATAGTAAAAAAAAATATATATATTTTATTACTTTCAAAATAAAATACTAAATTTATATATACAATGCTTAATTTATATAACATACTGTACCCTTTTTTTTTTTCTATTTTCTTTAATACTAAAATTTAAATATGTATTTTATATTACTATCATTTTCATTCAAAGAATGGAAAGAAAATTTAATAACTAACTTTAAACCTTTAAAAATGTTAGTATACTGTATAACTATAAGTAAAACCTTTTTTTTTTTTTTTTTTTTTTTTTTTAATGTTTAATTTCTATTTCCGAAATTCTTTCAAAATATGTACCGTATTCCTGCTCATGACTATAACATAAAGATATAAAATATTGGCTCATGATATGTTCCTGACCCAGTTAATATCAAAATCAAATTACTGCTAGACACAGGCATGTAAATGAAGGCTTAACATTTTTATTATTATCTTAAATTATAGATTTGTAGTAACAAAATTTAAAATCAAAGTCATTATTTTTCAAAGTTAAAAACTATAATAAAAGTGAGAAATCAGCTACTATGGGATTTGCCTAAAACTTTGTAAAGAACGAAAAATATGAAATTTCGCACAGTAATACATAAAGAATCTTCAAAGGTGTAAAAATTTTGGAGGGTCACCACGCTAGAGTTTAATTTATGATTTTTTGAAGTTTTAGTCCCATAAGAGCTCATGTTAATTTCAGTAATTATTTTCTCTCTTAATACATGAGTTCTAAAATTTTTATAATAGGTAGCTGTTGCTATTAACTTTTAAATGGTACCATAAAGTTTAAAAGTTTTCTTTTTAGTTTTTGAGATATCAGACATCTGATTACAACCCTTTAGTAACGACGTTTTCTATGTAAATACCCAATAAAAAATAATTGACTTGTCATTATAATTTCTAAATTTAAATATTTTTTTATCATTATATTTACATATTATGCTTATTTAACAAATCAGTCACATAAAAATAAGCTTATAATTTATATAATCTAAATTTTTAAACTGACAATAAGTAACCTACAATCATTATTATTTTTTTCTAAACTGATTTATTTAATATATTTTATTCAAAATTTTCTCATTAGCCTTATTGTATACATTTAAGTATCATACCATTCATTTCTATATATGGTATTTACTATTTATCGAATGAACTATAATATTTGTTTTATTTTGTTAATTTTTGAATATGAAATCCTAATATTAATAATATACAGTATTCTAATTTTAAACTGCTTATGTGCGTATACAAATATTATTATTTTGAAAATTATTCAGTATCATATGTGCATTTTTTTTCCCCTTCCTTTCTTTCTTTTTTAAGAGAGATTTAAAAATATCAATTCTTCAAGTAATCATTCTATATAGATATTTAGTACCTGATAAAATAACTATACCATCGAGAAACCACGATTTATATATCATGACGCAATACATAACACATACTGTAATATATTTTTTTCTTTAAAAATTTTAATCACATATTAAATAAAATATAGCGTAAGAGAGAGAGAGAGAGAGAGAGAGAGAGAGAGAAAAGTCACACAAGACATATTTTTGCTGTATTAAATCATTCTGTCCTATATTTAATTTTAAAATGTTGTATGCTATATTCATATGTAGAAAACAACACACTATATAACAAAGTTATTACCAGTACGTGAATTTATAGGCAATGAGAATTTATATTTAAGAAGCTATTGTAAATGTGGACAAATTTATGTGCAAAAAAAAATGCAGGAATTAGTGTAGGTGTGGGCGTGGTAACCGCATAGTGTCCAGTATGCGAGAGAAGGGAAGAACAGGTTATGTAATGATTGCGAATATAAATACTCGAGGTGCGCACCACAAAGACACAGACCACATTAACATGTTCTCCAAAGTAAGTACAAACAGTAATGCAATATATAGCACACGATTTCAATTGAATTGGCAAATGTCAATTTCCGGATATCAAAAATGTAATACTTAAACCAAAAGCGTTTCAAATCTTTTAATTTAAATCTTATAATTCTACTTTCTTTCAGATCCTCGCCCTCAGCGCCCTTGTGGCCGTCGCTAGCGCCGGAGTTGTTGCTCCTCTTGGCTACGCCGCTGCCCCAACTGCTGTCAGCTACGCATCTCCTATTGCCCGTGGCTACGGTGCACCCACTCTGGGCTACGCTCGCGCTGCCTACGCCGCACCCGCTCTGGGATACGCCCGCGCTGCCTACGCCGCACCCGCTCTGGGATACGCTCGTGCTGCCTATGCCCCAGCTGCCTATGCCGCTCCCCTCGCTCGTGCCTACGCCGCACCCGTCGCCACCTACGCTCACGCTCCAGTAGCCACCTACGCCGCTGCCCCCGCTCTCGCTAAGGCTGTTGTCCCCGCTGAGTACGACGCTCACCCACAATACAACTTCGCTTACTCCGTAGCCGATGCTCTCACCGGAGACAACAAGGAACAACACGAACAACGTGACGGAGATGTCGTCCAGGGATCTTACTCTCTCATCGAGTCCGACGGAACCCGTCGTACCGTCGACTACACCGCTGATCCCATCAACGGATTCAACGCTGTTGTCCACAAGGAGCCCGTTGTCCAGAAGGCTATCGTTGCTGCCCCAGCTATCGCTAAGATCGCTTCCCCACTTGCCTATGCTTCCCCTATTGCCCGTGCCTACGCTCCCGCCTACGCCGCATCCGCATACGGTTATGGTGCTCCCGCCTACGCACGCGCTGCCTATATCCATTAAGAAGACTAATTAATTTTTAATTTTTTGTAAATAATAACCTACACCCTGTATGTCATGTTGTCACCAACTTTTACGTGTTCACTATCCACGTCAATAAACTATTAAAAAACACAACTTTTTATTTTATTTGTAAATATTTTACAAGAAGCAAATTTTATAACATAATAAGATTACTTCATAATATTACATATTTAAGTAATTTTTACATGAATGAGTATTTCTAATACATGCAATAATTTTTTTTGCATGCAATTTCTATTTATAACCATTGAATTTTAATAAAATAAGTAAATAAAAAATAATTTAAATAAATTAATAAAAATAAAATGAAAGAATTATTTCAAAATACTTATTTTCAAGCTGAATAGATTTATTGATAAATTATAGGGAAAAAACTTTTTATGTAAATGCCTCATTAAAAATAGAAATAATTCAAAAATGAGTCCGTCACTGCTTAAACGTAAAATAGAAATATTATAATAACATATAGATGTATGAATTATTGCTAAAAAAATAATTTAGAAATCATGAGTTAAAAATTGCATTTTTCACGTATAATGATATTAAGCATGTTGGTAATTTTCCCTTAAATTTAAAGTATGGTCTCAGAAAAAAAATATACAAAAAAACTTTATAAATATATAAAAAAATAATCAGTTGGTATTACTTTAAATTAAAATACTTAAGAATAAAAATTGTAAGTGAAACATTATATTATGCCAATTATAATTTTTATAAATATATCTTACTTTCTTAATTTAATACTACAGAGCAATAAAAACAAATACTTGAACTCGTTTTAAATAAAAATAAAAAAATGCTGCAATGTTATGTAAAGAAAATTAATTTACTTCTTGCATTCAAATAACATATCATATTATATAAACCATTATAAAATATTTACATATAAGTAAATGATGACTGTGAATGAGTATAATAATAAAAAGCTTTGAAAAACTAAATTGTTATATCATTCAATATTATTACGTAAAATCATTAATTATATTAAAATAATTATGTTACGATGTAGTGTAAAAAATACTATATTTAAAAATATCACTTATTAAGGTTACAATTACCATTACTTTTTCATTAATTATATTAATTTCTGAAATGATTGCAAAATTCATTCTGTTTGATTTGAAGTCATAAAAATGTTTGATTGATTGATTGATTAATTTATTAATTCATTGATTGATGGGTTGATTGATTGATTGATTGATTGATTGATTGATTGATTGATTGATTGATTGATTGATTGATTGATTGATTGATTGATTGATTGATTGATTGATTGATTGATTGATTGATTGATTGATTGATTGATTCATTCATTCAATTTTTGTTAATAATAAAATATAGCGTAAAAGGCTAGTTCATTGATACTTTGTGTAAGCATGATGTTATGTCATTTTAGAGATTTGAATTTTAATAGCTAATGTGCATTTTGAAGTTATACTTTTATAAGACGTCATAATATTTCGCATTAATAATAAACTACATTGGTAAAATAAGAAAATAAATGTAATTAAGATTTTTAAGTTAAGAAAACTTACTACTAAAATGAAATTTTTTCAACAATAAATAGTATCTTTTTATATTTATATTTATATTTATATATATATATATATATATATATATATATATATATTTTAAGTATTTAGTTTTAGGAGACAATTTATTTACTTCCTCAAAAACGTGGATTATTAATATACAATTTTCCTACAAATTATTATAATTTGTTTCCCACAAACAATCAATTCCTTTGTATCATGATCACACCAGACTTTAAAATCTAAATATAAATTTTAGCATGAGAATTTAACATAATTATTATGACAATTTGCGTGAATTAAAGGCATTAAATTTAAAAGTTAATTAAATAAATTATATTATTACCTCCGTTATAAATATATTACTACCGTATAGGGTTATAAAATTAAGATTTCAGTGTATATAATAACACAACTATCGTGTATTTCTTCCATTTATTTTTAAGACATTGACGTTTAAATGTGAAAAAGCTGTTATCTAATTAATTCGACGACATTTTTCATTTATTATTATTATTATTGTAGTTTAAAAAAAATATTTTTCAGAGCCGATACGCTTCACCTTACCTATATACCTTTATTACCTTATTAGTTGTTACCTTGGCTGATATAAAATGTAAAATAATAATAAAAATTAATAAAGTATGTCACACGATATAAGAAAGGTTCACACTTTTCGATTTTCAAGATCAACATTTTTAACACTTGCAAGCAATTGTTCAATTTTTTTTTTTTTTTTTTTTTTTTTTTTTTTAATTGACCATAAATTGGAGTTAAAGTTTTGCCTACAAAAAATGACTATATTTGTCAAATTGGGAAGAACAAGATATATCGTATTTTATGCTACTATGTCATTATAGCATAAATCTTTCTAAACACGAAAAGCATAAATATTTCTGCTGTTTAATATATCTAAAAGCATGCAACGTTACATTATAGTTATTTTTAGTATAGCATAAATTACGTTATGCATAAATATTGCTCAAAATAAGCTAGCATATGTATTCATTCATGTCTATGATCATTTTTTAATTCCATAGCCTTTAATATAAGATACGAGCATAAGAAAAAAAAAACGTAATTTATAGAGCAGTAAATAATAAACTATACACGAAAATAAAAAATACGTAATTTATGCTGCATAATTATTGCATAATTTATGCTTAATTGGAACAGCACACGGAATGAATGAATTACTTAATTTTTGCTTCGTTTATGTTATTATAATTGATGCTACATTGGAAAAACATAAATAATTATGCTGTACAACATAATATTTATGCTATAACTTATTTACTATGCTGTATTGAACAAATTGTGTTAAAAATGAACTAGCATAATTATTACATAGGTATTTTTGTCCGTGCATAAATAATTATGCTGTACAACGTAATATTTATGCTATATATGTATATAACATAATTATTATGAAGTATTGTATAAATTATGCTCAATTGAACAAGTGTTACTAAAATTGAACTAACATAATTATTACATTTATTTTTGTCCGTGCGTAATTGTTACATAATAAATAGAGAGCGCAAAAATAGTCGATCATTTTGACAAAATAGTCGATGATTTTTGGTGCAAATAGTCGATAAATAGTCGATTTTATACAAAAAAAGTAAAAAAAAATCGATTTTTTATACATAATTATTATTAATAAATAATGGTTAATTGTATTTACATAGATACAGTACAGCTAAGCTGTAACATAATAATGCAGCTTAAATAATTATTATATGCTACATCAAATTAAAATAATTTTAAAATTAATGTTGCAGAAATAAGCCTAGCATAACTATTAAATAAATTTCTATTTATTTTATTAGAAAAGTTGAAAATATTTTAAATATCAAATCTCAATCGATGTTAATAATTCATTTGCAAAAAAAAATAAATGAAAAAAAATTATGAATATTCGAAATACATAATTTATGCTGCATTAATGTCATTTTAGCATAATTGTAGCAAATTCAAATTCAAAATTCAAATTCAAAATTCTTTATTCATTTCTTTCTCCTACAATCAGTATATACAAAAACAATGCATCTGCCAAGGTTAAACATCTACAAAAAAATATAGACACTGAGAAATGATAGTCAAACTTGCATACTAACGCATTTTAAAAAATGCCACTTTTTTACATTGAAATTGAAAAAAATTGAATTGAAAAAAATTGAAATAAATTGAAAAAAAAATGTTATACTGTACATACAACATAATACGTATATAGTATACGTATCTTAGATATTATGCTGTATAGTATGTAGTAATGATTAAATATGTTGCAGAAAATGGACAATCATAATTATCACATATTTATTTTTGTCAGTGTAATGAAAATATTATGTGGAGTGGAGTATACATGTTCGTCATTAAAGAGAAGTAGGGTACCAAATATATCCATTACTTATATTTCATAACTTCTTTTTTTTTTTTACCATAGTTTTACGACCGGATATCAATAAATTTAATAATTTTAAAATATCTAATTATTTTTTTATAGCATTTTATTAATGAAAAAAGAAGGAAAAAAAAAGCCTTTTAAGAATTGACGCTATACAATTTTACTATATTGGCACTTGAGTGTAAATTTAAAGTTTTGTGACGCGTAAATTCACATCACTTTCACGTAAGAAACCAAATAACATTGTTTGTTATATATTCACGTAAGAGTTATTATGTGAATTTGCGTTAAATTGTGAACAGGCCTTAAAACTCATTTACTTATCTTATACTTTAGTCCTGTTCACAAGGGGCAATATATTTGATAAATTTGATTCTATTTAATCTCTATTTAAAACTTTTAAATTTTTATTCATTCTAATTGATTGCGCAGAGTGAATATTAATTACAATGTGTGAACATGACATTATAAACATCGTCGTGGCTTATGCCAAAGTAAAGCTTAAAAATATTATTATTTCATCTTTATCTTATGTTATTTTACATTATTTTTTGGCATTGAATTGGTTTATAACAATGAACGTAAAAGCTGAAATCCTTTCGTTTCGAACTTTTTTTTTTTTTTTTTTTAACCAGAAATTTTAAATAATTTTTCTTTGTATTACGATATACATAATAT
Source organism: Ecdyonurus torrentis (assembly GCA_949318235.1). Lineage (NCBI taxonomy): Eukaryota > Metazoa > Arthropoda > Insecta > Ephemeroptera > Heptageniidae > Ecdyonurus > Ecdyonurus torrentis. The sequence goes on from OX439136.1 coordinate 6,591,471, forward strand.
GTATATATGAACTAATCATGCATTGGTTACAATTATTTTTATTATCAATATTTTTAGGACTAATTTTATTTTGACACAAAATCCCCCTATAATATTTTTCAAATGGGCAAAATAGTCGTAAATTTCTTCGAAATAAGGTGGACATTCAAATATTAAAAAAAATATAAATCTAAAGTATCAGAAAGTTTAAACTAAAGTTCTGGAACAAAAAAAAATGTTTACCATATGCAAATTTTAACTCTATATAATTATCTCTGATCACAATGGAAACTTGAGTATATTTGCTAACTCGAAGCTTGCACTTATTCTTTTTTCTAATCGTTCTAGAATTTTGTTTAACTTTTAAGTTTTCGAACCGTTTTTAAGAATAAACCATTTAATAGCAATATCGAGACATACAAAACAAAACACTTACAAATTTCTTATAAAAACTCATTATTTTTATTTTTTTGTAATCCATTTATTCTATATGAGGTCTAATTAAAATAATATGCAAAAAAAAAAAAATAAAAAAAAAAACGAAAGTAAAACAATTTAAAATTAATGTCATACACTATATTATATAATAATAAATAATAATAAAAAATCAATATTATATGTATACAGTATAACAACTATTTCATGTGTAAAATAGAACAAAATCAAAAGTAGTTATATTATAGAAAACCAGTATAATGAAAAATGTATTGTTTTATAATTATTATATATACTAAACTATACAAAATATATGAAAATTAATTTTTTAATTATTTTATCCAAGGTAAAAATTAATTAAAGAAAACACTATACTACATAATAATAAAAATTATGCAATTTCAAATAATATTTCAAGAATTTATTATTATTTTATTTTTATCAAGGTGATCCTTCCTTTCTTTTTCTTTATTATATTTCGGAGTGTTAAAATTTTTATTTTTGTGTGTGGGGCGTTCAATGTTTGCGCGACTATTAGAATTTATTCAGGCGTGGCACAAAAAAAAAATCGCGGCACGAGGAAGGAAAAAAAATAGAGAAGGGAAGAACGAGTTGTTTTTTAGTATAAATACAAGAGGTGACCAACACAAAGGTACACTTCACATCAATATGTTCTCTAAGGTAAGTTAACTAATAAGATACAAAGTGAAACTGCATAGTGTGTGAAATATTATTTGTGTGTTTATACTACAGTGCAAATATATAATATACTACTTCATGTGGATTACATTTCATCATATGTGAAATCATGTGTTATTTCTATATACAATATTATAATTTGATCTGATTTATAATGAGTTAAATTTATAGTATTGTTTTATTATTATTTTCAATGTGTGATACTAAGTTTTTTAATATGATGGTTTTCGATTGCTATTATTAACTTTTTTTTTTTTTTTTTAATATTGTAATTTTGTGAGCTGCCTATGAAAAATTTTAATTCAATTTGTAACTTAATCAAATCAAAATATTGTTTATCATTCATTACACATGTTAAGTAAATAAAAAAAAACATGCATTCTTTATGTTAGGAAAAAATATAACAACTTATCATGATTTTATTATTATTATTATTTTCTTAATATTCGTGATAAGTTAGCTTCATGTGTTGAAATAATATTCTTGCAATTTGACTAAAAATATAATATGTTTCCAGATTCTTGCATTCAGCGCCCTCGTGGCTGCCGTTAGCGCCGGTGTTGTTGCCCCCGTTGGCTACGCCGCTGCTCCCGGTCTGGGATACGCCGCACCCGCTCTGGGCTACGCTCGCGCTGCCTACGCCGCACCCGCTCTGGGTTACGCTCGCGCTGCCTACGCCGCACCCGCTCTGGGATATGCCCAAGCTGCCTATGCCGCTCCCCTTGCTCGTGCCTATGCTGCCCCAGTTGCCGCCTACGCTCACGCTCCCGCCTACGGCTACGCCGCTGCCCCCGCTCTCGCTAAGACTGTTGTCTCCGCTGAGTACGATGCTAACCCACAATACCACTACGCTTACTCCGTAGCCGATGCTCTGACCGGAGATAACAAGCACCAGGAGGAGAGCCGTGACGGAGATGTCGTAAAGGGATCTTACTCCCTTGTTGAGGCTGACGGAACCCGTCGTATCGTCGACTACACCGCTGACCCAATCAACGGATTCAACGCTGTTGTCCACAAGGAGGGAGTCGCTGTCCAGAAGGCTGTTGTTGCTGCCCCCGCCTACGCTCCTGCCTACGCTGCACGTGCTTATGCCCCAGCTGCCTACGCCGCACCCGCTTACGGATACGCCGCACCCGCTTATGCCCGTGCTGCCTATGTCCACTAAGAAGTCCTAATTTTCCATTAATTTATTGTAAATAATGCTCATTTCTTGCCATCATTATGTATTTCATTTTCTTAATGTGTTCTGTGTGTTCATATAATACCATAAGTTAATAAAAAACATTCTTTACAAAACAAAAATAATTGAATTTTAATTTATACTCAAAAGTTTCAAAATTATCATATCAAATATTGATTTAGAAAGAAAAGAAAAAAAAAAAAAAAAAAAAAAAAAAAACGGCAAACTTACATGCATTTATATGAGTAAAAGACAGTCAATATTTTCCACACAGCATTGTATTTTTAAAAAATAAACAATGAAATTAAAAAATTTTAAAGTTATAAAATGCTAAAATAACATTCTAAATTTCATTATGCATGTTACAAATCTACAATACCTTGAACATATAAAAGTATAATAAAAATTTATTATATAAATGGTTATATAGATACTCTGCATAATATAACATTCATGTAATAAAACTAATATTTAATACAAAATTATCTAAAAAATATTATGCAACTAACAATTACGATTATTATAATTTTCTAAATTATGAAGGTGAAGGTCACATTCAATTATTTAATACTTTTTTTTATTATATCAACCTGTGTGTCATATACAGGTGGTTAGAAAGTAAAGTAATAAATCATTTAAATATTAAGAATTAAAACCATGAAAATTTACACGAAAGTATTTAGACACTTTTAAATTATATTATAAAGCAGTTTCAAAATACGATTATTTAATATAGAACATAAGTGTGAGCTTAATAATAATAAAATTATATGTCGTAGTATTTCGTGGGATATTTCGTACCCTAGTATCCCAACGTAATTAAAAACTTTAAAAAAAGGGGGTCGAAATTTAATTCCAAAGCATCTGAACCTCGGTCTACTTGCCTAAATTGGGGAGCAAAATACTTTAGGAATAATAATAATAATAAAAAAATAATAAATAATTGAGGCCAAATTATTTTGCCCATATACTAATAACATTGCTGGGGTAAATTTGACTTCACGGCAGTAACGGTGGAATTTTTGTATGCGGCAGTAACGAGTAAAATCAAATTTTAAACTTTTCTAGTTTTCTACTATGGTTTTACTAAAATCAGATAGCAAAAATGTATCAATATGTTAGCAATTAAAAATAATGTGATTTATAATAATGTTATAAAAAAATAAATTAATTTAAATGCAATTTATTTTCTTATTTGTTTACATCTATAGTAGAATAATTAGGGGGGGGGGGAGGCCCTGAAACGCGTGAATTAAGTTTTGCTATATTGATACTAAAGAACGAACGACATAATATACAATCCTATTACTATAGATATAATAGATAAGAATCAGCAATAAGTTACATAATGATTATCATTTTATCAATGTTTGAAATACAAGTTTTATATAAGAACTTAAATCAGCCTACTTTTTTTCCTGTGAACGGCCGGTTATTAGCATTGAAAAGTATTCTTATAAAAAAAGATTGTATCTGTATTATGAGGAAAAATTAATACGGTCAAATTTATATACAGCTGTATTATATAATATATATATATATATATATATATATATATATATATATATATATATATATATATATATATATATATATATATATATATATATATATATATATATATATATATATATATATATATATATATATATATATATATATATATATATATATATATATATATAAACAACTTCAACTTCCATCAACATGATTTTTTATTTTAATAGCATCGTATTGTGCGATATATCATGTAAAGTATATCTTATCGGTGATTTTTTTTTAGTTATTTTAGTTATTAGCTTTGAACATGTAAAAATGTGACAGGCATGCGTCAAAAATATTTTCCTTTGTAAATTTAGTAGTTTTCTTAAAACCTGTTTAATATAAGGATGGTCCAGCAATGTTTATGTAACATTAGGGGTTCCCTGCTGCGATAATGTGACTTAATATATACATCACCACCAGTAACTAGGTTTTTTACACAGACAAAAATAAATAGAAATTATGCTAGATTATTTTTAGCACAATTAGTTCGGAACTGTATAACTTATGCTATACTTCATAATAGCTATACATGTTACATAGCATAAATAATATGTTGTACAGCATAATTAATGCTATAATGACATAAATGCAGAATAAGTTATGAAATTTAGTATTACCATGTAGTATATTAAAAAATTCCTATAAATTATGCATTAATAAAATTTTGCAGTAATTCTAACGATTTAATCTATATTTTTAAAATTAAAGTTTTTTTGTTTGTAAATCAGCAAGAATTAAGAATTAGAACAAGAAAGAGTACATGAATAATTCACCTTTGAAAAATTGATATTTTGCGCTGTATTTTCGCAGTAGGGTCATAAGCTTAATCGAAAAATTAATAAATTAAAAATATATGTAATATAATTATACAAAGCAAATAAACGTACTAATAAATATAAATATAATTAATTTTAATAGGTAATAATAAATACTAAGACATTTTTCATTAACACTTTCAAAATAATGTAATAATATCTATCAAAGTATGGTTAAATAAATTTATAAATGTCAAGTTGTTTTAAAGAAAAGGAAATTTAGAGCACGCGTTTGTAATTTCATTATTTTTTTTATTGGTATCTTTAGTGGAGCCATAGAGTGTGAGTTATGCGTAACGACATAAGACAGGTATTAAGGGAGAACGGGTGCGGGCGTGGTGACCACGTGGTGTCCAGTGTGCGAGAGAAGGGAAGAACAGGTTGCGAGTCAGTATAAATACTCGAGGTTCGCACCACAAAGTCACATTTCACATCAACATGTTCTCCAAGGTAAGAACTAGCAGAGTAAAATATTATTAGAATTAAATTTTAATTAAAAATTAGTCGAAAAATCTATTCCATACAATTGCATTAACTATAATATAATTTTTTATCAGTATTTTATTTTTTTACAAAAATGTATTTGGGCAATCTAGGATATACGATTTGTTGTGCAATAATAGGCATTTTTGTTTCAAATCTTATAAATATTTTTTTGTTTTAGATCCTCGCCCTCAGCGCCCTTGTGGCCGTCGCTAGCGCCGGAGTCGTTGCCCCCGTTGGCTACGCCGCACCCGCTCTGGGATACGCCCGCGCTGCCTACGCCGCACCCGCTCTGGGATACGCCCGCGCTGCCTACGCCGCACCCGCTCTGGGATACGCTCGCGCTGCCTATGCTCCAGCTGCCTATGCCGCTCCCCTCGCTCGTGCCTACGCCGCACCCGTTGCCACCTACGCTCATGCTCCAGTAGCCACCTACGCCGCTGCCCCCGCCCTCGCTAAGGCTGTTGTCCCCGCTGAGTACGACGCTCACCCACAATACAACTTCGCTTACTCCGTAGCCGATGCTCTCACCGGAGACAACAAGGAACAACACGAACAACGTGACGGAGATGTCGTCCAGGGATCTTACTCTCTCATCGAGTCTGACGGAACCCGTCGTACCGTCGACTACACCGCTGATCCCATCAACGGATTCAACGCTGTTGTCCACAAGGAGCCCGTTGTACAGAAGGCTATCGTTGCTGCCCCAGCTATCGCTAAGGTCGCTGCCCCACTTGCCTATGCTTCCCCTATTGCCCGTGCCTACGCCGCACCCGCATACGGTTACGCCGCTCCCGCTTATGCCCGCGCTGCCTATATCCACTAAGAACTTCCTAATCTTCCCTTAACTTTTTCTTCAAAAAGAAAATCCTTCTTATTTCTTATAGAACACTAATATGATATTCATATTTTGTGTTTGAGGGTGATACATTATATTCATGTGATCAATTCTATTATTTATGTACCTGACTTCATTGTTCACTGTTGTATACACTCACGTGTCCTCATAATAAACAAACATCTTTTAAACCTTACATATCTGTTCTGACTTACAATCCTTTTGTTTCACAAAACAAATTATTAAATTACAATATTATAATTATTGTATATTTTATACTTCAATGTATAGTATATGAAGAGAAAGCTCTAATTTTGATAAATTCATGCAAAGTTATGGGTACTCTTTGCCAAGTACAAAATAAAATAGGTCAGAAAATTACGTATTAAATAAGTACGCAATATTTTAGAAGTGTACTGTTTTGCATCATTTACTTCCGCAAATAAAAGATAATATTTTAATTTTTAATCTTTTTAATAATGCTTTTCTTTGAAGCATTATTATTATTATTATTATTATTTTTTTTTTTTTTTTTTTGCATAAACTTATTCTATGAAACTCCGAGTAAAATACAAGATAAATAAGACTCTATTTTCTAAAAATGTTATACTATATAGGCGAGTCCTCAATATTTAATTTATGAATTCCCATGCAATGTTATATTATATTTCATTTTTATCAGGTACCACTTAAGTTTTAAATTACAAAACAAATATTAATTTTAATTAAATAATCATATAAACACAAGTATTCTACTAGTAATGAAGTTAGCATAATAAAAAAATAGTTTAATAATATAACTTACAGAAAGGTGAATAAACTATAGTGATAGCTATTTTTAAATTTTCATTACAATTAAAAAATCATTAGTGTTCTAAAAAAAGTGAATGATTTTACATATTATGTTCTTGAATTTTAATATTATAATAATATTAACGATATTTTCTGCGTGATATATACATAAAAAAATGATATGGAGAGTAAGAAAACTAATGTCGAACCATTTTTTTAAGGTTGCCATAATTTTTTTTATTTGAAATACCAACTGTTGCAATTTAAAGGGTTCAAAAAATAGTGAAATCAATGTAGCTTAAAATATATTATGACAATAATTTTATTTCCTCGTGTAAACAGTGTAAAAAGTAAAATATTTAAAATCCACAATGAGGAAGGTGAATTCTTTTTAACCCACACTTTTTATGACATTTTTGAAAAGAGCGTTAAAAAATTTTGAGGCGATAATTTTTCTTAGAATGCTTGGAGCATGGGAAGTATTTTTAATAAATTGTTGAAAATCAACCTAAAAAGCCTGTGACGTCATCAATCGGGCATTTATTTCGGAAAGTATTGAACGTAGAAGGTTCAGTAGCCAGATTTTTGAAATTCTGAGGACGAGCTAATTTCATTAAACTGGTTACTGAACCTCGAACGATTAGTATTTGCCGAGAAAAAAGTGGACTGATGACGTCACAGGCTTCCTAGGCCGATTTTCAAAAATTAATTAAAAATGCTTCGCATGCTCCAACCATCCTAAGAAAAAATACCGCCTCAAAATTTTTTTAAGTTCTTTCCAAAAATATCATAAACTTAAAAAAAAAAAAAAAAAAAAAAAAATCAATTCACCTTCCACAATTCCAATTAGTATTATATATCTATATTAACAAATACTCACAGCACGGGGTAACACAAAACGATGCAGTTATTAGTTATTATTATAAAATGCAATATAACATTATATTTATTATTTTCTTCTTCTGCACCTCTTTTCACAAAAATTAATACATAAGTGCATATTATAGCATGAATAAACGATGCATTGTTTGTGGGAGGTACTGTAGAGCCAACTTCTTTGATTTTTGGCGCTTTATGTGAGTTGTATAGAACTGCTCAATTTTGAAGTTGAGCTTTACTTTTTTTGTATACAGAACTTTTTGAACCAAAAATACAATTTTTTTTTTCTTTTGACATTTTTTTCTTTTGAGGCGTTGAGTAAACTAACTGTGCAAAAGGAGGGGTCAGGGGTCCATTATCTTAAGAATTCAATCATTTAATGCCAATAAAATTTAAATCTAATTATAATCAGCTACCCTATTTCTACATTAATTTGAGACAGTGTAACGTAGAAAATATGTATGTGATACATAAAAAATGCATTCGTTAATTTTTATTATTTTTATTTTTACAAAAAAAAAAAAAAAAAAAAAAAAAAAGTTAATGTAAAATAAAATAACTTTAAACCATGGTGAATTTAATTAAATTCCTATATAATTTTATATAGACTATAGACATTTTTCCCCACCTACTACTTGATATAATAAAACATACAGTCGACAATTTCTATTAACTTAATTTGACCTAGAGACAGATTGCATTATTTGCCATTAGGACATATTATGAAAGTATAACAAACATTAAATATATATTTATATAACAGGTATATAGAAAGTCTTTCTTTATTCTATATTATATACTTTAACAAAGTATATAGTATGATTCACTTTCAGTATTGTATATAGTAGATTGCAATAATAAATCAATTAATATATTATGTAAATTATATATTACATATATTATAATATTTTTTATTATAGTTATTAAAAAAAAAACTGTTATATGGTTTATCATTATTTAAGATGCAATTGAGATTAATTTTTTTATATATTCAATAACTTTCTGCATTTATAAATCTGTCATATATATAGTATAAAGAGAAAATAATGATTCTGGGAATCAATCTATATTTAAATCATACCCTTTTTTTTCCCCCTTATATGTGAATTATAGATATAATAACTTATAATGTCAAGAAAACATTTATGTATAATAATGAATTTGATTTCTGACAAAATTGGAGAAGCAAAATTGCGTTTGTATTTTATTGTAATTATTATATATTTTTGTTTATATATTTTTTTTTATTGAACAAAAAATTGTTTACAATTTACAAGCTAAGGTAGCCCCACGAGAGAGCGTGAAAAAACTGTAAAGTATGCAATTTGCGTGAAAATTCATGTTTATGACGTCAGAAACATGTAAAAATTAGTATGAAAATGTTCAGCGGGTTGCATAAATTGAATTTTCTGATCACTGCTACGGGGCTGGGGCTACTGTTGGGTTTTGAGACAAACTAATGTTATTTATGTAAGTCCCATCAATTGTTTTGTGATATAAATGCTTATGTTTTTCTCTGGTATATTCCTTTAAGCTGTAAATATCAATTATAGGTCTCTATTATGTTAATTTTGGACGTGCTGATTGTAATAAGCTATCGTATATTGTACTAAGGTATATTAATTTTTCTAGAAAAAAATGTCAAATGTTTTATTAATGCAAAGCTATATACAGTAAATTTGAATAACTAATGACCGAGTTTACAAATTCCAACCATATACTAAATTATTATACTATAAGTATGTATAAGTAAAAATTAGACAACAGACCAACAATTTATTTTAAATTAATTTTTACTGCAATATATTTTTACTTAAGCTTGAAACTCACTGGGAATTATTTCACCGTATTCCACTAAAATTAATTCCTTTTGTTCAACCATTATGGGGTTAAATACAGACTTATTTGAAATTCAACTGAATTTAAGCTATAAACTATATAAATTTATTTGAGCTTAATTAAATAAAACTTTGTATCTCCGTTTCTAAAATACATTTGACTTTGATATAAAATACTTAGTTAGTGTCATTTTAAGTTCATTTCATAACACTTTCCAAAAAGTATCCTCATAATTTTTAGTTTTGAAGATATAGACACTTAAAAAGTATACACAAATTTCACGTTTACACGACACATAGTTGTCACGTTTAAGACTAATGAAAATCAATGTTTACTTCACAGTTGGTATACAAAAAAAAAAAAAAAAAAAAACTAAAAACACTTTAAACATATTATGTGTATCGTCTATAGGGTCTCGGCATACATGCAGTTAAAGATTATAAAACTCAAGTGTTTATAATACTTCCTGCACATAAACATAATATGTCAAAGTAAAAAATATTGTGACTTTAAATCTAAAAACTAGATTATACAGCATTGTGTAAGATAATATAAAACCGGCTATGCAATCATATATCAATAATAAAATATACCTTACTGTTTTTTTAATATACGTATAGGCGTGATCAAAATGCCGTTGAAATTGATTTATTATGACTTTAAATTTGATTATCAAATAGCTACTTTTTATTCGCTAAAACTTTTTTTTTTTTTTTTTTTTTTTTTTTTTTTTTTTTTAAATCATTTATCAAGATTTATTATAATACAAAAATTATTAGATATTTTATTCATAGACATATAGAAATTGGTTTTAAATTTTATAACATGAAATAATATAATAATTAAAATCATTTTTTATATCAATGCTTGATTGATTCAATAAGCCTGCTATGGTTTCTCTAGTCTCTGAAGGAGAATCCCGGGCTGTATACGTATTTAGGCTATAGCTGTCCCGAGTGTAACTTGTAACTTTTAGTTGATATTTTGGTACCAGGAATAACATAATAGGAAAAAAAATATTGGATTTTTTTTTTCTTCTTTTTCTTCTTTTTGTAACACTGAATGAACTATGTAATACTTTACCTATCAATCTATATATGATAACAGTTTCAAATTCTATTAATTTCCAGTATCACTTATAAGTGAAGTCAATTTTTATAAATATAATAACGGGCTCACAAGGAGCAATATATTTGCAACATGCAAAATACTTGCAATTTTTAATACTAATTTATCTGAAAATTTCAGAAATATACAAAGATGAAACAAAAATGATAAAATGAATATTTGAAATTCTCTCTCTTTCTCTCTTGCTATAATATAATTAGCTAAATATACTTTAATTAGGTAATTGGAAGAAAATTAAAATTGAAAATTTATAGAACATTAATAGAAAGCTATAAATAATGAAATAACTTATTTTATAATGATAATATCAATGAAGGCAGACATAAAATAGTTTATAGTAAGAAATTAAAAATTGGAAATGCGCAATCAAAAGTAGTTTAAAATAATTACCATCACATATATGCGAAAAAAAAAAAGTTTAAAATTATTTTTATCTAAATCTTAATCTCCGATATAAACAACAAAAAATTGAGCCCTAAATAATTTTAAAATCTACATTAATTATATTATTACACCATTAAAACTATATTTTTTAAAAACTGATTTTTAATCAGTATATATTGCGCGGTAGTTATATATTTTAGCTGTTATAATATATAATAGCTATTACATTAAAATTCATGTGTACAGTATACTTAAAAATATATATAAATAATTATAATAAATTTTAATTAAAAATAAATATCTAAAAAAAAAATGTGCATAATTTTAAGCTAAAGGCAAAATACGTTATAAATATAAAATATTATACAAAGTTGTCTAATATACTAAGTAAGTTGCAATTGCGGTGAAAGTTCAGTTGTTGTTGTGTTTCTTTCATGCTAACGCCATCTCATCGTCATTTTTTGATCTTCTTATAAATGCTATTTCACGCTATTAAATAAAACTACTTTGAAATACAAAATAACATTTCATGAATTAATATATTTTTTTTTTTTTAAGAATCAATAGTAAATTAGAATAAAAATAAACTATGTTAGTAAGGTTATTATAAATAAAAGTTTTAACTATACATATGCGAATAAAAATTGAATTTCACATTATGCATTATAATTTATGTTGTTTTGACTTGCCAATGTCACTTTTACATAAAAAGATAAAAATCTTTATAATTAAAAGAAACAGCAAAAAACATTGCAAACTTTATAGTGAAATATATATTTTTTAAATATATATAGTAAAAATTATGTTTTCTTTAATTGGTTTCCATCGATCTTATTTTGTTTTACAGTAGTTTAATTTGATTACAACAGAAAAATAGCAATAAATCAATAAATACAGTAGGGTTACATGTTATTTCTAAATGCAAAATAAAATACTTCTTTATTATTTTGAATTAGAATAGATGGTGAAATCAATTTATATGTTTAATACTTTTTTTTTTTTTTTTTTTTTTTTTTTTAATAAAGACGGTTATTTATTTATTGCTGATAAAGATTACATAATATTACAATGTTTGATTTTGAATTAAAAAATACAAAAAAATAAAAATGTAAAACAAGAGAACAAAATACCTAAGGGTTGAAAATATTTCGAAAGCTTGTATTATCAGAATTCAAAATTTAAGACGTAAATTTTTGGTATTATGTGAAAGTTTATAATATTACCAACTGTAATAGAAGTTTAAAAACAATTATATTCCAGCTAAACTTAACTGTCCTAGCATTGCGAAGTAACATTGCTGTCCAGCAGAGTTAAGCTAACTTCAATCTAACTTATGTGAGTTAACTCATACACAGAGCAACCCCTTCTCCCAGAGTTTAAAAGTTTAGATTCGTATGCATTTTTATTATTATTGAATTAGCAACCAATTTTTAATCTTAAAAAAATATATATGTTTATCTAAAGTAGAGCTTCATAATAAAAATTTCACTTAAATTATAAAAATTGCAATTTTAAATATATTTAATAAATTATTTAATTATATCATAAAATAATATTCAAGGTCTAATTTTTATATAGAGTACAGATGGCGAACTTGTATAATTTTCTCTCTTTCTCTCTCACTTACTTTCACTTAATGTTATACAATGTGACATAACAATAAGAACGACCCACACACACACACATACTATATAGCAGTATATTTGAAACAAGTTTTTTTTTCTTTTCATAATATATAATCTAAACCAGTCTTATTTTTCTACCATATCTTATGCAATATACCCTACATACCGTTAACATGTGACCAAGCAATTTTTTTTTTTAATCTACTTATTTATTTATTAGAACAAATATTACATCATTTAATTTGCACTTTATATTTGTCATACAAGGAAGAATAGTTTTTGTTTTCTATAATTATAAAATAGATTGCTTTATTTATATGTTCATAAGTATCTTAATGGGAGATTATGTCCATCAAATGTCTATATTGTGAAAATAAATTGTTACTATAGGAGTGATCAGTTTAGTTTTGTAATTTCTAAAGCCCTTTTAATTTAATTGAATATATATATAATATATATATATATATATATATATATATATATATATATATATAATATATTATAAGTTATCTTTCGTTATGTTATAAGTTGGTTATAACCATATCGAGGAAATCAATCTGTAAAATTTCACTAAACCTAAGTTAAAAATCAATCGTACTGATGCTAAAATGTAGTATAATGTACATAATTATGTTTTGTCGTTATACAAAATATTAGACACAGTTTTCTTAATTTGTTACGCCCAAACATAAGGATATAGATTTTTATTGTAATATTTAATATATTATATCGCTCAGTTTTACGAAACTTAATATTCATGGATCAAGATTTTGTAAAGGTATTAAAATATCAGCAAATAACCCTTCCTCGTAAACTGTATTTAAATAAAACGTATAATACAAACAATTAAATAACTGTAATTTCCTTTTTTTTTTTTTTTTTTTTTTTTTTGCTTGCGATATTGTGATAACGTGCTACAAAATCCCAGTCCCAGTCAAGACATTGTCTTATCAACAGGTAAAGACTTTCCAATTAATGGAAAAGCACACATGGGTTGGCCACGGCCTAAGTACATGGCCTAAGTACATACCCCAGTGCATTCACCATGACAGCCTAGAGAAACCGTGAAAACGTCTAGGCAGGCTGGTGGTTCATTTCCTATCCATAAAAATTTAGAGTTTCTAGGACCTTATAGTTGTGTAAATATGTGATTAAAATCAACATTCAAAGTTTCAATGGCTATAAATTAAGTTATTGACGCCCTGAAAATGATACTGTGCCTTTGTTATAGTTGCACTGAAATTACAGCTTTTTGGATGAGACGTGATTTTAGTTATTATAATAAAGACTTCTTTTTTTTTAAAACTGTTGATTTTTTTAGTAATATTATAATGCATAAATAAATAATAATTCTTATAATAAATATAATGTAACTAATTAAAAAAAAACTAATTAATAATAAAAATAAAAAAATAAAAATAAAAAAAACGCCAGAGCTATATAAATTACTGCAAGTAAAAGTTGCATGACAATAACAAAAGGAATTTAACCTTTAAAAAGTTCAGTTATAATATTATGTAGAATAATCCTGACTTTGTTTTAATGATGATATTGTATATTATTATAAAAATAAATTTCAAAGTTAAATCGATTAGAGAGGTACAAAAGTATTTATGTTTTGACCTTGCTGTACGTATGTAAAAGTGTTAGTACAAAATTATTAGCGCACTCTCTCATGTGGAAATAAAAAAATTACTTTCATCCAATTTTAAAAAAAAAAAGTAACATAAAAATCATAATATTGAATCGTGAGAAAATTGATTATTAGAAGTGTAGCAAATTTAAAATTAAATAAATTTTATAGCTATAGTAATGGTGATCAATTGATTAAAAACTATATTATAAATATTAGATTTTTATTGCAATATGTCACTATTTTAGTCTGAGAAACATTCTACGAGTGAAGAAATACAATTTGTTTCAATTTCTTTTTAATCGTTAAAAGAAATTTTTGAGTATATTTTCTTACTAGACCGAAATAAAAAATCTTACTCAGAAGGCAGAGATATTTTATAACAATTTTATAAGCTTTATTGTTACCAAAAATGGAGCTTACAGCTCACTAACTGTTCGTGTACTTAAATAAATACGTTTACGTTGATATAAGTGAGCGTATGAAAATTTGGCTATTTAAACAGGGATAGCAGTGCCCTGGACTATTAAAAGTATAACTTTTTATATACTATTGTTTTCTAATTCAGTGCATTTTTTTTTTTTTTTTTTTTTCTGCACTACAAGTACATATTATCTAGCGTCTAAACATTTGTTGACGGATACAGTTAAATGTATAACATTGACTTTCGGTGCACGTTTGGTGCTCTACCGGGATAACTACTTCACCTGCAGTTTACTTTTGTATTCACAACGTATTATACCGATTGCCTTGGTCATGATTTATCTGTCATGATTATAGCTGTCACTACTTAATTGTTGATTGTTGTCTCAGTTAAAAACAAATAATAATAATAATAATAATAATAATAAGCAGAGGGAGGTTATATAAATGTATGTTAAGTTACGGCTTAACTGTTGAGCTTTTCTTGAAACATTTTATTTTTCTGGACAATAAATTTTTAAGTTAAATTTTTATCTCGTGGGGAAAAAAAAAGCATTGTGATCACTTAATTTGGAAAAATTAAAATTATTCATTGTTGTCACTGGATCATTTTCAAAGGTCTCTTGATGTCTATATGATAATTTTAAAAAAATAATAATAATAAAATAAAACAAAAGTAACCCCTATATTTTCAGTTTATGTTTTTCAGTATAAATTTGAAATATTATTATATACCTTTGTTATCACTCACTAATACTATCATAAACTCTTTTTTTTTTTTTTTTTTTTTAATTTTGTCAAAAATTTTACTTTTTAATTGTCCTATGCTGTTTAACAATTAACAATTAATTAAATGAAATCGATACTACCATATAACTATAATAAAAAAAAATACTTAATTGTATAGTTATTAATATAAAACTAATCAATCAATTAAATAATAAATAAATAGGTCAATATTATAAAAATGTAACTTAAAACCGTTATATAAAATTTTATGACATATAATATTATGTTGCTGTTTTTTTTTTATATTGATTTAACGTTTTAGTCACATATAATTATGATTTAAATGCTCTTTTCTTATTTAATATAACCTACTATGTACATATATATATATATATATATATATATATATATATATATATATATATATATATATATTATATATATAAGGGATAATTTTTATTGAAATAAGTGATATAGAAAGTTAAACAGAGCATTACTTCACGTTATATAATACAGTATAAGATAAAATGAACCTGTTTTTTTGGTTAGAAGAAAAAAAGGTGTTTTCTGATGTAACGCCCTTATAGTGATTACATCTGGTCAGTGAATTTTTATTAAGTGTCACTGACCATATCACGTGACAATTCGGCGTGGATACAAAAACCCTGACCCTCATTAACAACCTTCACTTTAGTGTATATAAGTGAAGATATATATATATTTATTATTTTTTTACGTTTTTTTTTTTTTTTTGTTTTTTTTTTTTTGTTTTTTTGTTGTTGTTTTTTTTGTAACAGCTTTAAAAACACGTAAAAAATTATATTGGATCCAATTATTAAAAAAAAAATCCAACCTCAATCCAGAAATTTTCTCAAAAAACAAACAAACAAAGAAACACGAGAAACAGTCACGCAATGTTTAAAGATACAGAAATCTAGGAAGTACCTTCCTTTTCTAGCATCGTCTGTGATTGTCTACGGCCTAAAATAAGTAGCCTTATTGATAACTTTAAAGGAATAGGCCAGAAGAAAACATCTTGTTGCGAAAAAAAGGCCTATCTCGTTTTTTGTCAGTGGAAGCAAAAGGCGTATCTCGTATTTTGTCAGTGGAAGCAAAAGGCCTATCTCGAGCGCTATCGCCATAACGTTCGGGAACGAGATAGGTCTTTTGCTTCCACTGACAAAATACGAGATACGCCTTTTGCTTCCACTGACAAAAAACGAGATAGGCCTTTTTATCGCAATAAGATCGATATACATATATCACAAAACACTTGATGGGACTTATATAAAAACAAGTTTGTCTTAAACTGTTACTGGTCAAGAACATGTAATATGGCTGAAATAGCCGTGTATGTCTCTTAAATAAAATTATTATTATTATTATTAAACCGAACTGTAGCGCCCTAGTTTAGTGATCAAAAAATTTCGATTAATCGAAACCGCAGAAAATTTTATATACTAATTTTGCCTGTTTCTAATGTCAAAAACAGGAATAGTCATGCAAATAGCATACTTTACAGTATTTTCACGCTTTTATGTGGGACCACATTACATTGTGGTAACAATTGTCATCAGTTTTGGAGATTCCATTTTGTGTTTAATCAAATGTTTTATGTGGTCTATATGGCTTTAAGAAACAACAACAATAAAACGCAACGTAAAATTTTAGTTGTCAATATTTAATGATTTCAAAGAACTGTGGATGGTAATGTATACTCCTCCCGAATAAATCTGACCGGTCGCGTTAAAGTTTCCCCATATATTTAACATTGGGAGACATGAACCCTGCGGTCAGATTTATTCGGGAGGAGTGTACGGTATACATATATTTGAGAGCAACTTATTAATATATAAATATACACTTTTAACAGCCGTCTCAAATATTGTAAAGAATAGATCTTGAGCAAAGTAAATCACCCCTTTACTACTGCAGCGGTTGTTTTTTATTTCTTCTAAATCAATTATATTAAAAAGAATTAAATAATAATTTAAGAGTGTAGGCGATTTGTTGTAAAATATAATTTTTATATTACAATATAGCCTGATTATAAGGAGTTCTATTTAATGCATACTTTTTTTTTTTTTCCTCTTAGGGAAACTGTATGCAACCAAATTTCTCGTTCATTCACAAACTTGGGACATGTAAACAAGCCATTGCAGCAATATTTAAAAAGTATACAACTCATACAGTAAATTTCACATTTATACTTATACTTTTTTAAAAACAAGAATAAAGGAAAACAATACGTATAGCTTATGTTGTATACTTAAGCATAATCATTAATATTTTGAAATTAAATAAATAATTATGTATAGTTCAACACGTTTTTTATGCTTTGTAGTATGATTAATTGATTATTATGTAGTGCTGTATAAAATATAGTGTATATCGTTCAGGGGGGAAAAAAAGTTCCTGATATCGAGCAAGCGTAATTATTACGAATTTATTCTTCTAAAGTGTCAGAAAATGCAGAGAAATAAAGCAGTCTCTGCTATAATTTAATATTGTAGTACATAATTCATAATATCATTCCCACGCGTATAAAAGAAATTTGTGGGCATACAGATGGATTGAGAAACATAATTTTACAATTAGTTAATTACAATTATATATATATATATATATATATATATATATATATATATATATATATATATATATATATATATATATATATATATATATATATATATATATATTATATTCCATTTTATTAATTTTACGTTTTTTATATAATTTTTGGAGGCCAGTATCCCTTTATATATTTAGCCTTTTCATGTACGTCCTATAGATACATGTATAGCATAAATAATATTGCTATTTCGGAAAAAAGTAAACATTTATATGCTTTAACGATATATTTGTTATACTGTGTAGTATACAAAACAAAATTAATATTTGGTAAAATTATTTTAAATTTTTGAAAATGTATTGCACGGAAAAAAATTCATAAAAAAATTACTATATTTAGAATTTTTTATCATAAATTTGTTACATATATTCAAAGTTTTTTAAGATACAGTATAAAAAAGAGCTAACTGTTTACCACTGAAGAAATAACGTTTATACTAACAAGTTACCCTTTAAACTTTTTTTAACCAAGTTATTGGCTTGTACTGAAGAGTTACTATATAACTGAATTATTTCTTAAATTTATGTTTTTCATGTGGTAAAATTATAGGCTACAATAATTATTGTGCATAATATTTTAGTCCAAATAAAGCTGCATTAAAGATATTATACTCTTATCAAATACAGCATTATAAAAATGAGTCAAAATAATTATACATTACCACAAAATAATCCTACTTCATATGTTCTCCTATCCAATTGCACAAACATCAAGCAGTTCCACATATAAGTTTTATAATGTTCTACAAATGAAAGACATATTTGTACTGAAGAAGAGTTGCTTCTTCTTCTTCTATTTTACTTTAACAATCATTAACCTTCAGATTGAGTGATGCTCTGCACTGGCTTGCCATGAGCGATCATCATCCGTTCACTTAATTAGAGCATATTACTTAAGTATAACCCCATTTGAAAAAGAAAAAAAAAATTCAATCATCTAAAAAAAACTATTTACATAATTTTGCAATACTTGAATAAGGTTACTTTTTTGTATTGTAATTGTATTTAAATGATATTATTAAATACATATATGGTAATGGTTATATATAATTTAAATAATATTGAAAAGTAAAATGGAACAATCTTAAATATATATCTTAAATGATTAAAAATTGAGCTTTAATTGAAATCGTGATTTTGAGGTTTTTATGTTCCACTATTTTTTTTTTAAACCCATTTTCGTTACTGGGCAGAAATTATTTAATAATGGTGGACACAATAAAGTATACCTATTTGTAAATTTTTAATCAAATAGAAGATGTCAGTTTAGTGAGAAAAAAAAACAAACTGACAGCTCAACAATACTATAACAAAGTGCTAGGAGATGACTTTTTAACATTTCAATTTAACATGATTTCTTATGGCTATGGGACAATGAAGCAGCTATAACTCGAGCTACATACAATTATTTCTCAGAGCTGAAACTTTTACTGTAGCTTGCTGTGCTTTAAAGCTTTTGTTTTCCTAGATTTCAAGTGATTTGGTTACAAATTATTTTTACACCCAATTGACTTTAAGTCCAGGAAAATAAAAGCTTTCAAGCTCAGTAAGCTACAGTAAAAATTAAAGCTCTGAAAAATTATTCTAACTCGATTTATAGCTGTTCCATTGCACCGAAAGCATGTTAAATTGAGACAGGAACACCAAGTCATCTGCTAGCACTTTGTTTACATTGTTGAGCTGTGAGGTTGTATATTCTCGCACTAAACCTACTTTTGCAAGTTTTCTATTATATTTTTTCCTTAAAAAACAAACTTGTAATAAACCTTGGTATATTACAAATTAATGTTTTCAACAATTTAATAAATTGGGCACCTTTCATGCCATTCGTCATGCAAAAATCAAATAATCATGCAAACTGAAATGTAGATGCACGAAATAATAATAATATACCTTTATTAAGGTTTAATCGAGCTTGGTAACCCTTTCTATACATCCTTAACTACAATATTTATCACAAATTATTATAACTTGTTAGGGCGTTATAATAATACAAATACAGCACTGGTTAAATAAAATTTGCTAGCTTGAAAAAACACCAATACAATTATCCGCAGCATTTTTTTTTTATTATTATTATTATTTGAAATGTTGTTTATATTTTTATGTTAACTATTTTAAACTAAAAACAAAAAAAAATGCTTCTTTTTTATCGTTTATAGAAATTAACGTGTAATTTGTTTTTTTATACTTAATGAGACGAAATTAATTGATATGATACTGCGTGTATCAGTAAATAATGTTGCTTGTTATATAGGTAGAGAGAGCTGATGTATTTACAATCCGTAAAATTTTCTGGATATAATATTTATCAGGATCAAGCAATAGTGATTTTTTGTACACAATTTTATCCAGGTTTGAATTATCGAGCCTAAAAACGAATAAAAATCATTAACATTGAATGAAAACAAATAAACAAAATCCGGATCAATTAAGTCCGAACTATTAAAAAATAATAAAAATATAAAAAAAAAAGTGAAAGAAAACTGCTTTCTTTCAGGAGAGTTAGGAGGATTAACTTCATAGATCGGATTGTTTTCTCCTTTACCCGAAATTTTGAACAGAAGTTGAAGCATATTATGCGATTTATATTAACCTATATAATTAGATCGAATAATTATATAGGATTGTAAACGAGATGAAAATCCAGATGATGGATAATTCTTTTACCTTCCTTAAATATTTTTACAATACTAACTGTTACACCCTAAATCAAAAGAAGTTCCTGAAAAACATAAACAGAAAATACAAATTTTCTTACCTTGCACGCCAAGCCCCTCGTGTTCCGGTGAGGAAACGTCTTGTCTGCCGCCAACTACGACGTATGAGAACGAGCTCAGATCTTCTCTGTGCCTGCAGTGAGGCAACACGTGCCACGTCATCATTCTGACGTGACTTGAAGGCTAACACTACACCACTCTGGAATCATACAATTAAACCATAGAATATAGCTGAATATAGATTGGATAGTATTTTTATCATATTGCTACAACTATAAGAAAATATTTATAGGGTGTATACGGATGACGTCATATTTATTGCGCTTGGAGGCCATACTGGAGTAGTGTATAACATTGCTCAGTATAGGACAAACTTCATTTAAGCCAATTTTCTTGGGGAAATCGGTTATTTCTTTTGTTATTGTTATTTTTCTCACATACTTGAGATATAATTCAACATATTTACAGCATCAATGCTCTCAAAAATATTGCATAGTGTTTTTAAACTGGCAAAACGATTTTTTTTCCTATGCCACCCATGTTATTGAGTTATCCAACATGGCGTCGACTTTAACATGAATGCATACACCCTATACACACACGGACAAAAATAAATACGTAATAAATACAGTATGCAATAGCTTATTTTCAGCACAATTTGTTCAACACAGCATAATCTATTATGCTATATTGCATAATAACTATATTACGAAGAGCATGAAAGTTATGCTGTACAGCATAATTATTTATTTTGTTCTAATTTAGCATTATTTATGCTATAATGACATAAATGCAGCATAAATTACGTAATTTATTGTTTCCGTGCATGAACACAAAAATTATGCTACCTCGATTTCGGTATCATTTTATCCATATATAGTAACTTAATTTAAGCTATATTGAATACTAATTTCGCTGAAAAGCACAAAAATACAATTGTTCGTCACTTGTTATTACTGTTATATATTATCTACAATAGCAACATTTAAGTTTTGAAACGTAAATAAATGCAGCATAAACGGCATTATTTCTTTTCTCTCTGATTTATACTAAAATTTGGATTAAAACTAAATTCAAAGTTTTATAATCCTTATATCTGTTTAAATTGTTATAAGTTTAGGATTCATTTCAATACCAATAATTAGAGAAGGTTGAGTGTTCGGAACCGTACTTGCTAAATAGGATTTGCTGTGTTTGCACCAGAAATAATTCTGGCTGATCCAATTTGATTGATTGATTGATTGATTGATTGATTGATTGATTGATTGATTGATTGATTGATTGATTGATTGATTGATTGATTGATTGATTGATTGATTGATTGATTGATTGATTGATTGATTGATTGATTGGTCGATTGATTGATTTATTGATTTGCACTCATAAGTCATGTTGACATACAATAATATTTTTTCAACGATAGGAAGCATTAAAAGAAACCGATGGGCCTTCTTCTAAAAAATATATTATTACGCTTATACAATATACATAAATGATTTTTTAATTTGGTATTAAAAAATATTGTAAAAGAAATTAGAACGTCTTCTCAAATTAATACTAGTAGCACCATCTACATATTTATACTATAACTGCAAGCGTAGACGTTTCTAATTTAAAACACAGCATTTTGAAAGTTTTTTTATTGTTATTATTTCACAAAATCAAATTTCTAGAATTCGGAAATAAAATGCACACTCACGATTTTTGAGACATATTAAATTGTGAAAATGTTCACAAATTTTGTTCTAGATTTCTAAACCCAGATTAATGTTAACTTATACAAAAGTACCACAAAGTGATGCCAAGTGGGATTTTGTCAAGATAAATAAAAGTTTGTCGTGACAATAATAGTTTCATTGTTATCTCTGCAAAACAATTACATATTGTTGCTGCCAACCAATGTGTAACACTTTGTTTTTTTCTTTGTTATATCGGAAATTTTTAATATTTGCGAATACGTTTTAACTACTTTATATTGACACAATATGCAAATTTCCAAATTATAATTTTTATGGTTACAGATATAGTGCATGATGGAAACGGTTTACTCTTATGAAAAGTACAATGTAATCAGTAATCACCTTATTTGTGATATTGTGCTAAAAATAATAATAATAATAAAATAAAACTAAAATGTAAAACAAAAGTTTGTATTTTCATCATTTCTGGTCTCAGTGCAATAGTAATAAGCATTGTCCCGAAATACTCGTTGAGAACTTTGTTATTCCTGCGCCATATGTGATTGTCTACAGCTGTCTACAAGTAATCCAAATTTATAATTACTTACGGCATACCTAACCTATACAAAAAAAAACTTACGTGCTACATAAAATTATCTAATAATTTTGTAATTTTGTTAATTAGTCATCACTTTATGGAATTTATGTTTCATAATTATCTGCTATAGACATTTTGAGTCAATAAGTTAAAAAAATTTATTCATGAAAAATAGAGCTATCGTATTTTATAGGTAAAAAGGAAATAAAAAAAGAAGAAGTAGAAAAATTTAATAAAGTAATTACAAACTTTTCCTGTTCTACCTACTTATTAAAAGATTATTAATGTTATAAAGTGAAGACGATAAAAATTAACACTTACATAAAACTGTCATATCAATATTAAGTTATAACGATCTCTGCTATACTATAGCAAAATAATAACTGTAAAAATTTTAAATAAGAAATTAATCAAATTTGATCTGCAAAAATAACACTTTTTTATGTCCGGATTGTATATGTATGAGTAATCAATAATATTCTGCTAACCTACATGTCTATACGTGAAATTTATCAACATATTTTTATTTTTATTAACATATATAGTAAATAAAACTGGAAAAAATGTCAATAATTTTTAAAATATTGCAATTAACTTTAATATATTTTATAAAATATTGAAATATTTATGTCTCTTCTTAAAATATATTCAATTAACGTCGTTATTTATGCTAAAAGATTCTACAGTAAAATAAATTTTAATTACTTATATATTTTTACTTTTAATAAATATTTTATGTATATTAAAAAAAAAACTGACTGGTTTACATGTGTTGAAAATTATTGTATAATAGATCTGTTAAAAAAAACTGGTACTTATATACGCGTATATAGCTCTATTTTAATCAGTCAAAAATTAAAGATTTTTACAATGCTAAAAAAAAAATTAATAATAATAATAAAAAAAAATCCTAAAATAAAAACAATTTTAAAAAATTGAACTTATAATTACAGTGATTTACAGTATTAGCAAATAGGTACACATAAACACATATAAAATATGCCAAAACAAGGTCTTTGCCGCCCAAAGTTGTATCCGCGGTGCTAAACCAATCAGAGAGCGTATTATAAACCTACTAGCCAATCACAGTTGACTTTACATAGTTAATTACACTGTATCCGCTCGAAGTAGTTTTGGTATAAGTGATGTATTTGGTTATATATGCCATATATAGCCCGTCCAATACAGAAGATAGTTTAATAATGGATAAACTTCTCTCATCTCATTTTCATGAATTTTAACGAACAAACTGATTAAAACGCATGATCAGTATATTAATAAAATTATTATAAACCGTATGAAATTTTATTGGTTAATAATGAGAGTAATTAATTAGTGACACTTTTTGTTGTTAAAGAGGGTCTCGATAAGAAATGCATTTTTTTAAATTAATATTATTTTTCAGATTGAGTTTATTTTTTAATAAATTATCTTATAAGAATAATACAAGTGGAGTTTAAAGTGGAAAAAAAAAAGTATACATATGCATACGGTTGTTATAAAATATTTTACCCTTCAACAACTCCCGGTTATTCTTATACTGTATAATAATAATAAAATTAGGAAATAAATAAATAAAATATATTATAAAAATGTGCTGAAATTGAATCGTTAAGCCATGTTTAATAGCGACACTCAAAATATATTTTTAACTTCAATTTTTCACACAATTTTTTTTTTTTTTTTTTTTTTTTTTTTTTTTTAGACGCCCACCAATACCGGAAATACACGTTATTCTTATGCATTAAGTTAATAACATGCGTTCATTTTCACGTCAGCTATATAACCTATAAAAGTTTTAAAACCATATTGGTAAAAAAATAATTGAAATATAAGCAACAAAATAGAAAAAGTAGGTATATAGTGTATAATACAACCTAAAAAAAAAAAATAACAGCTTAATCATATATTAAGAAAACTAACAAAAAGTAATTAATAACACATACATACTCGTATGTCCAATTAAAATAAATAAGAATTTTCAATTTTAATTAAAATTATAAACTTGTAAATTAGAGTGGAAAATGATACGGTACAAGCACAATAAAAAAAATATATATTAAAGTATATTATATAAACAATACAATTTAGTCACCTAAAAATTTAATTGAAAACAAAACAAAACAAAAAAATAGTGAAAAAAATAAATTATTTAATAATTTCCGTAATATTATTATTTAACACTATACAATGTAAAGTAATTTAGGTTATTATTATTATACAATTAATTCAAATATTTAGGTAAAATAAAATTGATTATACTCTTTTGACATACAAGTCTGCAAACTTTAATTATGATTCTCTCTCTCTCTCTCTCTCTCTCTCTCTCTCTCTCTCTCTCTCTCTCTCTCTCTCTCTCTCTCTCTCTCTCTCTCTCTCTCTCTCAATATAGTTATTTTTAGCAATTTTAGATCAAATAATAATACTTGTTTTCTTATGCCTATTATAGATGTAATTTATCGTATTCTATTTGGTCCTTTGAAATGTTTTATTTTATACAAGACACATATTAGAACTACTGCACCATTCAGAATCAACTGATAGGCCGTGGGATGATTATTAGGAGGCATAAACCCCCAGAAAATAACAAACCTATCCAGGATCTTCCTAATTACAGAAGGTGCCTGGATCTATCCATGTAATATAGTATATTATGATAAATACGTATTATAATTTTTGGTTCTAATAATTTAGCATTCAGTGCAAAATTAAATAATAACACAAATTAAAGAATATTGATATATCCTGTTGATTTTCTTCCCCAATTTTTATTTTTAAACAGGGTGGTTTTCATTCATGTTAATGTCGATGCCATAAGTGAGCGCTAAATAACATGGGCCAGTATAGGAAAATGACTCATTTTGGGAGTTTAAAAATACTTCGCAATATTTTTGAGAGTATTGATGCTGTTAACAGGTTGAATTACTTTGTTAAGTATGCAAGAAAAATAATAATAATAAAAAAACTAATTTTCAAAGAAAATAGCCAAAAAATAAACTATACGTTTGTCCTATGCTGAGTAATTATATTATTCATTGCTCAAAAAGAGCATCGAAAAGCATTCAGAATGACGTCATGCGCACATACTCTTACGGGTTTTGCAAATTATTTATTAAAAATAAATGAAAGAATGATTTACCTGGAATTTGAGTCTGGAGTCTGACAGCTCTCTTGCTCTCCGACTTAAGGCGTGTTTAGAACCTTCGTAACATTCAGCCCAAAATTCATCCATAGAGCGAGTAAATTCACCCCTCAGAGCTGCCTGATAGCTGTTGAATAGCGGCTTTAACTGTGAACATAAGAAATAAAGTGCATTCAAATCAAATGTATAAGAATGAAAGTTTGGAAAGAAAAAATATTTCTACAAAAATTATCCATAATATAATTTTTAAATAAATATTAATATTTTGTGACAAACTTTTTTAATTCTATACAGTATCAAAAAGCTGTCAACAATAATTTATTTATTATTATTATTGTGAGTTCTTTTCTTTCTTCTGTAACACCAACACCGGAATCCTACTTGATTCAAGGTGAAGGTGAGAATAATCCAGTATTATAATATTATTATTTTTTTTTTCTTCAAAAAAATAAAGTATTTGACTAATACTTTTATGATGAATATATAGTACGATATTTATAGCACTTAAAATAAAATATTCTATTCTATTTTTATGAGAAAAAGAGGAAAACATGTATTTAATATTAAGAGACAAAATATATCATCTCAATTGTTCAGTCTTAGTCCGTATGTTAAAAAAAATAATAAAAAATGAAATAATAATAATAATAAAGTGCAGTTTTACTCGATGAGTTTAAAATAATTAGACACTAACCTCAAAAGGATAAAATTCAAAGTACAGTTAAAAAGACAATAGCAAAACATTTTATTAATATATAAATAATAATAATCACAATAATATTTCTCATTATTATAATATAATTTTACATTATTAACAATGATATATATCATAATAATAAAGATATTCACCACAATTTGATGCGGTTAACCTAAACAGTAATTGAGAATTAAAAGATTTTTGTTATATGTAATACATTAGGTATAATATACGACGGATCTTATAAGGTATAATAAAAGAATGAATAACCTTATAAGTACAACTGCTAATTAATTTTATAAGATATCAACAGTCAACATAAAAACTTTTCTTCTCCTTCGGAAAATATGATGAAAATTCCTGATTAAAATAAATAATTTATTTTTATAAATATTCTAAACTCGCAGCATAAACTTTTAAAACTAAAATTACATATTTTTATCTCTTATTTCTATTCCAAAAGAAAGAAAAAATATTATATATCATATATAACACGATCGGAATTCTCGAAAGTAAAATTTAGGACAGATTTTAAATAGTTTTTTTCATTTTTTTTAACTCTCTAAATATATACGATAAATATACATTTTATTAATGTATTCAGACGCATTTTTATTTATCTTGCGTATTATTTTAATGAAATAAAGAAGTGGGTTATTTGAATGATATGAGGAACATACGATGGTTAAAAACCATAACCTATGTCAATGACCCAAAAAATATCTTATATCTTTAAAAAATAGAAAAACTAAGTAAACTATGCTGCACTGAACCATGACTAGACAAAAGTTATCTACTATACAAAAATATACAGTTTTAGGAAATTTATAGAGCTTTCTCGGTTAAAATTTTAAAATGAAAATGCATTTTTGTGGATAATAACTAGTTATTGAGTGTTTGAAAATATAAAAAATTTAAGAAATCAAATAAAATTTCTAAAAATTAATTGCTGTTGCGATGATTTAGATGTACAGCAGATGTGATTTAGATGTGTATTACTGTGCAATATAAAGAATTATAATCATGACATTAACCGCATACTTTTCTATTGTTCATTCATTGATTCATTGCTGGATTCATTCATTCATTCACTCACTCACTCATTTACTCATTTATTCATTTACTCACTCATTTACTCATTTATTTATTCAAACATGTATATCTTTGCTCGATTAAGTATTATTTCTATTTATATTAAGAATTTTTTATATTTTATCAAGCAGACGTTAAGGAAATGCAATTGAATTACTTTTGAAAGAAAATACGGAAATCTTCTAACATATTTTACGAAACAACATGGAAATTAAACAGTTTTTTTCTTTGTTTGTTTGTGTTTTTTTCTTTTAAATACATAATTTAAGTTGATGTGTTTAACATAATTCACTCAACACAATGTTAATTGTTGCTAAAACTGTTATCATGCAAACTTACGTAATATTTACTGCATAACAATACATTTCGTGCGTACGTGAAATTTTAAACTTTTACAATTTACAACCGTAATTAAATATGAACAAAAAAATTTTTAATCTCAATCTTTTAACACACGTTTATATTGTTAAGTATCAAATAATAAACACGATAACAAATAATTATTTAGTAAAAACGAAATAATAAATTTGTTCAACATTTTTTTTCAATTGTTCAAATCAACGATTAAAAACCGCAACCCTTTAAAGATACTTTATGATGATGTGCGATTTAACGTGTTCTAATAATTCTGAAGCGAGAAATTCAAAAATCAAAACCCTCAGTTTAACATGGAAAGCCCTATACCAGGCCAAAATTAACATAAAACTAATGATGACCCTTGCCAGTGATTAACCTGATGACCTTTGCCAGTGACATGTGCTGATAATGTGAAGTTGCCTAATACTTTATGAGAACACCAAGTATTTATATGCGGGAGTATTTCGTTTGAGTCTCCAAACTATAATATGCATTTTATTACACTATTATTATTAGAGTTAAATTGTATGCCATGCAGTGTTGTTACAAAAATGTCACTTTCGGACCACCACACGCTAAGTACCAAAAAAAAAAAAAAAAAGGGTTTGATTTGATTTTCAATTTGAGAGATTTTATTATTTTATTAAGGCAATTGTTATTTACATTTGTAATTTACATTCGCACTTTGTTTACTATATAATTTGTGTTTACTGGGATATATTATACTGATATTTATTTAATGTAACTATTTAATCGCTAGTTTTTTTTTTTTTTTTTTTTTTGATTTTTATTTTATTAGTAATTGTTTTAATTTATCTTAATTGTTTTTGTTGTTTTTTAATACAGTACACAAGCTCTCTGGCCTCTTTTACAAAATCAGTATATTTTTTCCTAAAGGCCCAAAAGCGTCATTAAATCACCTATTAATTGGTAAACTCATGGCTATTTTTGTACCCTCTTTGAAATCTAACTTAAACAAACAAGAGCAACTTTTTTTTTTTTTTTTTTTTTTTTTTTCTGAGTACTTTTCAATTTGAGTAATTTACATTTCCTTAAAATAAAAAACACGAAAGTTAAGATAATTGAAATTCAATAAAGCTCGTTCACACCAATGGGTGAAAGGTTCAAGTCATGATTCTTGCATATTTTATAATAAATTAAGTATAAATATTAACATGTCCAGGAAAATGCGTGTATGCAGCATTGACCAAACGTGACTTAAAGTTTCACTTTGATTGCCGGAGCAGTTTCTAGAAATATCACTGTTCAAAAAATAACTTGTTTTTCATATTTATTTTTTTCACATTATTTTACATTTGAGTTAAATGTGATTCCAGTTTTAAGTAAAATAATGTAATAATTTGTTTAACTGTCTAATTTTATATAATACATAAACAAGATTTGTCATTATATATGTAATATAGATTATTCTTATATTGTAAGGAAATATTTAAATTCAAACTCTTTGTTTTTAAAAGGATGATAGCTTATGCCTCAAGAAATCCCTCATCTATCAAAAATCACAAGATGACGCTAAAAAAAAATAAAAAAAAAAAGAAGAAGAAGAAGCCTAAAAACAAGATATTTAATTATTGTAGTAAAGTGTAACTATTTTTTTACAGCACTATCTATGCATTTTATTTTTCCTTGTACTTTAACTAAATTTACAAATTATTGCAAAGACCCAATTATGGAATCAAAATTTAATCTAAAAAAAGTCATCAAATTACACGCATTTTTACCCCCATATATAAAACACTCATTTAATATAATATAACTAATAAATTTAACTATTATTTATATACATAAAAAAAATCAATATTTCTATATAAGAAAAAGTTCAAGTCATTTAGGTACCGTTAATCTGACCACCTAAATTAAATTTAAATTATAATAATAATCAGACATTATTATTATTTTTTAATATTAGTGCATAATAAATGCAAAACACTTTTTCTTCCTTTCATTACTGGCCTAAATTTGATATACTTTTATAACAATGCAAGCGAGGCGTATTTTTATATTTTATGTTAATATCTCCACATAATACACATTGCTGCAATGAATTGCAGTATATAGAGTTGCATGCAACAATTAATCATGATGCATTGTTTTCTTAAGTATGACAACTCCATTATTGCATGTACAAGTTGCTACTGACTTTATGTTTATGACTATTTATCACATAAAATATGTACAGTAAAAAGTTATTAATATTTCTGTATAGTATAAAAAATCGCTATATAGTGAAAAAATGTAGCAATTTTTTTTTTAATGTTTTAGTTAAAGGAATAGACCAGAGAAAAACATAAGCATTTATATCACAAAACATTTGTTGGGATTTACATAAATAACATTAGTTTGTCTCAAAACCCAACAATAGCCCCGTAGCAGTGATCAGAAAATTCAATTTATGCAACCTGCACAACATTTACATACTAATTTTTGCATGTTTCTGACGTCATAAACATGACTTTTCACGCAAATTGCATACTTTACAGTTTTTTTACGCTCTCTCGTGGGTTTACATTAACATTCTACAGTAAAAATTGTTATCAGTTTTTAAGATCCCATTTTGTGTTTATTCATTAAAAAGCACATGTTGTTTTATGTGGTCTATGGCTTTAAGTAAATATGGTATGATACACTACTTTGAACAATCGTTTTATTAGAAAAATAATCATTATTATATTAAAAAAAAAATTAAGAAGTAATTTTTACTGGCATCAAATATCTGATGATCTTTTTAGGAATCTGGAGTTTCGCTATATATATTTTTATAGGACCACTTTTCAAGAAAAATTATGGAATAAAAAGTTGTTTATTACTGAATTCTATATTATAGTGTTTAAAAAAAAGAGAGAAATTATTGATTTAAAATATTGATAATGCACAAAAATTTATTCTTAAAGGAATAGACCAGAAGAAAACATAAGCATTTATATCACAAAACACTTGATAGGACTTACATAAATAACTTAGTTTGTCTCAAAACCCAACTGTAGCTTTGTAGCAGTGATAAGAAAATTTCCATTTATGCAACCCACACAACATTTTATACTAGTTTTTTGCATGTTTCTGACGTCAGAAAAATGAATAGTCTCGCAAATTGCATACTTTACAGTATTTTCACGCTCTCTCGTGGGGCTACATTAAATCGTTAAGAGATATCATTGTGCTTTTTGATCATAGTTTTTCATGATTAAATTGATTATTAATTTGAAATTTACTTTATTTAAGTAAAACGCTTTCAAAAAGTTATAATAAAACAATTTAACAACTACAGAAGTTAAAAAAAATCACGATATAACATAAAGTAAAAGTTACAGCGCATTTAAAATACGATTAATTTGAAACATATTTAGAGATTTTGAGCATATACCAAAAAAAAAAAAAAAAAATTAAATAATTAGTTACACTATAAATATGAAATCAAAGATCCCGCTGAGTATGAATCTAGTTATTAAACTGAAATATAACTTTAATTTTAAGAACATATGTCAAATTTTAAATGGTTTCTATATTAATATTATTACAATTACCTTTCAATGTGCTCAATGTACACTTTTTCTTTTTTTATTGTTACATTTTTTTTAAAAATACTTTTAAGGCAATCAGCAATCATTTTTATACTCATGCAAGTAAAATTTCGTAGTATGATTTATTACGTTGATTAAAGTAAAATTAGAACAAATATTGAAAAAAAAATTGGGCAATTTTAATCAATTCAAGCGTCTTTATTTTAGGCAAGAAAGCTTTGCTTTGGATTTTTTTTTTTTTTTTTTTTTTTTTAATCTTATACTTTTTTTAATTGGGCACATGAATGCTGTTCGTAAACCCTGTTCTCTGCACCAAAAATGACGATCGCCTATGGTTTTGATAA
The DNA here is from genome assembly GCA_949318235.1 of Ecdyonurus torrentis. NCBI lineage: Eukaryota > Metazoa > Arthropoda > Insecta > Ephemeroptera > Heptageniidae > Ecdyonurus > Ecdyonurus torrentis. The sequence continues at coordinate 6,623,679 of OX439136.1, forward strand.
ATGGAATGCGCACTTTTTGGTGCAAGAGAACAGAGTTTACGAACAGCATTATGGAGTGATACATTTAACAGGACAAATTGCAATTTTTCAATTTACACAAATTTGATGGTACTGACTTGACTAGAGTTCCTAAAGTTCTTTTTTTTTTATAGACAGTCTATATAGAACTGACATTATATAAATTTAATAAACTTTCAGCATACAGACGTAGATAGAAACAAATAGAAACCAATATTAATAATTAGTTAAACGGTTCTCAGCGGATCAAATTAGAATCATAGACTGGACCTGAATTTTTTTCTATCTTATTCCGTGGTTTGAAATTTTAGTATTATAAATGTTACTTTTTTTACGTGTGTTTATTTTAAAAGGTGTCCTACTCTGAAATTGTCATCAGTGGTATATAGTTAATACAATAAGCTATCAAAGTGTAACAATTCAATAACAATAATATAAATGAACAAAATTTAAAGACTTTATAAACCACTAAATAAACCATTCCCCTTCAGGAAAAACTGAAGAAATATTAACAACTATAAAATTATAAATTTAAGCTTAAAATTTTTATACATTTCACGTATTTTAGAATGTTAATATTACATAAATTCTTGTCAGATTTCACCAATTCAGATTTACAATTTTTTTTTCCTATATATATATATGATATTTCAGTAGAAGTTTAGTATTAAAATGCAAAATTCCAATAATTTATTTTATTAGCAATTGAATATTGTGTATATAAAAAAAAAATTCAATGTAAAAAAAAAAAAAAGAAAAAAAATTCCATTGCCGTATCTTATTTAAAAAAAAAAAAAAAAATCTTCTATTTCATTATTTCTCAGTGTAAAAAAGTAGACTAAATTACTCTTCTAGTGAAAATGATAAACTCTTTAAAATAAATATAAAGTGATAAAAATTGTAGAGCAAAGTGTTAACATATTTATGACTACTGTATATTCATCACTTTTTATATTATTATTATTATTTCATCTATAAAATATAAAATTGAATTAAAAGGAGAGAGAGTTAAAAGTAATCATAATTTTCTAAACATAATTAATATAAACTTGAAGACGAACTTAATTATTTTCCTCATACTTGGTTAAACATTTTTTTATTTTTCTTCTCTAGTCGTTATACTCTGTTTGTCATACATCTCTATAATATTTTATATACATGGAATTGATTTTCTTACTTTATTTATGTGTTAGATGACGAACAGATTGTTTTTATTGCAATTTCATTGTGATTCCTCTTCTTTTTTTTTGGGGGGGGGGGGGGAGTAAAATGTTTGGACAGCTCTTTACCAAAATTTGACAAATACTTAGAGGGAGAGAGAGAGAGAGAGAGAGAGAGAGAGAGAGAGAGAGAGAGAGAGAGAGAGAGAGAGAGAGAGAGAGAGAGAGAGAGAGAGAGAGAGAGAGAGAGAGAGAGAGAGAGAGAGAGAGAGAGAGAAAACCGCAGCGGTAATTTTGCTGATTTTCATCATAATGCATAATATAAGTATGCATAAATCCGTACTAAAATTGCTCTGTTTTTTCAGCTGTAGTAACTTATATGCGCACGCTCAACATAATAGTATTTTGCCGTAAAAATGGAATAACTTAGCTGTACACAGAAATAATAAATTACGTAATTTATGCTGTATTTATGTCATTATAGCATAAATCATGTTAGATTAGAACAACAAAAATAATTATGCTGTACAACATAATATGTATGCTATGTAGCAGTTATTATGAACTATGAAGTATATCATAAATTATGCTGTACTGAATAAATTTTACTAAAAATGAGCTAGCATAATTATTACGTATGTATTTTTGTCTGTGTGGAATATAATTTATGGAATTCCTTTCCCGATTACAAAAAAAAAAAAAAAAAAAAAAAAAAAAAAAAAAAAAACTATATTGAGATACAGTGTATAAGATATAAAGAAGTTCAACACCCCTTTATAACTTAAAAGGGAAAATAAACTTTCACACTTAATTTTAATAATAATTAACTGTTAAATTACGCACACATAAAAATTGTTGTGGTTTTGGATCATTTACATTGTTATCTGTATACTTTTTATCAAAATAAATGAAAATTTATATTAGCAATTCAATTTAATTATATCCAAAAGAAATTGCTGGTTCTACCTATATACAGACAGTTCATTAAATCTAAGTTCATTATATCTAGTTAGTATACTCTTTATAGAAAGGTGATTTCATTCATGTAAAAGTCGACGTCATAAGTGAGTACTGTACTAAATAACATTGGCCGTTATAGGAAAATGGCACCTTTTGCCAGTTTAAAAATACTTCGCAATTTTTTTGAGAGCATTGATGCTGCTAACAGGTTGAATTAGTACCTCAAGTATGCAAGAAAAATAATAAAGACCAAAAAAATATCTAATTTTCCAAAGAAAATAGCCAAAAACTAGGTTTGTCCTATGCTGAGCAATGTTATTCATTGCTCAAGAAGAGCATCGAAAAGCACTCAGAATGACGTCATGCGTATACACACCCTATAGGGACTCCAGTTCAGTCAGTACCATCAAAAATATAATAATTATGCATTAAAAAGTGCAGGTTAAAATCCCGTACATGAATTCATATTCACTCGTTAAAAGGAAAAAAAAGTTATTATTATTGAACTGATAAGTTTATAAAAAAAAAAAAAAAAAAAAAAAAAACGTGCAGAAAAGAGAAAAACTTTTATTTTCAACACAAAAATGTTGATAAGTGATCCTAATTTTTTTCTAAGTAACTTCCTGAATTGAGTGCCCTATGGTGTTCATTAAAAAAATATATGAACTTTACAGCATGTATTTTTGTAAAATATATATATATATATATATATATATATAACAAATTACTTTATTAAGAGCATGAAATTTCGGAGTATTATTTTTTATAATACAGCCAAAGGTACCAATTTAATAAAATCTTTTTATTTAGCACGAAAAATAAAATCGTGATTTTTAAGATATGAATTTATTAATAGAGAGCGAAAGTGAGACACGAAAGTGAGGACGATATTTTAAACCTACAGGGGATCAAATGACAGGATGAAGAGTGATTATTAAAAGAAAAAAAAATAAGAAAACATTTTGTAAATACTTTTTTTTCTAGAAATTGTGTGAATTTTTTGGCGATTTCTTGTAACATATACGTAAAAGTTTTAAACTATAAACAGTATTTTTTTTCTTTTCTTTTTTTTTTTTTTTTTTTTTCTTTTTTTTAGACCTATTTTTTCTTCTTTTTCTCTTCTTATTTACTTTTTTTTTTCTTCTTCTTCCTATTTTTGCTCTTTTTATACTTTTTCCTAATCTCGCTATGTACTGTGCATATCAGTACGTTTCTTATACTTAAAATTATTTCGATATAATTATATTTTTTATATACTTTTTGTTCTTTCTTTCTTTGTGCATTATTTTGAGGGTTAGATGAAAGAGTGGGCCAGACATACAGTCAGGCCTGAACCTCGCCCTTTCAAAAAATGCATTACATATATTTTTTTTCTACATTTTTTAATAAAAGACGATTATTTTATTTTAATCACTTTCCATAGCAATCATAGAAAAACAATTGAACACTACAATAGTTCTACAACTATAGTGAATTATTACACTTCAAATCCTCGTTCTATGGGTAGTACAGCTACATAAAAAACAATAAAATAATACATATGTGATATAGGAAAAAAAAATGAAAGTATCGATCATTTAACATCTATAAAATATTATAATATACTTATTTTAAAATCTATAATTTAAAATATACTTGTAAGTCATATACAGTATTTTATAATACTGTCAATTTATATATATAGGTATTAACACTAATATTATATTTTGCCTCAAACTTAAATCGTGAGTAGGATATACGCAAAATGTATAACAAAATCGTGCGTTCAAATTTCCGCTTGTCGTGCTTTAATAATAATGTGTTGATATTATTTTCGTTTATGATCAGATTATGATTAGGAAAAGTTATATGGATAAGAGAACGAGTAAACGAAAAAAAATTATAATGTTTAACAAAATAAAATTAGTATTTTTAAGTCCTTTTCACACAAAGCAATATACTTTTAACGCACACGGATAAAAAAATAGCTATAGCTTATTTTCAGTACATAATTTGTTTAATACAGCATAATTCATGTTATACAGCATAATAATTATGTTACATAGCATAAATATTATGTTTTACAGCATATAGTTAATTATTTTATCCAATTAAGCATCATTTGTGCTATCTAATGACATAAATGCAGCGATTCATTTTTTTTTCTGCACAATAATTTAATCGCATGAAGTCTTTATTTATTGCACAATGCAAATATTGTTCCGTGTGAACTAGCCTTAATGATATCCATTTTAAATCCCTGCACAATACGTAGTTAATTATATTGAAATTGACGCATATATTATTAATATATTGTTTAAAAAAAGTGTCAAAATTGTCAATTAATTTGTATTAAAATATAATACCTTTTACTAGTAATTTACATTTATGTTAAGTCATTTTAATAACCCAGATAAAATAATTATCATAATAATAGTCTTAAACAAGTAATTATAAATCATTTATGATACTGAATAATTATTATGTCAAATAGAATAAATTGGCATTATTATATAAATATTTTTTAAGTGATAAAATAATTTTTTGATCTGGCTTCAGAATAAGCCAAAAATTTTAGACGCTATACTATATTTTCACATATTTAGTTTTTATTTCTTAATTATTTGTTTATATTTATGTGCTATTTTTTTACATGTATTTTTTACTCTACCCAGACTAAACTGTAAAAGATATTTAAATATCTTAACTTCAAATTCGTTGCCAAAGTTTGTGCATTTCTTTATCTTGAAATAACAGCTACATACTCTCCTATATAAATAGTTATATATTAAAAAAAAAAAAAAAAAAAAAAAAAAATCCATGTTTTTTTTTTTATTTTATTTTTTTTATTTATTTATTTCGTGAGAAAAATTTACTTTTAAATACATATAATTTTCAAGTCATGTTATAAAATAGAATATTCAAATTAATTAAGTGATGATTTGTGAAGTGAGAGAGAGATTGAGGAGGAGAGTAGGGTATAAGAAGAAGTGGGGCAGAGTGTTCGCATGAGCGATGCGCAGGAGGAGTGAGGTATAAAACTAGGCACCAGCCCTGACCTCGACTTTGATTATACTCAAGTATCGTATCGTCAACAGCTCGAAACAATTTAATATAAAAGGATATCGCAAAATTATATCAGTGTTATTGTGAGTGAGACAGTGATTGTGTGAACAAGGGATTCAAGCATCATGTGTTATTTTAGGGTACGTAATAATGTTTCATTTTTATTACAGCCCAAAAAAAAAAAAAAAAAAAAAAAAAAAATGTGCATCACTTCAGTTACGAATCTTAACTTATTTGAGATTAACACTTTTGAGTTATTATAAGCAGCTAAAATAATGCCTTTTATCAAATTATTAACAATAGCTAATTCAACTTAAAATCGGCAAAAAAGCTAAAAATCCACTTAAAATAGCTATTGTTAAAGATAAAATTCATTATTTTAGCTGCTCATAATAACTCAAAAGTATTTATTTCAAATGTTAGGATTCGTAACTAAAGAATTTTTTTTTTTTTTTTTTTTTTTTTTTTAAGTGGATAGATCTCCAGAATAAATCTGCCGATTCCATTAAAGTTTTCCCAGATTTATTTGGGAGGAGTGTACCTTCCTTTAAATACTATATTTTTGGATATAAAAGATTAACATTTTTGTGATTTTTTCAATTATTCTTCACAATTTATTTATTATTATAATCCTTATTTTGTTTGACCAATTTTGTTCGTGGAAAAAAAATTCTACATTATGCACTAAAATAATGATTAACGAAGAATTTTTTGACCATTCAGAATTGTATTCTTTCTAAAAAAATAAATGCATCAAAAAATAACTTTTTTATTAAAACAGGTCTACTTTGAATCATAATCAATGTTGCAGATAACTGTTTTTTTTTAAGCAATATTTAATATATAAATCTGAATTGGTTTTAAGTAAATATTAAAAAAACAAAAAACAAAAAAGTCCAAAGGGATGATTTTTTAACAGAAGGGTGAACCCTGATAAGTTCCCGTATAAAGAATTTGTTTCCGATGCGGAAATCAATAAATTAATAATTATTATTTTAAAATAGCTTCATTAAAATAAAAATAAAAAATAATAAATTTAAATTATTCATTTTAAAATATTATTAAGAGCATAAAACATGATATACTGCAATTTATTATTTCCCATTTCTGATAAGTTTTTCGTGTATTTAGTTTATAGATACTCTCTTAAAGTAATTGAGATTTTATTTTATGATGCATTGATATTATACTGTAAATTTATCAATTTAAAATTATTAACAAGACCACAATGCTTCCTACAATAAACTCTCTAGTTCGATAAAATTATCTCTTCTCTATTAAAAACAAAACTTTAATTTAAGTGTTAAAAATCAACACGTGTGAAAGTAATTAAATAATAATAATAATTAAGTCACAAAATGTGAAATTTATTAAGTTTTAATGTTCTTATTAATAATGCAATGATTAATGTCTAGAATAAAAAATAAATGAATTATTAATGTTACACTTAAAAAATATCAACGAAAAGTATCGAAAAAGTGCCTATATATAATTTATTTATGTACCAAAGTATGAATTTTTTTTTCACTAAACATTCAATCTAGTAGAGGTTAGTATCAATGCAAGTATGATGAGTATAGTTTTTAATTAAAATATAGAATTCTATTGGCATATGGAAATAACATTTATTTAAATGAAGTTTTGCGTCAATTAAAATCTTCATCTGATCGAATTGTATAGCCATAAGCTAATAGAATTCATTTTTTAAAGTTTACAATACTGTAGTGATATATATATGGGCAGGGGTTCTACCTAAATCTAAGTATGCTCTATACCCATTTCATTTTAAAACACTAGATAGTACCCACGAACTAGAGAGAATGCATTAAAAATGTCTACCGCCAGATATTATTATTACCATTAATTTTTTTTTTTTTTTTTTTTTTTTTTTTTTTACTAAAATATTACACTCTCAAAAAAATTAGCATTGAATACATTTTTTTGTGTATTACATGTATATTTTTAGTTTTAATTTGAGGCACTGTAACGCTGAAAACGTATAATTATGATATATATAAAATGTGTATTCGATACATTATTTTTTATTAGTGTTAGTGTTTATGGTGTACAAACATGATTTTTTTTAGACACACCGCATAAGAAATATTTGCAGCGAATACTAAACTTTACACTAAATGCACTAGCCACACATTACTATTTTTTTTTCTCAGTGCAAGTAATTTATTTAAAGAATAGCTAAGTAAGAAAATAAAAATTGCATTTTAAGAAATATACGCATTAAAGCATGCAAAATTAATACGATTTTAATTTCATTATACTTTCATTGTTTTAAAAATAAAAGATGACATTTTGTCAAGAAATTAAAAGAAAAGATAAAAAATCTTATAACTTTCGCTCTTATTTTCTCTATGGAACGAATGCAAAATAATAATTCCGTTTTGAATTCACCCGTGCATGTACTTTTTATATATTATATGATGACGAAAAAGAGGGCTTTCTAGTGCGTTCCACATTCAAATATGTTGGATGACTATTTTATATATTCATTAAAAAAAATACTTATACTGTATATAGTGATAAAATATAAAAATATGGGTTAGTAGATTGCGATTTTATTTACTGAATTTTTAATTGATTAATCTTTAAGATAATCTAAGTGTTGATGTTTTTTATTAAACAAGGTGCTGAAAGTGTAGATTATATCGTAAATGCCATTTTTAACTTAATGATAAAAAAAAAAGATAGGTGCAATTTTTTAAGGGTGAAAGTAAAGTTTTGCTATAGCAAAACAAAAACAAAGATTGCAAAAAAAAAAAAAAAAAAAAAAAAAAAAAAAAAAAAAAGATACGTGGTCATAAGAAAATAAATACTAAAAATAGAAAATGCATAAATTTAAATATTTTTCTAGTTTTCATTTTTAATGCTCTGTTGCATTTTGGCAAAAAAAAAAAAAAAAAAAAAGGACTATTACACTTGAAGACTATTTCTACTGAACAAGGCATGCTAGCTTGATTTCATTAAGTTTTAATATTTATGTAACATAATTCATGCTTCATGATTTATCAACATATTTTGTTTTAGATTAAATAAAAATTATGCGGTACAGCAGAATTAATTTTACAATTTCAAAATTATAATGTTTTTATTTATCATAAATTCATGAATAAATTACGTGGTTTATTTTCCATATATCTATAGATATATACATAAAAATAAATATAACATAAGCACAATGAATAGTAAACTACCAGCACAATTTAAGTTATTACACGGAAAGAATAAATTACGTAATTTATGCTGCATTTATGTCATTATAGCATAAATTATGCTAAATTAGAGCATAAATAATTATGCTATATAACATAGTTATTATGCAGTTTAGCATAAATTATGCTGTATTGAACAAGTTGTGCTGAAAATGAGCTAGCATAATTATTACTTATTTTTTTATATCCGTGTAGATATTTAAAGTGCTAAAATTTTCTTTAAAAACTTGTAATAGCTTAAAACACGTAGAACAAGTGTGTCTAGTATCCCTTAACTCTCGATGCCGTGTTGCTATTAAAGGAAAAATGTATACTTACACGAAAAGTATAAATTACGTAATTTATGCTGCATTTATGTCATTATAGCATAAATGATGCTAAATAAGAACATAAATAATTATGCTTTACAACATAATATTTATGCTTTGTAACATTGATATATGAAGTGTGGCATAGATTATGCCGTATTGAACAAATTGTGCCGAAAATGAGCTAGCATAATTATTACGTATTTAATTTTGTCCGTGTATGGTCCCGCAATGGTAATGAATGGTAAATTCAAAGTCACTTCACATTTCCCGTACTAAATGCGATTGGCTATAGCCGCTCTTTCAACGCTAACTCCCATTCATATAATATAGTATTTGAAATCATATATTAAATACATTTTATTATCATATTTTGTATAACTTACTTACAAGATCATGATATAATAATATAGTATGCATCAAGTAATTATAAAATTTAAAAAACATTCTTGAGTAGCATGAGATAACAATTATGTATCATGCTACTTAAAATAGTAATACTATAAAGCTATACCTTTTTATTTTATAAAACGTCATTTTTTTCTTACTGTATTACACTTGGATGTTCTTAAATGTATAGAATTAAGCACAAGCAAAAAGACATGTAACATACTTATACTTCAAATAGTATCATCAGCGTTTATTTATTTTTATTCTGACATATGACTTAGCAAAAGTTTAAATACAAAACAAATGACAGGTGCATGTACAGTTATATGTACTTATATAATTTTCAATTATTTTCATTCAATTATTTTTACTATAGTATATTATACAAATTTAATTTTTCATACAATCATCATTACACCGCTTTATATTAGCTATGTCAAGCACATGCTTCTATTAATCTGTAAAAATTATTAAATTAAAATACGTAGTGACATACATTAATTACCATACTCGTGAATAATTATAGAAAAACAAATATTAGTTTATGTGTCAAATTATATACTATAATGGTATCTCGTAAACCCTACGTTTAAAAAAAAAAAGGTTTTTTTTAATTAATTTTAGTTATATTTTACTACAAAGATTACCATATCAATGAATATTGAATCGAAACGTTTTTGGAATGTATTTTTACTATGCATGCACACAAATTTGCCTGCAAAATGTTATTCTTCCACAAGGTGTAATTTTATAGAAATTTTAAGCAATTTTCGATTTAAAAATTTGATAATAATTCAATAACAACATAATTATCTTTTATTACTATATTATAATATAAAATGAACATTTCAAGATCAATTTTTGCATTTCAGACTTTTTAATATCAATGCAGATAAAAAATTTAAACGGCTTACAATTTTATAAATTAATAAAGTGTATTTGCAGACTTTTGGGTTTATGCAAAAAAAAATAATAATAAAAAAAAAAAAATGTTTAGCATGCACAAAATTCTCTCTCTCTCTCTCTCTCTCTCTCTCTCTCTCTCTCTCTCTCTCTCTCTCTCTATCTCTCGCTCTTTTGCTAGTTACGAAATATTTGTAATTATTCACAATGCTGCAATACATGGCTTAGCGAAATCTAATTTATTAATTAATTTTTTATTACCATTATATATACATTGCATTTCAGACTTTTTAATATCAACACATATAAAAAATTTAAACGGCTAACAATGCTATAAATTAATAAAGTGAATTGCATATACTTTTGGGTTCATGTAAAAAAAAAAAGTTGAGCATGCACAAAATCTCTCTCTCTCTCTCTCTCTCTCTCTCTCTCTCTCTCTCTCTCTCTCTCTCTCTCTCTCTCTCTCTCTCTCTCTCTCTCTCTCTCTCTCTCTCTGTGTCTTTTACTAGTTAAACAAATTACTTATAAGTATTCACAATGCTGCAATACATGGCCTAACACCACTTAATTAAACCCAAAGAAATAGTAAACCGAACCACCACAATAAAAGAATACAGTAACAAAAATATTATTAATCCATCAAATTAAGTTGACAGTACAATCAAGTTGTTTATAATTATTATAACTTTCACATGACACTTTATGTTTGTTTAAACTGATAAATTATTTGATTATATACGACACGCGTGTTAGCGTAAAAACAATACAACTCTAATTAACGAGACATACGTGATTTACGCAGTACATAAATATGCTGAAAACAATGCTGATATAAATATACTCATCAGCGAAATTACAATAGAAAAAACAAAGTTAACAAAACAATGCTACTTTTCTGTCCTTTTGATTTAGAGTCATTAAGAAATAGTTTGCTAATGTGTGATTTAGGCAAGTGCACAATACACAAAAGATTTAAAAGTGGATGTTAATCATTTTATACACTTTTAAGTTTAACACAAATATAGGTTAATTTATTCAATTTTCTTGTAATATAAATTTACTATGAATTAATATATTTTTTGTAATAAATTTTAAATAATATAAAATTTAAATAAATTTAAAATTATAGTCTTTATATTAAAAGGCATAGTTGTTATTATTATTGTTAACTAACCCTTGTATTGGGTTGTAGTTAGAGCTAGAATGAAAACCAGAATATGACTAGATACTTTATAAATTATACGCATAATTATATACTTAATTCAGTCATGGAGTCGATACCGAAATTTTCGATACCGATACGATACCGATATTTTTAAATTTTCCCGATACCGATACCGATACGATACTGCTCAAAAAAATTTGTTCCGATACGATACCGATACGATACCGATATTTTCCGATACTTTTTCGATATTTTTGCTATATCTCATACAATAAATAATTGCACTATAAATTTCATTTTTTTTCCCCCGCACCTTTGAGACATAAATTGGTATCATAAAATTCATGCATATTTTTGCCACATTTATTATTTATTTATTTATTTATTGATTTATTGATTTATTGATTTATTGATTTATTGATTTATTTATTCATTTATTCATTTATTCATTTATTTACTTATTTACTCACTTATTTATTTATTTTATTCTAATGTTCGTTTGTTAAACTAAAATGACTAAAAAAATTATAGTAGATTTAAAAAATATATATATTTCATTCGTTTAATGAAATTATCCTCTACTGTTTCCAAGCACTTTTGTTAATTATTTACAAATTAGCAATTTCTTTATTTCGTATAGAAGTAATTTTCAAATATTTAATAAATTTGATTTTTTTTCATGGTATTTTTTTAATTTGCTAAAGTAACAGGTATCATTAGCTTTCGTATTTATTTTATTGGCTCAAATCATCCCCGCGAAACCAAAGGGGTTAAAGTCCAAAATTCCCCTCTGGTCGTAAAAATCCTTTGATTTTGTAAACTTTTTAAAAATTTAACCTTGTAAAAAATTTGTACAAAGACATTAACGGAAGTATGCTACATCTTTTGTAATTGGTAATGCATTGAATTTATATACAATTGCAGTGATTTAAAATGTCAATCATTGACTATATTTTATTGTGATTTCTACCGGCGCTTTAGTCATTAGGAGATGATCATAGATAGTACTGTACGACCACACGACGGATTTCTCAGAAACTTGGCGACAGTCGATCGCTCTTTTTTTTTTTTTTTTTTTTTTTTTCATAAAAAGAAGAAAAAAGTTTTAACACCGTTTTCTTTATATTATTTTTATTGTATGTAAAATAAAAAAAAAATACTTTTTACCTGGTGGCTTTATAAAAAGTATAAAATAAAAATACTGTGCACGGCGCCCTACCCTGTTGTTATAGCACAATGAAAAATAAAGGAGTGAATTTTATTGTCCAAGTACGAAAGATAGATAATCAGTAATCACTAATGGAATGTTCTCGTTTGCTTCATTTTTTTTTTTTTTTTTTTTTTTTTTTTGTATTTTTACTTTTATTTTATGAGAGAGCAAAAGTCTCAAAGTATCGAAAAAAAGTATCGAAATTCGACGATATTTTGCTGATATCGGTGACCGATACCGATATTCGATACTGAGTTTAAAAAAGGCCCCGATACGATACCGATACGATAAAAGTATCGGTATAGTATCGAATATCGTATCGCAGTCGATACCGATACTCCATGACTGACTTAATTATATAATAATTTTGGAGTATATTGCTATTTTTACACGCACACACTCTGAAAAATGGTGCATTACTTTAGTTACGAATACTAACTTATTTAAGATATACACTTTTAAGTTATTATGAGTAGCTAAAATAATGCATTTTAGCAAGTTATTAAAAATAGCTAATTTAAATTGTTTAGTTTTTAAAAGCAATCTTAAGTTAAAATAGCTAATAATAAATAATAAAATAATAAAATAATAAAAAATAAATAAATAATAAAATAGCTAATGTTAATAAATAAATAATAAATAAATGTTGTTAATAATATTGTTATAAAGAACTACGAATGACACACTCATAACTTGATAAATTATACAGATAGGTACAGTACTTACATTGTATGCGCTTTGTATATGGGTATTCATTGCATACAAAATATTAACATTTCCAAAATTATGCAAGTCATTACAATTTATGTATGCAAAATAGGATAATACATGAAGGTTTCATTCATGACAGTCAGATGAACGATTTTTTTTAAGAAAAAAAAAAAAAAAAAAACACATCCACTCAGTTCACTAAATAAAGTCAAACTGAGCTAAAGCAGGTAGAAATATTTTTTATTGATAAAAATATACATAATTCTTGGAAATATTGCTCACTGTAGAATAGACTTTGACCAAGAGGATATGGAAAGTTAGCGATGGATTTTCATTCATAATTTTTTCTTACTTCGGGGTAACGATTGAAAAAAAAAATGCTCTTCAAGCTCTTATAGCATAATTTTTTTTTTTTTTTCTTTAATATAATAAACCTCTAATATTTTTTAACTGTGTTTTACATTACGTAAAATTTCAGACATGCATGCATAAAAGCAGCAAACTATTAATATGTACTATGAAAGTTGGTTATTACAATTTTCTGCATACAATTTGCATTACAAAATTTGACAAATTATTTAAATAAAAAATAAATCTATAAGCTTATGGTATGCAAATTATTATGCACACAATCGGAATAATGTGAAAACATCTTACTAACACCTGTTTTAGGTTAATATTTTTATATTGCTGTTGATCTCATTTACGTCCTTTAAAAAAATTTCACTTAAAAGCTTTTGAATACGGTGATGTGCGATTTAACGTATTGCAGAACTTGGTTGGTTCGAGGCTAAGTTATTTTAATTAAGAATCAGAATCTTTATTGACCCAGGCAGTTTATATAGTAACAGTTATAGTTACAACAAGTATTGGTCTTGTCAAATACTACTTAAAATTAAATTAATATAACAAATAACAGTAAGAATATAACATAATGAATTACACATGAAAATGTATTATTATCAGTATAATATTCCAAAGTTGTATGGGTGGTAAATATCAAAACATCAAAGTTATCTTAATTTTGGCTGCGGGACTTTCAATAGTCCACATCACCACCGCCACTTTGAAGTTTTAATTAACGTAGGGTCAAATTTATAGAATTTTGATTGGTGTTCTTTAATTGGTAATAGGGTAGATATAATAGAGATGGAATAAAGGGTTTGAGTTTTAGTTTTAGTTGTTTTTTTTTTTTTTTTTTTTTTTGTAGAACTTGGGAAGCGAAAAATTTAATTTTCAAAAAACTCAATTTAAAATTGTAATTAAGCCCCATAATGAGTTGAAAACAGCATGAACTGCAACAATGACTCTTGGCAGTGATCAAAGTAATGATCCTTACCAGAATGGCATACATGTCCTATATTATGAAACTTTATGTATTCACAAGATTTATGTCCGTTTATTAATAGTAAATACTGTATTTTTCTCTGGTGTAACAGAAATTTATATTATCAATTTATCTTATATACATTATACAGTACTTTGTATTATATACACTTAAGTATACATTATTATCATTTCCTTTTGTAACTAAATACAAATTAAAGAGATCACGTTCTGGTATATTGCATTTCTTTGAAATAAAAATAAAGAAGTGAATAAAAAACTGATTGAAACTTGATATTAATACATTAAATTATTGTAAAATAAATATTTAAAGACGTAGAACACCTTGAACAAAAAAGTTGCCTAATATCCTAACATACCCAAATATCAACATTATTTTGGTCGGAGTCATTGATTTCTAATTTATTTTCCATTTACAAAGTGTCAGTTGCGGGTTTACTACGTCACAGCTCGCCTGTTTCCGCGCGCGTGGACCAGGCGAGCTGTGACGTAGTAAACCCGCAACTGACATTTTGTAAGTGGAAAATAAATTAGAAATTAATGACTCCGGCCAAAATAATGTTGATATTTGGGTATGTTAGGATATTAGGCAAGTTTTTTGTTCAAGGTGTTCTACGCCTTTAATCATAAAATAATCAGCAATTATACAAGAAAGTAATTGCTAATATAATTATTTACTGCGTAATATATTTTTACTTTAAAACTGGAATAACCCCATCATAAAAAATAAAAAAAAATATCAATAGAAGTAGAACATTTTATAATTTCCTTGATATTTATTTAATATATATATATATATATAGATATATATATAGATATATATATATATATATATTAATAATTTACACGTATGAAACAACGTACACATTTCAACATATTTAAAAGTCATTTACAGCACCAATAAGACTTTTTTTCTTCTTCATCTTACAATACTTAAGCTGATTAATTTTTTTTACATTTTATTAAAAAAGACATCTCTCTCTCTCTCTCTCTCTCTCTCTCTCTCTCTCTCTCTCTCTCTCTCTCTCCATCTCTCTAACTAATGTTTTTTGTTTCCTTTGAAATACTGTATCATCTTACAATTCACATATTTTATAACTTCAAATGGTTTAAATTGGGTAATTTTCACCCAGTTCAACTGACATATAAATTCAATTTTAACCTATAAGTATAAGTCTTAAATGACTTTTAAATCATCGAAGTAAAAAAATACTTCCGAAGTTCTTCAAAAACTATCACAACGTATAACAAGTTATAGTTAGAGATTCAAGTTTTTTTTTTTAAAACTGACATATTTTTTTACGAAAAAAAAATTGTAAAATATATAAATTAATTTATCCTATTGATTGATTGATTAATAGTATCATGTTAACCAATATAATCAATATTTAGTAATTAATCAAACGTGTCATTATTTTGTTTCTCTGCAGATTATTAATATTTTCTTGTAAAATATTTAAAAATCTTCTGATTTTTATTTACTTTTCTAACATAAAATATGAGAAAACTATAAAAAAAAAATCAAGGTTTAATGAAGCACAACATTAAGATTCTATGGTGCTATCACGAGACTTACTTAGTGGTCATCATAACTAATAACGGGAAATTTAATACTTAGAATGATATGCACTAAAAACTAAAAGAAAAATATATATATTATACGTATTAATATTGCTGATTAATACATCGAAACCTCTGTTTTAATAATAATAAAGACTAATTAATACCTTTGCAAAAGCTTAACGGAACAATGGAAAAGAAAGCCACACCACTTTTTTTTTCATAAATAAATATCATTATATTATGTATAAAATTAATTAAATTAAAAATAATTATTTGATATACATAGTTAATGCACTAGAAAATAGTTTAAAAATAGATCAAAATATGGTTTATATTTTTAAAATTATAATGTAAATAAAGATTGTTTGATTAGATTGAAAAACAAACGTGGTTTCCATGACAAAAATCTATAAAATTGGTCAAAAACTTTCTTTTCAAAATTTAATTTAAATTTTGAAGATTTCTTGTACCCTAGATATTTTTAACCTATAAGGGTTATCTAATTAAAGGCATACAAAATAAAAATCAACGAAAGATTAAGTTACAGTAATTATGTTGAAACCTATGCACGTTTTGCTTGACGAGTTATCAAATTTTGTCTAGTACAAATTCTATTTTTAGTATATATATTTTTTTTAGAAAATTAGAAAATATGATTTGAATATTTTTTATCATGATGGTATATTGTTACCTATTTGTGTAATATTTATAATTAATTTGAAACTTATTTGCAGTAAAAATTATCGCCTTTAAAATCTTGCAATTTATGAAATTTGAGGATGGATTTTTATCCCTCTGATTTGCATTTTCTCTCACTATTAGCAAAATACCTACAATACAATTTTAGTATTTTATTTTTCATCAACCGATTTGTTTTTAACTTAAAATTTTCGCGAATACCATTTTATACGCTACATCAAACTATGTCTGACATTATGTATAAAGAAAAAGTTCTATAGGTTCTATAACCAAATGAGGTGTCATTTTTTTTTATTATTATTATTATTTATTTAATTTTTTTTTTCCCCTGTTTTGATGCAGTAGATTTTTCAAAAATTAAGTGGGAGAATAATGATGAAAGTTTTTTTTTATTATCATTATTTTACTTTTAATTATTCATGTCATAATATTTATTTATTTTCTAATATAACTATCATATGAGGTAAGAATTACGTTTATTTTAAATAAGAATTACTAGCGCGATTAATTTTGTCACTGCCCATTTTATAAAGAAGGCGCAAAACAACAAGAACTTTAAAATACAGTAAACTACACCATTATCATAAGATAAATCATGTTGTGGTTTGGCAAATTAAAAGCGCAATGTAAATATACCTCATTTGTTAAAAAAAATGATAAAAACAAAGATAAAACACTATACTGGAAGCGCTTTGTACTCTTAGCTACTTATGGTCGAGTGAACACACGATTGTGAAAATATATTCAAAATCTCGCACTACACTCAACACACATCTTTGAATTTAAATAATGCTGTTCATAAACCCTGTTCTCTGCACCAAAAACGACGATCGCCTATGGTTATTCAAATGGAATGCGCATTTTTTGGTGCAAGAGAACAGGGTTTACGAACAGCATTAATAGTAAAATATGTTATCATAATCGTGTGTACAAGTTTATTATGCATTCCCTCCATCCCCAAATCTTTTAAGGATTAACCTCAGACGTGACTAGATGTATGCTTAAAATTTTAACATACGTTTGCATGTGTACTAAATTTCAAATCGATTCGTCTATCGGTTATGTGGGAAAAAATAACACGGTGAGCATTGGCGCGTCCTGTATTTCAGATATTATTTTTTTCCCACATAACCGATGGACAAATCGATTTGAAATTGGGTATACATGATATTGAAAACAATACAAACTTATGCTGAAAGTTTAAAAAAAAAATCAAGGAAAAAAAAAAAAAAAAAAACTTCGTCACAAAAAACTAAGGTTATAATCTTTAACTTGACCACTCGCCAACTTCCGGTTACTTGTTTTAAACTCATGTACGGCCTTACCTAGAGTTGAAATCTTAAATAAATACGACTATAGCTTTCTGTGTCTCTTATTCCTGATTAAAAAACAAAAACAACAAAGAAAAAGTAAAACTAATGTAATATATTTTTGCTTTTACAGGTGATACTGCTAACACTTGGCACCATATTAATTCTCAGCATCGCTACTGCAGAATCCAGACGTCAAACATCAAGACCAAGAAGACAACCTCCACCACCCTTATATTTATACCCTGGTCCACATCCACCCTCTAGAAAACGTCCAAATGCTCCTCCAAGACGTCCATTACGACAATCCCCCTCATATCATTCTGATTTAATATACAATGATCCTGAATCTCCATATCGTTCACCACATTCAAAACCACCTTCATTGTATTCACAATATGATGAACTTTCTGGATCACCTTATAGTAGACCTCATAAATCAAAGAAACCTTCTTCTTATCATAGAGGACCACCTCCAAGTAAGAAATATCCTTATTATCCATCAGCGACGTCTTATAAACCTTCAAGACCTGCACAAATTTCACCATCACATTCTCCATATTTAAAACCTTATAATTCAGATACGGTTCCTAAAGAAACTATTGCTACTTTTGTTAACAGGTAAGATTTTGAAATTCAAATTGTATTTATTATTTCTAAAAAGAAGAAAAAAAGATCACTTGGTTTTTTTTTTTTTTTTTTTTTTTTTTTTCTTCTTCTTCTTTTTTTTTCTACACATATACAAAAAAAAATTGTACAAATTTATTGGCGGACAGCGGGTCTCCTAAGAATAACACTGAAATTGTGGTGCAAATATTATTATTATTATTTTTTTTTTATTATTGGTAAATATATTTCAAAATCTAGTGTAAAGTTCACTTGGCTTTTTTTTTTTTTTTTTTTTTTTTTTTTTTTTTTTGTCAAATTTTAATAAAAGTGCATGCACCGACTTAATGATCCTCAAAAATACGTATACTATACCATAAAATTAAAGTTAGAATCATATTATATTATGTTTGAAATAGAATTTCTATATGATAGATAATTGGTGTTTCTATTTAGTATCAATCACTATCAATATTTAACCAGTAGGAGAAAAAACTATAAATGACATTTCATGGTCGATTAATGTAGCAAATCTTCTAAAATTCTATTTGTTTTATATGCTTTCTTAACATTATACTTGAGTAAAAAATTCACATAAATTGCAACAAGATGGTAAAAATAATAATAAGAAAAAATATCGAGGGTATGGTGGTTAATTTTCATGGGAATAATTTAAAAACAGAAAACTATATTGCCTTCCTCCGTACACGCACTATAGTACTATGTTGTGTTGGTGTAAACTCTATTTTCCACCTAAATGGATTTTTTTTTTCTTTTTTTGTACTTATGCAAAATTCCTGCAGCAAAAATTTACAGATTTACTTTGTACAAAATTTACTTTGATTCCGAAATGCTAAGAAACTTATTATTTTTATTTTTATTTTTTTTTTTTTACATCAATTGTAAACTTATTTATTATTAACTCTATAATATTGCATTTTAATATTATTTTACAATTATTATTATTATGTCTCTTCATCCTTATACTACTACTGTATAAATATGATTCACCCATTTTACTCATTAAGTATAGTCTGAGCAATTGTATGGTTCATCCCAACCATCAAAGTGCGTTAAATAAAAACAAAGCATAATATAAGGTAAGGAGTTCAGCCAGTCTGTATGAAAATATACATCGATGCTCCCTATTTACTTTTAATTAATTGACAAATTTCTTTAATGAAAATAACTTAAATATTATAAAGTAATAAAATGCTTTCAATTTTTCTATGTTAATCGGTTCTATATTAAAGAATCCGGAAAAAAATATGCATCCTCTGAAATAATTTTTTTAAATTTTTGAAGTGGTGTAAATGTCTTATTTTATATTTATCTTATTATTTATTTTTATTTTTTAATTTAATAAATAATTTGTAATTTATTTGCTGTGTTCTAGGCCATCAAGTAGTTTTAAAGGTACTCCAACATTAAGTTACAATGGTTATTCTAATAAACCATCAGTATCATATGGACCACCATATCCACCAAAACCATTTAAATCATATGGAGTTCCTGCAAAGTCACATGATTACGTAGAAGAAGAATATAATGATGATGAAGAAATGTATGGTTCACATCCACATAGTACAGCAATTAAAAATCCAATCATTAAAACTTCACCTAATTTTGCATCATCTCATTTTTCATTTGAACACGGTAATTCAGCAATTCAATATTTTAACGACGCACATAATCCAGCTGGTAGTACCAATACATATTCTACCAAATTCCCAGATGTTGATGTTTTAGTTGATCCACATCCAATGAGACCAACACCAAGTCCACCAGGACCTTTTAAAGTAAGGAATAGAAAGCGACCGCAGAGAGAGGATGACTCACAAAATATTGTGTAAGTATTTATCAATTAATGCCTTGAAATAAAATCTCGAAGTATGTAAACAAAAAATTTTAAAAGAAATGTATAACTAAATTTATAACATTAAACCATTATAAGAATATAATGAATTAAAAAAAAAAAAATGTTGCTGACATCGGGCTAAAAGTTTTTTTTTTTTTTTTTTTTTTTCTTTCCGTAAGGTGATAAGAAGTTCTGAAACGATTATAGAATTAGCTTTAAACTTGTAAAAAGATGTTAAAATTTGGTTCCGCAATTATATATACAAAGAAATTAGGGGTCCTTATATTTTCCCACCTCGTCTGTCATTGTCATTTTTTTTTTTTTTTTTTTTTTAACACTTATATACGATACAGAAATCCAACCAAGGCCTAGGCCTTATCGGTCGGTTCACTTAATATTTGTTTTTCATTATTAAAATGGTTACAACTAATAATGATAAAAATTGCAAACGTTGTGCTCATCAGAAAGGAAAGAAAAAGTTATTAAACTTAATGGTACTTTGAATTTTGAATGGGACCTGATTTATAAATACGTGTAATGAATAATGATTCTCTATATTTTTACATGTTTGGGTTTATTCCATTTCAAAGTATCGCTAGGAAAGAAATTTAAATCCTTTACAATCTATGACTTGTATAATTTAAAAAATAGATGTATATAACGCATCCCCCTTAGACAATTACTTTTTTCTAGAGAGCGCTTAAAAATAATATACACTTACAATATCACTTCTGGAATTTAATAAGTTTAAAAAGACTATGCATGTCTTCAACATCTGAGATGCAAAACACAAAAATAATAAACAAGCTTTTCATAGTATATTTTATATTTTTGCATTTTCAAATAAAAATAAAAAGCGACGCATAGTAATAAAATTGAATGCTTTTTACTTGCAAACAAACTTCACTTTAAAAAAATATTTTATATATATATATATATATATATATATATATATATATATATATATATATATATATATATATATATATATATATATATATATATATATATATATATATATAATACGTACGCAGTTATAGAATAAAAACATTAATTACTTTTACAATTATGCTCGGGTACTTTAACAATAACAAATATATATTTTCAGATCAAAAGTTTCAAGTGCAGTCACAAAAGCGTAACCGTGCATTTTTTTTATTTAATATCATAAAAAAATTGCTTTCTAAATATGATTTTTTTTTTTTCGTCTTCTTTTTATGATTGAAAGAATATTTGAATATATTTTTTATTTTTTTCCTTCTTTTTTCTTTCATGTTTTATAAGTGGATTGGCCTTGTTAACAGACGATTGAATAGTTTAACAACATTTGTACTATTTTATTGAATGAATTGCTAAAGAAAACTAAAAAGTATATATTTTTTCCTGAATGTTTGTTTTCAATGTTAATGTATTATACGATGACTAAACTAAAATGATTCTATTTTTACAATTTACATTCTGTGTTACTTGAATTGTTCCTATATTAAGTAGGGTGTCATAGTGTGTGGAAAGTGTAGAGAGTTAAAAAGAATTTGTCCTAAAAATTATTAACAATGACCATTACTAATGTAATTACATACGCGTATAGATTTTTTTGTTTTAAAATTGTAATTAAATTAATTTTACATTTTTTTAAAATTTGTAATCATTTTTGTTTTTATTATTATTTTTATGTTTTACTTGTTTACTGAAGTGAAATACCTTTGCAATTTATTCAGGATTTTTTTAATGAGTTGATAATATTTTTTAAATTTATTATTATTTTTTTTTAAGTGAGGCTGTTTAGATAATATTGTATAATTGTAAATAGCTAAAGTTTTAAAATGAACCAATGCGTTTCATTTTTTTTTTTTTTTTTTTTTTATCTTTACTAATTAAAACTTTTACTACAATATGGGAAAATATAATGATAATTTTAACCCCCAGTTTTTGTAATTGTTTTGATACAAATTTAGTGTTTAGATTTACAATTATTTTTTAGTAACCAATTAGAAATATAGCCATACACTGTGACTTTTTTTTTTTTAATTATTATTATTTTTAATTACATCAAAATAATATGTTCTTATACTTCTATGTAACGCCCTAAAATTTTTCCAACTATTAAAACTCTACAACTGCTTCCAATAATTAAGTGTAAATAGTTTTTATTTATTTATTACTATTTTTTATTTTGTAATTTTAATTTGATTTATAGGATAAAATTTTTACTGTGGCATAAATAGTATATTATATGAGTATATGAGTTTTTATGAATTTTCAAACCTCTATTAAGTTATAGAATTCAATGTCACAAAAAAGTAATTCTCAGTATGAATAAACATAAACTTGAAAAGACAATAAGAGAGAGAGAGAGAGAGAGAGAGAAAGAGAGACAGAGACAGAGACAGAGACAGAGACAGAGACAGAGACAGAGACAGAGACAGAGACAGAGACAGAGACAGAGACAGAGACAGAGACAGAGACAGAGACAGAGACAGAGATTTAATATAAGTGACAAATAAATAAAAATTAATAGCAATTTTTGCCCTATAAGATTAATTCTTCTTTGCTATATAGTTAATAGATATATATATATATATACTGATTTTATTTTCAATTATAACCATAGCACGATAAATAATAGTAAAAAAATTTAATAATAATTAAATTTTATATTTTTTATGATTTAAATAATATTGAATTTCTTTATGTTTAAAATTGAGATACGTATATTTCACAGCCAAATTCGCTATGTGGAATATAAGTTCAATATATGATATTCTATACACTCCAATTCTTACCGCATACTCTGAATATTTATATAAGTAATAAAAATAAAGTATAAACATGCAAAAGAACCGTTTGTTTTGTTCATCAATAATATAATTATTATATTTCTGGGTGTGCTACAGTAAATTGACATACAAACACGTAAAAATAAGTAATAAACACATAAATTGATGTTTTTTACCAAATTTTTTTTTAATTAATTTTTTATTATATTTGAGGTACACAAGTGTAAACGTATTATATTTAAAACAGCTGCCGTCATGAATATGAATGTTTTAGTATATTTGATTGCTGATTAAATTATTTTTAATTAACTTTTATTTCACTGTGTGAACACATAATGCAAAGTGTTTCACTGGATAATTATTACTGAATGCAAATTTTTACCCTCGTAAAGATTTTTGCTTTTTTTACGGGTGAAAGAGTTTTGCCAACATTTAGTAGTATCATAAAATACAATGGTTTTGCGTTACTTAAATTTCTCCGTTCTCTTCACTGCAGTTTAGTTTGCACAAATTTCTTTTAAATGAAGGTCCGCAATACTATAGAGGATAAAATGTATAAAAATTAAAAAAAAAATAATATTCTCTTTGGTAATAATACCTAAGCTATCTACTTGTATTAAATGTTTAAAAATTTGCTTCAGTTTTTTTTTTTTTTTTCCATTTAATTTTAAACTGAAACGCCTTAACCATTGGATTAAGGGTTTTATTCAGATGGCTCATATCTCAATAAAAAATAATAATAATAAATAAAAAACAACTTCCAAACTTTATGATATCACTTAAAAGTTAACAGTAGTTACCCGTGACTGTTAGATAAGAGAGAACTTTTTTATTGAAATTAACATGGGCTCTTATGGAACTAAAACTTCAAAAAATCATAATTTAAAATCTAGCATGGTGACCCCTGAAAATTTTTACATTTTTGAAGATACCTTATCTTAAGGTATCACTGAGCAAAGTTTCAGATTTTTCTTTCTTTACAACTTTTAAGTCAAATCCCGTATAGTAGTAGAATTTCCCGCATTAATGGCATATAAAATATGTAGTTATCAATAAATTTATTTAACCTTTCAGGGTATCAACAAGTAGACCATTCAAAAGTAACAACGTTGTAAGACATCCTACACCATCTCAGTACCCGGTAGTAGATATAAATGGACCAAACTTTAAATATCCAGGACCTGAGCTGAAACCCAGTTACCCACAAATGGAAGTAAATGGTGCATATAAAATACATGAGAGATACCCATCAGTAATAACCGGTCCTACACCAAATTACCCTAGCCATGAAGTATACCCTACAACTGAGGTTATTACGGGTAATAGACAAAACAAGTTTTCTATTAAAGAAGTTTTTCCACAACGTGGTAATACGGAAGGAGAAGTGATGACCGGTGAGGATCAAATTAGAAATAATTATGATCAGTTTTTAAAGGTAAGAAAGAGAAAGTTGGTCATTTTTTTAACGCATGTAATATTGTTAGATGCGATGCAAAAAAGATTATAGGTCATATATTTTTTTCTGTGTTTTTTGACACAGTTAATTTTTGACTTTGTTTTTCATTCAAAGACTTTTAAAGTTTAGAAAAATAACTTTTACTATATTTAGTGTAACTTTGGAAATTAATATTTTGCACGTCCGATTGATTTATGATAGAACTATGCCATATTATTATAAGTATTGGCAGGTGATTTTTAACGTTTATCGTCATAGCTGCAGATAAAAATACTTGTGGTGCAACGAAATACATAAAAAAAATTATTAGTATTTTTTTTTTTTTTTTTTTTATGGGACATTTTTTTAAAGTTACGATATTGCAATGCAATATTTTCTAATACCAATAAGCCTACAGTAAACCTATTACCTACAGTCCGTGCCACCTAAGGATGTGACCAATAAGAAAGCGCCGAAAAACTCCCCATTTAGTTAACATTACCCCTCCTAGCGACCGTGAGCGCTTGAGCGTCTATTGGCTCGTGGTTCGATTTCGATTAATCGCAAACATCCTTAGGTGGCACAGACTGTATTACTATATTCACAATTATTTGTCAGTCAATATAGTTTTTAACATTAAATTTTTTAACATTTGACCAAATAGGTATAGTTTGGTGAAAAAATGCAACAATTAATTCTTCGTTGCGATTTGGTAAAGTCACAAGATTTAAATACGATTAAAAAAAAAGCAGAATTTTGTAGCTATTAAATTTAAAAAAAAAATGTTTACGTCATAAAAATTACATCTGAAATTCTTTCGCATTACACACAATAATAAATAAAAATATACGTAACTATTGTTACAATAAAATTATAATAATTTTCAAGTGCAAAAATGTTGAAATTGTTATTATTCATGATTTTTTTTTTAAAACTTATTTATGTATTGTACATTTTAGGAGACTTTTAAAACCCCAAAACAAACTCAAGATTATGAAGATCATGCAGAAGCTACAGTTTCACCAGTTGTACATCAAACACCAAGAACAAGGTAAATAAAAAATAAAAAATTTAGTGCATAATTTTTTTAAAAAATGCTGTTTGATATTACATGTTTGGAGAACAATATTTCTAAATAGTAAATAAATAAATTTATATTATAGTGTAAATGGCGCAAAAACATCAAATTATGAAAAGTTAATTTATTATTATTATTATTATTTATCTAAAACGCAAACTATTAATATCATTATAAACAAAATGCTTCTTTCAAGATTTTACAACCCGCATGTCAAATTTAATTGAATCATTAATGAATAAATAATTAAAATTAATGTTCCGCCAAAAAAAAAAAAAAAAAAGAAAGAAAAAAAATGCTTCACAAAAAACGGTTATATTTCTTTCAGGGGTACCAATAAATATCGAGACCGTCAGAGAACCTCAACAAGTAACCGTTCCAAGAACCGAGTGCGTACAACACCACCACCCAGACAATATGAAGTCCATGATGATCCAGAAGAACGTGAGGATATTCCAGATAATCACAAAGACTTTGAATACATCGAATAAACTGTACTGTTAACCATTTTAATATAGGCCAAATATATTATAGAGATACTGGATTGAAAATAAGTGTAAATGGACCATTTTTCAAAGACCTAAAAAAAAGGTATTGTTAAAATACTCCGCAAATTGTATGCGGGATATTTTGAAAAATTATTAAAGAGATCCTGTAGGGAAAAAAAAGAGTTAAATCACAAGATGGGACCTTAATACACACACATATAATATCTATAAAGCCTAGGACAGCCGTCATTCTTATCCCCTTTTCTTAGCGCAGCGATAAGAGCTTGGACAATGCTAACTTTATGGACGCTATCGCAGGGGTGAGATAAGAATTGCGATAAGAAACGACCGCTGTCCTGCCCTTTAACCCTTCTGTAGCTTCAAAACTACAGAGAAAACTTGTAACGTAGGCAATAAAATTGCTTTACAATTTTAATTTTAGACCAGGATTTCATGACGTCCATGAATTCCAAAAGTTGCCAACATTACAATTTTTAACTCCAGTTTAAGAGGGTATAAAAATGTAAAGGTAAATTATAGGAGCATGTAGGTGCATATCTCATCTCATGATTTAGCATTATGTTTTGAGTACAGGATTACTTTAATATGGGAAATGGGTGATTTTTAAACCCAAAATTTTAACATTATTTTTTGTACAAATTTAATATTATATAAATATCTACACATAAATTTTCTTTGTTTTTTATGGCCAATCAGAATTGCAGCCATAAACAATTTTTCAAACATTGAGCAATTTTGAAAAAGGTCCATTAGTTCATCATTAGTTAGATGTAAATGGCTCTTGTAAACAATATATATATTTTGTCAAATTTAAATTCGACAGAAATTTGTAGTTCTTATTTTAAGAACGGGTTACTAATTTACTAGATTTTACAATATCCATAGACCATAGAGCAATTCCAGCTTCAATTGTACAATGGAAAAAATGTTGTAATTTTTTTAAATACGAGCAAAATTTTATTATGCTACGTTTGTCTAAAAAAGTAAAGAATTAAGGTTTTGGGAATGTTTATTAGGCCTTAATATGTGTAGAATAGCTTAAATCTGATTTTTTTTTAATATTAATTATTATTGGCAAGTAAAGAAAGCTAACTTACTACTAGCTACAACTTTTCTTTATTTCTGCTTTTGTTTTAATATACTGCACATGCGTTGTATGTTATATCAAAAGCAAAGATGAACAAAACTTATGCATAGAAAGCTTGTAAGGTGGTTTTCTTTGTACTTATTAATTAATATTTTTGGGTTCATAATATAATATGTAATGTAAAATAATATTCAAATATTGTAAGATATTTTTCATAGCGTTGTCTTGTTGGTTACTCATTGTGTAATACCAAAAATAAAAAAATAAAAATAAAATAAAAAAAGTCAGCATAAAAAAAAATATTATAGGTAATAATAATAATAAAAAGAGCTTAATGCTGAGCAAGTATGTACACAGGTCTCAAATAAACCTGGCCGCTTGCATCAAAGTAACGTTTGGAGAGATTAATGCTTCGGTCAAATTTATTTAGAACCAGTGTACATTTCATTCACTTTTAACTATATCGGCGTTTCTCTGGGGTTTAAATTAAAGTCGTCATACACCATCAAGTGTGAGGTGACTTTGGCAACATTTTCAAAAAGTATTTACTACCTAACTAAAGCTCATAGAAACATGAAACAAAAACTAAAACATAGCGCAACAATCAAGATTTAAGTACTTTAGTTTTTATTTCACATTTATGAGTTTTAGTTAGGGTGGGAATAATTTGTGAGAATTTGGTCAAAGTCACCCCAGGGAGCCAAGGTCACTCCACTATACCCTCAAATTGGCAGACGATACGTAAAAAAGTACAGACGTAACTCTTATAGAGGGGGGGGGGGTTATATTCATTATATATTTAAAATAAAAAGTTTCAAAAACCACTAGTTTTGAAATTTATTTTATATCTTGACTATTAATACAGTGCACTATTTTTGATGTGCGATTGTTTGCATGCAAACTTCATTAAAAAGCATTAAAATGTGAATATTTTGCACCATGTGAATAGGCCTCTACACACATTCTGTTATTATATTATAGAAGTATAATGCATTGTCTCGCATAACCCACAAAAAATGTACACACACTACAATATAATACAATTTTATACCAAGTGTCTTTACATGATAAATTATTTCACTTGTCTTCATGTTCATAAATATTATTCATGTTTATTTCAATTTTCTACCATAAAAATTTTGTGTTAATTTATTAATTTTTAAGTAACAATGTTTTTGTAAATATAATTTGTTGAAATGTTTTTAATTTTTTTGAGAATAAATTATTATTTTTAAATAACTTTAAAAAGCATATTCAATTATGTATACTGTACAGTATCCCTCTTTCAAATTCTTTTAACTTCAGTAAATATAAAAATTGCTTTGCAGCAGCACTTACGTATAGGAATAAGCATCCCTTTGTTCCCACTCTACTATAGTATAGTTAGTGCTACTCCGCCTATTTGACTATTGACCAATTTCTGGTTACAGGTAAGGCTCTACCTTTCATAATGTTGAAAGAGTGAGCCAGGATCGGACTGGCACTCAAGGGGCCTCGTCTGTGAAATGGGTGTAAAACCCATTAGGGGTCTCAAAAGATGGCGTAACATCTTGGTTATCCCTCTCAAAGGAGCCTAAGAGGTCTCCAGACAGGGAGGGAGAAGGAATCATCCAAGCCTGGAGGAAGCACTATTCATGGAAGATCCATGATAGGCACCCATATTTATGACTGCCAAACTAAACTAAAATGATCTACATGCTTCAGTTTTAGAGTACTTTCAAAATACATAACACCTATTTTATAAAAATAAAAATAAATGTTTCTTACCTTATCATCAATAAGAGTCCTCCACTCTGGAGTTTGAGCATAAACCTGGAATTGCTCAAAGAATGCAGGTCCTGATTGTGTATCAGGTAATCCAGGTAATCTATTGACTAGAGATAAAGTTCCAGATACTCTTGCTAATAGTGCCTTCATCACAGGTAATACAAATGAATAATGTTCAGGTTGAACACCTTGAAGACTATTTTGAACTATGGAGTCGAGATAACAAAGTAGATAAGCAGCTTCTTCTGCGTCTGACATGTGACGAGTCTGGACTAAAGCATGGAGTTTGGCTGTTGCCATGGCAACCAGTTCTACGTCAGCAAAGCCGGCACAACTCAGTAATATACCTGAGAATGCAGATTGGTTGAGATCAGAATTTGTTACAACAATTAAGACACCTATATAATTTTTGGTTCTATTTTAAATATTAAAGGCGTAGAACACCCTCAGGACCAAAATATGATAAATAAGCACATAAATTGTACATACCAGGCTCATATAGTGGTAATACCGTTGATTGCACCCTTCTGGTTGATTTTCCAAGTATTTTAGGTTAAAAATTGTAACGGTTCTCTTTGCGGGTTCGTTTCGTCACACGATACTCCGCTTTTCTAGCAGTTTCAAGTATAGATAAACTCTTTTTTTCTATTGGCTGACAATAAAATTGCGCGAAAGATGTTTGAAACGTTTATAACACATTTTCCTTTTCAACACTATGATTATATTATTCTTGATCTCTATGGTTGTAATTATGATACACATACTTCACAATGATACATAATATTATTACAATTACTATATTATACTGTTATGATGCGCAACGTCTCTAAATGAGTGTCAATGAACCCCCCGGTCCCCGCAATGCACTAAACTGCAAACACGCGTACAGATCGGGCACGGGCAGGCGGCAGGCTACAAGGAAGTAGCGATCACCACAGCATAGGGGAGGGGGTTGGAGCCAGGTTGGAGCTCTAGAGCTGCTCTCCTTTGAGAGGCAAAGGCACGCGGTATATCGTCCGTGCTGCTCTTTGTTTTTAGTAGCTCACTAGAGCTCCCACCCCCTCCCCTATGCTGTGGTGATCGCTACTTCCTTGTAGCCTGCCGCCTGCCGCCTGCCCGTGCCCAATCTGTACGCGTGTTTGCAGTTTAGTGCATTGCGGGGACCGGGGGGTCATTGACACTCATTTAGAGACGTTGCGCATCATAACAGTATAATATAGTAATTGTAATAATATTATGTATCATTGTGAAGTATAATGTGTATCATAATTACAACCACAGAGATCAAGAATAATATAATCCAGTGTTGAAAAGGAAAATGTGTTATAAACGTTTCAAACATCTTTCGCGCAATTTTATTGTCAGCCAATAGAAAAAAAGAGTTTATCTATACTTGAAACTGCTAGAAAAGCGGAGTATCGTGTGACGAAACGAACCCGCAAAGAGAACCGTTACAATTTTTAACCTAACATACTTGGAAAATCAACCAGAAGGGTGCAATCAACGGTATTACCACTATATGAGCCTGGTATGTACAATTTATGTGCTTATTTATCATATTTTGGTCCTGAGGTTGTTCTACGCCTTTAAGGAAAAATTGACTTCCTAAATGTGATAATTGGTAATAAAAGATTTGATAAAAAAAAAATAATAATAAATAAAAAACACACACACACAGATAGATAGATTAGGAACAATTGGGGAATGGGAGAGAATAATAAGCTCTTTTAAAATAGGTATAAAAAGGTGTAAATACAGCCATAAAATAGAAGAAGAAACATGAAAATACAATTATTGGTGAAGACTAAAGCTATTACGTTCTAGATTCTTCTAGTTCTTTCTTTGGGCTAAAAGGAACTGACTAATAAAGGCACTGTTTTGAGGCTAACTTTAAGTCATTTCACTTTCATCCGCTTCCGTTTCAACATATTGCCTATGTCCGATCAAAATGGAAGCGGATGTGAGCGCCATATCTCTTAAAGTCGGCCTCAAAACAGTTGTTCCTTTTTCAGTCAAAATTTTTTTTTGAGTCAAATTCATTAAAAAAATTGCTTTAAAAAGATCCAAACTAATTTACCAATAAGCAATGATCATTGATTAATTGATGAAAGGAAAGAAATTCTTACTTGTTTGTTCGCATTCAAAAAAAGAAAAATACCAACTCACCAAAAGCAAGTTTTGCCATTTCAGTCCATTCTTCTTGTGGTGCATCTTGGAAGACAAGTAAGGCATCAACAAGTCCCAAAACTCCATCCAGTAACTGTAAATATTTGAGACATAATTTTATATTTATATTATCAACTTGTAAGACTATACAGAACACGTAGAGAAACACGTACATTTCACACACAAAACTAGGCAAATAAAAATAAAACAACAGTGGGTAGGGAGTAGGGAGACATAAACTTTTGGTGCCAATTTATAAATAAAAATAAAAAAAGCTACTTTATTTTAAATACAAAAATTGTTAATAACTTACACTATGGAAATTCTGTAATGTATATATATTTTTTGTTTGGTTATAGAAACATCAACCCATTGCATGCAGCACAAAAATAAGTACAAAAATATTAATTACAATATTATGTACAGTATTTAGACAAACCAAACATAGACTTATAAATGTATTTTTTTGACACTTTTTTTTTTTTTTTTTTTTTTTTTTGCTAGTGGTTTATTTGACAAGAAACATGAGGGAGACAAACTTTTTTGAGTAATTTTGATAACATTTAAAAAGAATATAAAATTTTAAACCAGTGTGTCAGTTTTTAAAAGTTTCTGACCACTGACACACCTTAAAATATCAAATCTTGACTCAACTTTTAAAAATTTATACATGTTAATACGTATTATGCCACTTTCAAAATGATCACTGTAAGTGCTACCAGCTGTACTGAAAACTGGGCTGTGTGACTTCTATACATTACTCACAATAATGAAGTTACTATTATAGATCCAAAACTTGCAAATTTAATGAGAATATTAACATTATAATGGTTGACACAAAATCAATGAAAATATC
This sequence comes from Ecdyonurus torrentis, assembly GCA_949318235.1. Classification (NCBI taxonomy): domain Eukaryota; kingdom Metazoa; phylum Arthropoda; class Insecta; order Ephemeroptera; family Heptageniidae; genus Ecdyonurus; species Ecdyonurus torrentis. The sequence continues at coordinate 6,655,837 of OX439136.1, forward strand.
TGAAGATATTCTGAATTCAGAGCTAGCAACCTAGCACTTAGCTACCATCAATTTAAATCCTTTTCTTTTGGAAAGTAGCATCTCCTTTCATGAAATATTTATGCCTCAGATAGGTGTGAATTTTGTACACTAATGAAAATCAATGACCACTAAATTTCAGCAGTAACACGTATTTGTTAGACTGGAAAACTTGAAAAATTCATGCATTCAAATTCATCAATTAAATATTTAAAGATAGCATACCTTGCATGAACACTTTTTGGCTGGATCACCATGCATATCAAGAACCACAAGATCATAGGCCCAACGTAACAACTGTGCTCCATTCTCAGCATGGCTGGCGAGAGGTCCCGCTACGCCTTCGTCACGTAAGTCAGATACTGAGGCTTGGAGAGCCATCTCAAGCAGACGACGTTTTAGTTCCAGGTGAGAGCAGTAGAGCTCGTTATTGAGTCCTAGTAAGTTGATACATGCCAGCACTTGACCTCGCTCCTGTGGAGGGAAATATTGTCAGAGTTAGACATTTGTATGACAAAATAGTTGAATAGAAAGCTTGTTTCTATGGAGCAATATGAGCGGCTAGTACAGTTTCAAACAAGCAAGCTGTGATGTCAATGACCGCTCGTGCCATTTTGTGAATGGAAAATAAGTTAGAAATCAATGACTCCAGCCAAATCAACGTTGATTTTCAGGTTTGTTAGGATATTACACAACTTTTTTGTTCAAGGTGTTCTACGCCTTTAAAGAATAGGCCTATACAATTATAAACTTTTATCTAATTATTATTGCTATCAATCTTACCTTCCAAGCTTCGTTAGTGGCTCCCTCTACACCTCTCCACATGACAGTAAAGAGAATATTAACCACCAGGTAACACAACTCTTCTTCTCTGTCACCTAGTTTGCTTGCATCCATTGCTTTCCACTGCCTGAAATAAACACAATTGGTTAAAGGCAAAAAAAAAAAAAAAAAAAAAAAAAAAACTTCAAATTGCAAAGCAAATATCTAAAGCATGATATTTTCCTAGTAAAAAAAAATGTTTGAAAATGTATATTGTGAGGTGGCGTGACTTTCACTCTATTTTTCACTCACTATTAATTATTGTGACATCTTTATGAATTTTATTTTGTGAGATAATTTACATTTTCTTTCATAAAAAAATTGAATGCTATTGGCATATGAAAATAACAGACCTATATACCTGTATTTAAATGGAGTTTTGCATCAACTGAAATCTCCATCTGAACGCATTGTATGACCATAAGACAATAGAATTCAATTTGTAATGAAAGAGACTGTACTTAAGTATTTTACATGAGTTTCTACAATAACAAGTGTGTGAAAATAGAGCCAAAGTCACTTAAAGTCATGGTAATATTTTCTTAACACTCACTCTAGAGCCTCGGAGAAGAGTTGATCTTCTGATTCTCCCTCTTCTGCAATCTCCCCTCTTGGTCTGTCAGGGTCTGCACCACTGTGATCAGTAGCTTGAGAGTCAGGACGACCTGACAGGTCTTCATTGCTACTGCTTGACGACCTGTAAGACAATATACATTTCAATGTATTTCAAATCAATTTACATATCACTCATATTACATTGTATCTTTTACATGTTTATTTATGGTTTTGAAAAGTAAGATTGTCAAGTCCACACAATGCCTTAATAAAGTAATTGGTTATTATAAAGCTCTCGACCCCCTCCCCCCCTACATACTTGTCTTGTCTTTGCTTTTACATTTTTATTATTATTATTGTTTTTTTGTTTTTTTACATATAATCTATACCTAATTGTTACTATTTTCATTTAAGGAAATTGGAAATCATTTTGGTTAAAATAAGTTTTACTAAATAATTTTATTTTTAATTTTTTAACATTATAATGTATTAGTTTTCAAAAGAAAGATGGGAAAAACCAGCAAGTGTTGAAGTTAAATTTTCATGGCACAGTTTACACAAGTATTTACATTGAATAAGATGAGTGAAATTTTTTTTCGATTGTTTTATACTGATTTTAGTCACCCTTTTTATTGTTGTAAGCTTAAAAAAAAAAAACTGCAAATAATTTTTTTTTACTACTTGACCTGTAAACTCCGTTGCAAAATTGACTCAGGTAATTTAATACCCCCCCCCCCCCCCTCTCTCTCTCTTTTTCTTTTTACCATGTGTTAAAAAAATATATGCCGTCAATATAGCCTTACCTATTACTGAGACTTAGAGAATCCAAGTCCATGGTAGTTAGAAGATGAGGTGACTTAAGACTTGGACTGCTGCTTGGTTCATGTTCTTGTAATGAGGAGAGACTACCTCTTGTTAACCTGGACCTTGCACTTGCTCCTAGTTCTTCCAGAGAATCCTGTACAAATATAAAAATCATTTTACAATACGATATTATACTAAATAAAGTTGGAAATGTTTAAAACTACCACACTATTCTGAAGGAGGTTAGCTTGATTATAGAACTCTCATTTTTGTATTTCCAACAGCAACTTTAAAGTCATTGGATAAAATATAAAAATAAACATTAAAATCTAACATGCATTTTGGCAATCCATTCTAGCGGGCAATCTATTCACTTTATGCACACTGGCATCAATGATGAAGAGAATACATCTCAAATACATACTTTGACCTGTAATAAAGCCTCATAGTCAATGAGAAGCTCTGTCATTATATAACACAAGTCAACCATTATGCATGTGGCACAGACTAGATTAATCAATTCTATTTAAGTCAATTTACCTGCATCTCGTAAGTTTTCTGTCTAAAGACAGAGTAAGCAGAGGCTACCACTGAGGAGATGTTGTCTGCAGCGTAGTGAATGTTGCCAGCCACGGTCTCAGCTACTTCTGTACAGATATTAAACAATTGTCTTTAATGAAAATAAAAGGGGGGAGAAATCTAAATTGACAACACTTTTTTATTATTTTTTTTTTTAATTATTTTGTGAATTTTTTTTATTTTATTAATTTTTAATTCATGGTCATGATTTACCCTTGATTTCTGTCTCTATGGCATTGGCAGCATCAGTGACAGTGCTAGAGATACGTGATACATTGGAAGGAGACGCTGCTCGTTCACTTGCAATCAACTCAAGGTTTTCTTCATCAAATGACATGAGGTCAGGCAAGCTTTGCATTCCAGCTTCATCACTAAGGTCTTCGGTCTTGCCACGACCAAGGATTGGACGTTTCACTAGCAGCCGGGTTATGCATTCTTGCCAGCCAACCTATGTGGACGGAAAAAGTGTACATGTATCAATAAGGCAATTTACAAAATACAATATACTGTACAACAACAGTTGAAAAGAAGCAAATTCAGCACTTCACTACAAGCTTTAGGGTAATTTTACATAAAACAAAACAAAAACAAAATTGGGGAGGGGGAGAACTTCCTTAAGAGACTGAAAGGGCAAAAAAGTGTTTAGGTGTAGTAGCGCAGCACTTTTCCCCCTACCACATGCTGTGTTCATTGATTTAAAATTCAGATCGAATATTTTTGTAAGCACTCGAGCTTTTTCCCCTTCTTACAATAGGCCTACTAATTATAATATAACACACTTGAGGAACCTAAATAATTACCTGCTTAGCAAACTGCTGAGCGGCTGAGGTTCTCATGAACATGGTGGTTAGGATTTTCCTGGCAGCTTCCAGTTTTATTTCCAGAGGAGCAGAGGAGAGAGCATGAAGTAAGGCAAGGGCTCCTGCATAACTGCTTGCTGTATCTGTAATTATAATTAATTATCTTAATTGTCAGAACATAAGTGTCAAATATTTTGATTCTTTAAAACATTAAAAAATTAGGCAAAAAATATAGGCCTATAATTGAAGGAGCTGGTCCAACTTACCAGTAAGCAAGATTTGGTCCAATAGCATAACAGATAGCTCCATGGTAAAGTCAGTAGGGTCAATGAATGACAATAGTCCAGGGTAGAGTCCAACGTGAGTTAGAGTTGTATTGGAAACATCTTGAAGTCGTAGTCGAATCTTATGTCTCTCATAAACCCTCTCGGAGCGCAGTAGTACAGAGAATAACTGAAACCATGAAAGTGATGTGGTGAATGGTATTAAAACTATGATTTACTATGACGTTTTGAGGGCCACCGCCCTCTTCTTCATCATTTGCTGTAGTCCTCACCTTGAGTACTTTATGCTTGAGATGATGTGAGAAGGCATTGTCCAATAGTAGACAGTACAAAGTCTCTGCATTCTGAGGTTCATACAACAACAGCAACAGTTGGTCTCTACAGCTGGCACTCTCGATGTGACTAGTCAGCATTTCAATCACTTCTACCACCTACGAAACACAGCAAAATGTTAGTGAAAATTTTATAGTGCATCTCTATAGGGTGTGTGCGCATGACGTCATTCTGAGTGCTTTTCGATGCTCATCTTGAGTAATGAATAACATTGCTCAGTATAGGGCAAACATAGTTTTTGGCTATTTTCTTTGGAAATAAGATATTTTTTTGCTTATTATTATTTTTCTGGCATACTTGAGGTGTACTAATTCAACCTGTTAACAGCATCAATGCTCTCAAAAAAATCGCAAAGTATTTTTAAACCGGCAAAATGTACCATTTTCCTATACCAGCCAATGTCGTTATTTAGTACTCACTTATGACGTCGACTTTAACATGAATGAAACCACCCTATTGTATACCACTGTATAAAATTTATAGCCTGTAGAGCTTAAGTCTGCATTATCATCCTCAGATATCAAATTTAAAAACTGTTTGTTTGTTTTTACATCTCCTAAAATTAAATGCAGTAAAAGTAGACTTTAAGATCGCTAGAAAATACCAGGTACTCTCACCAAAACTGTTCAAAACCTCACTTAAATAACATGTGTAGTTAAATAGCACTGTTGACCTCTCAACAATGATATTTTTTTCTTAATAATTCTTATGGAGTGAGAGTAATTGTTATTTTCTAGGGACTTTAAATAAGACTAAATTAAACACATGACTTGGTTGAATATTGTTACTGAAAACTAATGGAACATTCATGAAATCTCATATTTTGGAAAGTTATATTATATAGACCTGTATATTTTTTTATTTTATTTATTTATTTATTTTTTAACACAATACGTATTTAAACTTCTTTTTTTTTTCTGTCTCATTTTAACGTAAGGAACCAAAAAAAACATTATTTGTTAAATTATTTTAACATCATTAGTCACTTGCAAGAGCAAGATGTCACAATTTAAAATTACATTAAAAATCTTAAGCAAAAAATATGGTTATATAAATGTAATTATATATTTAAAAAAATCGCCCTTTTAGAATGTGCAATAAAAAAATATGCTTGGATCTATTTGTTAGTCACCATACAAAATATGATCCTATTTTAAAACATTTACTTACCAGAATTTCTTCTTTGACAGATGATAGAAAGCCAAGAATGGCTGAGACTTCTTTGACATTTACTTCCTTCTGCAGGAAATACTTGGCAAGTGCAAGTAGTGCTCCTCGCAACGTCCTCGCATCATCAGGAGTAGGTGCTCCCTGAGAACAAAAATTAAATTTTTAAAACATGCAGTGGACACTATAACATTCACGTCCATAAAATAGTTGAAAAATTATAAAAAGCCATACATTTTTAATATGCTTTAACATAGTTATAAAATTCTGTATTAGTAAATCAAATGAACTTTAATTGTTTCAATGATGAAAACAAGCTATTGGAGAGTGTACTGATGCTCACACGCCAAAGTGAACGAACTACACTTTACAAATTTCAAGTTCCCCTATTTAGTTCTCCTGGTAAAATGCGTTGAATTGCCAAACGTAGATATAGTTCATTTTGAATTAAATTTGTAAAGTGTAGTTTGGTATGTCCATCATGAAAGCTAGTTAATAATAATTTGAATTCTAATAATATTGGTAAAATAATGATCATCGCTCATTAGAGAGGGAGAGCGAGGGAGCACAAGGGAGAGAGAGAGGGGGGGGAGAGAGGGAGAGAGAGAGGGAGAGAGAGAGAGAGAGAGAGAGAGAGAGAGAGAGAGAGAGAGAGAGAGAGAGAGAGAGAGAGAGAGAGAGAGAAGGATCTTCAAAACTTCAAAAACTTTTTCTTTTTTTTTAATTTGCAATAAATCAATAAAATATAATGTGATAGTTAGTGTCATCATTAGTGTACAATATTTGACATACCGACAAACAAACATCAGGTCCGAGGTCCGATGCTGCAGAACACAGAGTAGAGCCATGGAATTGACGGACAATGTCAAATACAAACTGGACACCGTAGCGACGACGATATGCTCTTCTGTCTTCCTTCACCACGGTGCAAATGTATTGGATGTGACCTGGGGATAATGGTTTAGGGTTATTAGCAATACTTTATTGATACTGGTCAATAGTTGTTGTTGTTTTTTTTTTTTTTTTTTGTTTTTTTTTAGTGTAAATTGAGAGGCAACTCAGTTTTAAGCTTATTTTATGCATGTTAAGGACAGTTGAGTATAATTAATTAGGAAAAAATTTAAACCATTTCGGCTTAAATATGTAACCAAAGAAATGATGGAAGAAACCAACAAGTGCCTTACCAAGCTACGGACCTCATTATGTCAAGGCGCTTGTTGGTTTCTACTATCCTTTCTTTTATTACACAAGTATAAAGACAATTGTTAAAAATTACCAACTAGAAAATGGTAAATTTGAAAATGGGGTTCATTTTATCATTTAGAAAGTGAAAATAATAATGTTCTTATATACGTAATGGAGATTTCATTTTTATCAACTATATTACCAAGATATACCAAACTATTTTCATTAAGTTTTTATTTTTACTAATTGTTATTTATCACATCATCATACAAATCTCACAAGGAAATAATTCTATGTGGCAAAATATAGCCTCATAAAATAACATGGTAATAGCATCGTGGTGCAACAAAACTGAAAATGATGTGCAAATTCACCTCAATTAAAACTGATAAATTATGTTATACTATTCATGCTTTTTTTTTTTTTTTTTTTTTTTAATTATATTTTAATTCAAAATTTAACTTACCAATTCTGATATGAAATTGACTCCTTGCCCAGATATGAAAATTAAATAAGATATGATGATGCAAAGCTCTCAGTAATGCTGGATTAGGTGTATCTCTTGCCATTTCCACTAACAGTTGTACCGCCATCAGAACGTTGACATCAATCAACCGAGGTCGAACTTTGGTCAGTAAGTCTCCAACAATACCCACTCCGTTGTTTCTTAGTAAGTTTTCTTGGTTTGAAGGACTTCTAGTTAGGATATTGCGAAGTAAACTTAGAAATCCTGATACTGGGTTTTGCTCTAACTTCCAATCTGAAAGAAAAATGTTTTAATATTAAAATCTTATAACTTGTATTTGAACTTACATATAAGTAGGCAGGATAAAGGCGAATTTATATTTTAATGCAATGAGAAAAACTAAAAGTTTTCAGGGGTTAATTTTATTTCATATTTTAAAAGAGTACATTGTATTGAAACAATGCATAATGACGGCACAGGCTGCAAATTTTTCAAATTCAAAATATCTTTATTTCCAAGCCTCCTAGAATCAAAATGCAATAACAGAATTACACTTGTTTAGGTTATAATGGAATTTTTCAACTTTTTCTACATCATACTAAAAATATACAAACTGCATAAGCTGCAGCCTGTGCCATCATAATGTGACTTTTAAAAATTAATTAAAAATACTTAATGAACTCAAACATTAAAAATTCACATATGTATCAATTCAGGACAATGAACCCTTTTAGAATTTGAAATAAAATTACCCCTTATAATTTTTTTCTAGTCTAAATTTCTTTCTATTTTTTTCCTATAATTTTTTAGTAGTCTTCCTCATTTATGACCTAACCCAAGCAAAAGCTGTACTAAAAAATATTTCTTGAGATGTTATTTTGTGAAATATTATACAAGTTACACTTCATTGCATGATTAATTGCACTGCTTTAAGAATCCAAGTTAATGTGTCGTTAAATGTTGTTATATCTAAAAGAGTTTATAGGATTTTTTTTTTTTTTTTTTTTTTTTTTTTTTTTACTACAGTATAATGGTATTTTAAATTGTAGCACTTATCTACATTAAACAATATTGCGTATTTCAATAATAAATATAAAAATACATCTACTTACTTGTTAGTGTCAACAAAATATTATTTGGTACAACCATAAGTCTGCTGTGAAACTACTACTTTTTTTTTTTTTTTTTTTTTTTTTTTTTAAGCTCTAAATTTTACAAGTAACATTACATACATAATTATCATGATGCTATAATCACTTTTGGCAAAGCCAACACCACCAAATGTTTTTAGCCTGGCCTAGTGATAGACCTCCACAACTTTCTATCCTGACATACAGTACTCTTGCTTCATTCAGACTCATACCTTGTTTCACATTTTAAACAGTCATTTGATAAGAATAAAATATTACAATAAAAGTAGGAAAAAAATATGTATCAAGCAAAGTTTTTAAAAGAATGGTTTACAATTAACCCAGATTTGTTAGTATATTGTACTGCTGAATAATTTCTCATACAATTACCGGAGTAAGAACTTGATGGCAACACCTCCCAATCATCAAGTTCTTCTGGTGAAGCCCCGGAGCTACTGCACCTGCGTGCTGTAGCAGGGGTCGAGGGTCGTCGTTGCAGGAGAGGGGGCGGAGCCAGGTCTGGGGAGTGACTGGCAACGTCCGTGGGACTTGGACTACATGCCATCTGTAGTATGGGCAGCATGACGTGTACTCCACCTAGTCCATTGATTGAGATCTGAAAGTTACAATTAAATATTATATATTTCAAATTGATTAAATGATTTTTTTTTTTTTTTTTTTTTTTTTTAACTTGAAATACTGTACCTTAATACTTCTGGTTCTTCTCAAGGGTGCTGAACACCTTGCCTCAAATTTTGCCCCTGGTGAGAGGTCCAGTACTTGACCCTGATACGTGGCAGCAGCACTGTAGCATAGTACCAGCCTGGTGGTGATGTCTGCTTGTTCCATACCTTCTTCCACACAAAACAGGGGTCGACAACTGGGACCTGATGTGAGGATATAGAATAAAGTAAGCATTAGTATTTCTAATCTCGGTTGTGATTATATATTTCAATATTAAAATAAAACTCAAATTAAAATTGCAGACATTTTCAAATGCGTTTATAAAACAACAAAAATGTAACCTCCCAATTCCTTTTTTTTTTTTTTTTTTTTTTTTAATATTTTTTTTTTAATTCTGTAGTTAATGTTGCTGCGAACCCTGTAGTAATAACACAAATACTGAACCACATACCTGCTTCATACAGAGTTCTAACTTGCTGATAACTGAGTGCCTCGTGAAACAATGCCGCTAATGCAAGCTGTCCACCTAACACCACCTGTGGTCCATAGATATTGTCTTGCATTCCTGTGGGATAGCTCTTGACATTGGGGTCATGAGGATTGGAGTGACTGGAAGACCTTAGAGGGAGGGTGAAGTAGTTAGGAACGTGAGATACGATGGAAGGTAGGAAACTGCCGACTGCACCAAGCACTGCGCTTGATTTGGAACTACGGTCACTGTCGTCTTGTGAACGAGGGTTGGATTTCTTACTAGGACTGCCTATAAAACATGATGTGAAGGGCTGGAAATTGAGAATAATAAATATCAATATAACACATATTGAAATACTACTACTACTTTTTTTTTTTTTTTTTTTTTTTTTTGTAAATCTCTAAGCTGCTTAGCACTCAAGTTTTCATTGTAAGTGTCATTGTAAGTATTAACACGGCTGCTCCTATCTTCAGTCTACAGCCATCCTCTATTATCCCACTTATATGCCTTTCCTGAACATCAATAATAAAAAAAAAGGATAGAATTACCAGCAAGGGCCTTATTACCACAGTAGAAGTTCTATGGAGAGGACGAGGGCTCCTATGGCACAGTATTTTGTTATAAAACGTTTATTTACAACTGAGAGCTTTCGTCATGTGTTAATGGCATTATCAATCAAAGAAAAATTTACTTGAGCACATCACTGAGCAGTGTCTTGTCTTGTAAGGCCCTTGCTGGTAATTCTATCTTATTTTTAATTATTGATCCTAACAGCGATGGTTTTTTTCCTTTAAAGACGTAGAACACCTTGAACAAAAAACTTGCCTAATATCCTAAAATATCCAAATATCAACATTATTTTGGCCGGAGTCATTGATTTTTAATTTATTTTCCATTTACAAAATGTCAGTTGCGAGTTTACTGCGCCTGTTTCCGCGTGCGTGGACCAGGCGAGCTGTGACGTAGTAAACCCGCAACTGACATTTTGTAAATGGAAAATAAATTAGAAATCAATGACTCCGGCCAAAATAATGTTGATATTTGGGTATGTTAGGATATTAGGCAAGTTTTTTGTTCAAGGTGTTCTACGCCTTTAATTGATTTCCTGAACATCATCATTTTATCCATTGCTGGATAAGATACTGCCAAACAATATGTGGGTAAATAGCCTGTCTGGTCTATCTTTCTGCCATGTTTATGAATGTCATGCCAATAACAAAACTGATATATCAAAAGGAAAATAATAATAATAATAACAAATTATTTTTTTCAACAACTTACATCCATTGTAGAAGGAAACTTCAATCCTGCTGTCAATCTTTGATGGCCATCGATGTATACTGCTAGTTGGTTTTGGCCAAACGGTCGTCTGCAAAAAGAAATATATCATTTAAGGGTTTTATATAGAAGGCTTGTATCTCAAAATCTAAAAAGAAAACTTCCTAATTTTATGATGACATTTGAAAGTTAATAATAACAGCTACCTATGATGAATTTTTAAGAACCTGTGGCCATCAGATAAGAGAGAAATTTATTATTGAAATTAACATGGGCTTTTAAGGGATTAAAACTTTAAAAAATCATAACTTAATACCTAGCATGATATTTTTATCTATTTATATTTTTGAAGGTACTTAATTCTAATGTATCACTGTGCAAAATTTTAGATTTTTCTTTCTTTACAACTTTATAGCCAAATCGCGCAGTAGCTGATTTCCCGCCTTAAATATATAAAATTTGAATATAGTCTGACCAACAAACTGAAGTGCAAGTACCAAAATTTAGGTTTGACATGCCATGATTGCAAAACAAAGAGAGGCAAGACATTTTCCTCATTTTTCTTTGGTTTGCAAAGCTTGCATTTCATAATAAAATTTAAGAATAACACATTTTCAACTTTTAATCATAATAATAAGTTTCGCAAGAATTAAGTATTTCATTTTCATATTTTTCTATCTACCTCTTTATCCAATTTTTATGCATGGATTGCTAGTGACACTGAGTGAAACTATACTTTTTAAAAGTGACAGATACCAAAGTTAAAAGAATTGTTAAAAACCATGGCTCTCAAACAAAAACAGTACTACCTGCTTGATTGAGATGATATGCACCTAATTATATACCTAATATTTTGTCTAGCCTCCTCAAGTCTATACCTCTTTCAGGGTATTGTCACTCAAAATGACAGATATTTTAGTTCGTTGGTCGGACTATATAATTATAACTAATAATCAAAGAAAAGGGTAGGAGAAACCAACAAGCACCTTACCACGATGAGGTCCGTAGCTCGGTGAAAATCTTGATGGCACAGGTTACACAAATATTTACAAGTTAAATGTAGTTAACTCAGTAGTTAACTGTAGTAGAACACTCATCAGTGATGTTGTAACTGTTAGTTAACTGTAGTTAACTTGTAAATATTTGTGTAACCTGTGCCATCTAGATATTCACCGAGTTACGGACCTCATCGTGGTAAGGCACTTGTTGGTTTCTCCTATCCTTTTCTTTTGTTATTAATTCAAACCGAAATGGTTTTAACCTTTCCTAATTAATTACATATATAATAATAACTGGTAGACGCACATTAGTTTAACTTTGACCAGCTTACCTTGCAGCCATATGGCACACAGTTATACAATGCCAATGTCCATCTTGAATAGGATGATCAGGTACAGTGGCAACTAGGAACTCTTTCTTGCTTAGGATGGCAACTGCAAGGGCACCAGTAGATAGGAAGAACATTTCCATACCTACTCCTCCATTCGTCGTCATACTAAAAAAATAAAATATTGATGGTTTTATTAAATTTACCAGAGAAAATACACAAGAGAAAAAAATGAATAAAAGTATTCGTTTTTATTGCTCAGTTGTGTTTTGTTTTGATGCAAAGTAAGATTAAACATGATTTTGTTAAAAAGTACTTTATAATTTTTATATTTGCAAATATTTTATTGACAGTCACTTTTTAGTTGTCTCATTTTGATACCTAAGCTAACTGAAGCTATACATTGTACTTGTCTTGTATTGTGTTGTGACTGAAGGATATAAAAAATAATAATTAAAAGATCTATAAATATTAGGAAAAAATATAAATTTCTTTTCAGCCTGGGTTAAAATATTTTCTCTACCACAGCATTCCTGTTACTGTAAGCTAATACTATCTCACAATCCCCATTTTTTCCTAATCTATCTATGTCTTTTTCTATCCAATATTTTCAGTTATTTACTAAAATATTTGATAGAAAAACACATATATAAGGAAAAATTAGGAATTGAGAGATAGTGTAGTAATGAGTGTAGACTGACAGGGAAGACATGGTATAGAAAAAATAATTTCTTACCCAGACCAAAAGAAAAGAAAAATTTATGTATACTAGCAGCTCATATGGCTCATATAAAAAGTGAGTTTTATGAATTAAATGAAAGAAATGAACAAAGAAATTTGAATTTGCATATCACCACAGATTAAAAATTCATATCGAGTGCTACGTGGCATTTTGGTACAACTGCAATCTCCGCGAGTGCAATTTTGGCACATGTGAAATCTTCGCCATGCCTACTAATGGCACACCTGTGCAGGTTAAGTGTATAATGATGTTTCAAAAGAGCTGAGCGCGGAGAATACAGATGTGCCAAAATTGCACCCGCAGAGATTACACTAGTACCAAAATGCCGCATAGCCCTCGATATATTGTTATTGTGTTGGGAATTAACTAACCAACAGAGCAATTGTTGCTCAATCTCAATAAGATCACTCTAACGTAAGCAATAAATACAAACACAACATCAAACGCAACTTCAATATTTCCTCGAGCTGAATATTATTAAAACCACTTACTTGAACAGCTGTCTTCTGGTACTCGCTGCTGAAGGCTCACAAGGTTCCTCTTCATTCAATCGTACCCACGCATGAAAACTGATGCCGTAGCCTGTACCTGGCCAACGCTTGATACAAGGCACCACAATACCATCTGAGCAAACAAATAACACAATAATTAAGTACAAGTCAATTTTAATAAAAATTATTAAATAGAGAAGACTTTTGTTCAAATCAAAATTACATGCTACAGGATAGCAGAAATGGTGTAGTGTATTCTACAATTGCATTATTTATTGATTTTTATCATTATTAATTATTACTTTGTTTAATAACTAATTTTATTTAGGATTTTAATTTTATATTTAAAAAAAAAATGACTTTAGGCTACATTATATTTATTTTTATTCATTCGTAGTTTTTCTCTGAGTTTGTAAGGACTGAAAAAGCTCCCCCCCCCCCCCCCCCCCCCCACACACACACACATGATTCATTTTCTCTTGGAGTTAAGTGCCGAAAGCCATTCAATATGTGTTATCTCTTCACTATGGTAAGGCCTTTGCTTTCTTGTTTAACCTCTAACCTTTTCTAATATTTTAATCATTTTTAATTCATTTTTTAATGGTCAATTTGCACAGACTATAATTAACTATCACTGTCAATTTGATTGTAAAGATAAAATTATATTCTCCTGATCACAGTAAAAGGCCTCATCTCCATTGATCAACTTTTCATTTAAGGCCCTATCTCCATTGCAATTTTTATGGTAAAATCAATGGAGATAGGGCCTTCGTCAAATTGCTGATCACTGAAAATGAAGCTTTTTGCCACGACCAAGACGATATATACAAAGAAGAAGAAGAATTTTTACAATATTTAAAGCTATATAATTAAACACTATAGAATTTTGAAAGAAATAATGCTTTGCAAAGTCATTTCAAGATCGGGGAAAAAAATCTTCTCCCTTGACTTAGACTTACCTGTATCATTCTGCACATCAAGATAGGCATGACATTCAACCAAATCTTCTCTTCTCGCTACAGATGAGACGGCGTGAAGCAGTTGAACATGGTAGGGAAACTGAAACATCGGCACAAATCTCTCTCAAGTATGATACACTTATATCACAAAAACTGGCACACTACTATGAAAATTCAAAGTTCTTAGCAGCACAGTAATTACGAAGCTAAATCTAATAGGTAGCATATTTACAGCAAAAATATTAGTTATTATATCACTGGAGTTTTATTATTACAATTTTAAGAAGTATAGCAAAGCCAAGAATAATTAGTTCTGATTTAATTAAAACTGGATGAATTTCAACTCCTACAGTAAATAACTCTTAATTGATGCTACAGTAAAATAGGAATTAAGAGGTTTGGAATTTTAAAATGTAGTGTTATGTAATTTTGGACTGATATTACGTTAGCTGTAAAAGTAAAATCAATATACAAGATAAAATCACCACCTTCCTAGTTTTAGTTAATTTTTAATATAATTTCGTAAGATGATAAAAGATAAAAAAATATATACTAATAAAAAAATAGAAATTCATCAATGGGCCATCTGTAAAGCACTTTCTGAGCTTTTTGGCATCAAAATTTAAATATCTGTGCTAAAAAAAAAAAATTAAAAAAAAAATCTCTTGAAAAGCATTTCAGCATTATTTTTTACCCAAAAGGACATTTCAAATTGCCTATGACAAGCTGAATAAGATACTGTAATATTACAAAGGATACTTTAGGTAAAATATAATATACTGTACAACAACAATGATACATCAATATAATACAAAAAAAACATAGAAGAAAAACAAAAGATACAAGAAAAACTCACAGATGTAGACCAATCAGAAATCCAAGAATAACCAGCAAAATAATAAACCTATAAATACAACATTAATAAAACACGTGCAAACTTAAAACATGCAGTTATTAAAAATATTTTTTATTATGTATTAAGAATTGTATTTTATGTTGACATTAATACAAAATAGCATGCTTTAATAGAACAAATTTAAAATAATTTATGAAACAATGAGTTATTTTGTGTCAATAAGTCCTGCTCATAACAGAGCAATGTTTTCAATGTTTCCAATGTAAGTTTGATTGTAATCTTCATATAAAATTATTAAATTTTCATACAATCACATTTATTTACACAATGGAAATGTTACTTCATGTGAATAGGCCAATAGGCATGTCAAAAAAAAAAAAAAAAAAAATCCCCCTTTGATAAAACAGCCAATATATTAAACTCAACTTTACAAGCACAGTGACAAAGAAAGGAAAATAAAAAAAAATGAAAGAATTAATTAATAGAAATTAACATAAATAGACCTCGGAGCATTTTTTTTTTTTTTTTTTTTTTTTTTTTCTCAACAGAAAATTCTACAAAGGGTCTCTGCAGGGTTTCGACTATTTTGCCCAACCCGAAAAAGCCCACCTTGAAAAATCCCGAAAAAACCCACGAAAAAAAACACTTCTTAAAAAATGACTAAAAGCAAAGAGAGATAGTTTAATTTAATTTTTTAACTTTGCATACAATGCATACTTTTTAATATGGAATCATTATATTTACTTTTTAAACAGTACATTGATTGTGTAGAGTTTTTAAATGTCTGGCCGATCATCATTTCATTAATTAATTTATAATTTAAATAATGGTGAAGGTCAACAGATACCTCAAATCCCAAGACCTCATCATAAATCAGTCTTTTATTTATAAATATATCTCAACCAAATAATAATAATACTCTGACCAAGTCCTAAAGTGCAGGTACATAAATTTAGATTTAACATGCAGCCATGGTTGCAAAACAAAGAAAGACAACACTTTTTTTTTTTTTTTTTTTTTTTTTTTTCCATGGTTTGCAAATTTTGCATTGCAGGATTTAATTTAAGAATGACACGTTTTCAACTTTTAATCATAATAATACGTTTCTGCTATAATTTAGTCTTTAATTATTGATGGCTATTGACACCGCGCGAAACTATACTTTTTTAATGTGACGGGTATCAAAGGTTAACTTATTGTTAAAAACCATGGCTTGCAAGCAAAACGGGTCCTACCTGCTTGAGTGAGATGATATACACCTAATTAATTATACATTATATTTTGTCTAGCCTCCTCTACTCTATTTCTTTTTCAGGGTATTGTCAATCAAAGTGACAGATATTTTAGTTTGTTGGTCAGATTATTATTATTTATTAAAATAAATTAACAGAAAAAAAAAGTTATATGGTCATTTTAGTTTAATATCTTTGTTAAAAAATATTTCCAGCATTTCTATATTTTATGATAAGTATTTTTTACAGACTCAAATTAAAAAAAAAATGATTAAACCCACCTATTTTTTGAAAAAAAAAACTGATAAAACCCCCAAAAAAACGGGGGTTTTCAGGGTTTTATCAAAAAATCCCGAAAAAAACCCATACCCAGTGGGTTTTTTCGAAAAAACCCGGGTTTTTTCAAACCCTGATTAGAAATATGCGGCAATAAAACTAATTAACAAATGGCAGGAGAAAATAAGAGGATATTGCCTGATTTTATAATCTTTGATACGACAATACCATAATTTGAGCCATATGTTCAGTGACATTACTATAATTTTGCATGTGTATCACTTCATGATATTTTATTTACATTAAAAATAACTAAAATAATAAATATTGTAATTAATAAGGAATGGTAAAAACCATTTCGGTTTGAATTAACAATCAAAGGAAAAGATAGGAGAAACCAACACATACTCTAAACAACTGAAGAACTCTCCTGTGGTAAGGCCCTTGCTGGTAATTCTATCCTTTTCTTTATTATTAATATTCACAATAATGTACAAATATTCGTGACTCACCCTATCTTTAACATCCTCTCTCAGCAACATGAGCAGATGTTTCAGTTCCGAGGCACTGATAGAGACGGAGGCAAGACTTTCTACCAATCTTATCGTCTCAAACGCAGCCTCTTGGTCCAGTGCTGCATGTTTACTTAAGGTTTTGCTGACTGTTGCCAAAATATTGCCTTCGCATGCCATGCTTTTACTGGAACACATACAAAAATATAGGTATTATATACGTTAGATATTAAGGAAAATAAGCCGTAAAAAAAACTCCTAATAAAAAAAAAAAAAAAAAAAACGGGCCCTTAAACAAACCCGGCTGGTTGCATGTAACTTCGGGATTGGCACTTAGCAGAAAGCAGACACAAAAAATTGTATCTGTGATAGTTGGGTTTGAACAATCATTCTAGAGTTAATTAAAAATTCATAATATTGAAAACATACACAGATTGTTTAGTATGAAATTCTCAATTATTTATGGGGAAAAAAAGTGACAAAAAAATAGCAAAAATATGAAAGAAAATGACATTGTTAGCACTGAGTGGCTAACAAATTGAATGACATAAACTCAAAGGAGGTAAATTGAGAAATCTTGATCAAAGCCTCTCAGAAAGAACACCACTTTAAATTCTCTTTTTTATAAATAGTTTTCATTTGCAATACACGGACAAAAATGTTGTTTGCAATCTTATACATTTACTCTATAACCATGCATTTTACAATTAGAAGTATTGCATATAATACATTTTTTATTGAATATAAAACTCTACTGTTTAGTTTTACTAATTTTACTCTATTGAAATTTTAATCTGTAAGATCCAAACGTCTACTATATTAAATTATAAACACTAAACTATACTTTTGAATGTTAGACATTTTACTGTATATCATATTATAATGAACTGTATTGCAGACAATATTTCGGCATGTATTGATACTTAACCTAATGAAAACTTAACAATGAATACATCAACATCTTTTACATTTAAAACTTTATGTTCTTATATCCAAAACATCAAAGTATAAAAAGTTATAGAGTTGCTCTTTAGGTCCGTACGCTAAGCGCAAGGGTGTAAGATTTTAAACAGTACTCTGTAAAAAGTTACACACTAGTCTATAGCTTTCTAGTACGTTGCGCTGAACAGATGCGCCGCGGCCACAGAGGGCTCGGCGACGACCGACGCTTCCTTCCCTTCTTGTGTCTCGTTACATAGAGAGCATTCTTTGCAGTATCTACATTGTATTGTATATTTTGTGTCTCTTTTCAAGTGAATATAGTACTGCTGTTAGTGTAGTAAAAACTATAATAAGTACAGTATAATCAATGATTTAATATCGACAAAGTGTAATTATTATGATTATTTTTCTCTGCAATCAATAAAATTGTGGAATTATTCGATGGTCTGATGGAGATTATTCGTTTGAGGCGAGGAAATGTCAACACTGTGCCGAGAAACTACTAGCACTAGAAGATGCAAAATGTAGGTATAATTAAATTTTTTATACTTATATATTTAAGACTATATTGTAGTATACACAATTTCACTGCTTATATTATGTTATAATGTTATTGTGTTAAAAAGAAAAAAGTATAGTGCGTATTATATTTTAACAAAAATATTAATAATTTTATTCTTGTGTATTTTAGATTGGCGATCTGTTTTAAGGAAGAGGATTGACTTAATTTAAAATTCAAGACTTCAGTCAACGATGTGCAACAAATTGTGAATGTGTGATGAACTGTGAACTTAATACCTACGAATTATATGTATAAAGTGAAATAATAATTACATACTATAAATTTTCATTTATAAAAATTTAAAAAGAAACATAAAAAATGTAATTTCAATAAATAAAGAATAATAATAAAAAATGTTGTATCTTATGTGCATATTATAATAAAACCTTTTCTCTTACAAAAAAAGCGAATAAAATAAGTTATTTAGTTTCATATGCTTTGCAATTATACATTTGTTATATAAAAAAAAGTGATACAGTATATATTTCAAATTTTAAAAGTTCGTTATAAATTTAAAATAATGTATGTAGTGTGACCAACTATTAGAAGTATAATTATTTAAATATTTAGGTATAAAATTGTAAAGTTTTAAGTATTAAAAACAAAACATTCAATAGGATTGCATTGTAGAGGCACAGGTATAGAAAGCAAGAGAGCGCGGGGTTTAAAACCTTACAGATCTTACTCTATAACTTTTCAAACAGCGGGGGTGTATAGGATACCAATACTTAAGTGTGTAACATTTTACAGAGCGGCGTTTAGCGACAAATACGCTAGTGTGTAACTTACTATAGCTCTTCGTAGTTAAAATTTTAGACAGTGATGTTTACATAGTAAAACCATTTTTTCATAGCCATAGATTTTATACATTAACTCTATTAGATCGTAAACTAAATGTATAAATTATTTCTGTCCGTGTATAAAAAACAATGATTTTTTTTTTTTTTTTTTTTTTTTTTTTTTTTTGTAAAATAATGTAGGTTATTACATTAAAATATAAATGTAATACCAATTCAGTACATCCCCTATAATGACACAAAACTAAACTTTCTAAAAATGTAGTTACCTTTGCATGGTAGCTGTACAAAGCTGGTGCATTGCAACTGCAAGCCAGAATTGGTCACTCTTAGCTACTTCAGGCAGCCAATGTACTAACAGAAGTAATGGTTCTACATCCTGAAATAAGTACATAAATTTAGATTACATACTTGCTGAAAGAAAATATTAGTTATGTAATACTGGAAATATAATAATTGAACAATTAATATTGGGAGAGAGATTAGAAGTTGAAAATAAACATTGAATTGAAATTTTATAAAATACAGTGTTCTATAATTTATAGGCCTATTTATCGTAAATTGTTATTTGGGATCCAAAAATGTTCTAGCATAGACAAGTGCTAGATATATTTTTATTTAATTAGATGTTATATAATGCTTAATAAATAAAATAGACAAATAAAATAAAAACATTGTATAGAAAAAAAAATTTCAAATTTTTGAGAAAATGGTAAAGGACAAAATTGGTCTAAGGCCATGAGTAAGTCTGGTGCTATTTTATAAAGTTATGACTTTTTGTGAGAACATGAGATATTAAGTACTGTACTGTATATCGTAGTTTATTGACACAGTATCCCCATTCTTTTAACATCTATTTAAATAAATAAGAACATTTGATCCAGAGACCCGATTAAATATATAAATTAGAGAATCTTTGCGTGTATTTTTTTTATTAGAGAGAGAGAGAGAGAGAGAGAGAGAGAACTTACGGTAAGTTGGTCCCCAGTGGGTGCAGAACTCATTGCAAGTAAAGCCTGAAGCAAGTCTCTAGAAGGAGGTCCCTGAACATGTAATGCAGAAAACAGACGTCCGTAGCCGCTATCCTGCTGCATACGAGCCTAAAATCAACATCAAATATTTTTATCACAGCTGTCACATCAGGACCTAATTATTATAATAGAGCAGTGTGATGATTATTTTTGTATTTAAATTTAATGTGTTTTCAAACAACATTTAGCCATTACATTTTTGTATTTATTAAAGTGACCGTCCAGGCCTAACAACATGCCCTTTTAATTCATTAAACACAAAATGGGACACCCAAAATCATTTTCAATTTTTACTATTATGTACTCAAATGTAACCCCGCCGCAAGAGAGCACGAAAAAGTTATGAAGTAGGCAAAATGCACAAATTTTGAACATTTCTGACGTCAGGATTGTTCACATTCAATAGAAACAATTGTGTGGGTTGCATAAGCTGAAAATTTGAATATACGTTTAGGGCGTCACAATTAGGTTCTTGGACAAAATAATTGTTTTTTTGAACATACTTTTTTTTTGTGTTTAATAAATTAAAAAGGCATGGTATGGACGGTTCCTTTAACTTTGAATAACATATGTAATGCTATGCATTTGTCTGTAAATCAGATAAGATGTGTAGAAACAAAAAATTGAGTTAAGATTAAAACTGGTGACTTACTTTACTTCTTGGTGATGCAGCCAAGATTGCAGTCAAAGTTTTCACACACTCCACACTGATGGATTGTTTTTCAATGTCACTTCTCTGTAAATAAAATTAAAGGTTAATCCAGTATAAACATATATATTTAAATATAGGCCTAATATATACATTTATCTAGCACTAGTCTATGCTAGAGCATTTGATCCCAAGTCTCAATAATGTATAGAAATTAGAGAATCCTGATGTTTTATAAATCTTCAACTCGGCGTGCTCTACTTTTGTTACCTGCTATTTTCATTATTTATTTATTATTTTACGTAAAATATTAACCGCAATGATTTTTGCTCCTGCAGCTAAATTACGATTCTACTTTTAGCAGGTTAGTTAACTTTTACTCATCTATGTTTATTGCGATAGACATAGAACCACACGTCTACATTTATCACAACACCAGGTATAAAACACATCTATTACACCTGTTTTCCTATGCAGAAAATTTTATACTTGTCACAATAACTGTAGATGTGTTTTAGCAATAAACATAGATGCAAGAAAACAAGCGATCCCATCAACAGTAGAATTGTGATTTAGCCACAACAGCATCAATAAGTTAAACATTAGTTTCTAATTTAAGCAAATTCAATGATTAAGTCAAAAGGAAAGAAGAGAGAACCCCAGCAAAGATATGTCCTATAGTTTGGAGAAAATCTTACTAGCACATAAAAGCAATATATATATTTTTTTTTTTTTTTTTTTCCCAATGTGATATTTCTTTACTATCAAAGGCCCTTGCTGGTTTCCTCTCTCATTTCTAGTAATATTATCATACTTATCTAACCATAATAATTGATTGTCCTTAATTTATCTTAAGAAAATTAAAAATGCGCAACGTTAGAAGGAAATAGTAGCAACTTAAGAATATAAGATATTTTCATAAAGAAGAAGAAAAATATTTATAAATAAATTACAATATATCGACCGTGTTACAAGCTAAATGTGTAACTCGTTTTTTGTCAAGCTAAGCAAAATGTGTGAGTCGTTTCCAAACGTAATGGAGATGGTGCTCGACTTACACATTTTGCTTTGCGTGACAAAAAATGAGTTACACATTTTGCTTGCAACAACATTGATATGTAGCTATATTATCATTATGTGTTAAATTATTTTATACATAAATAATATATAAAAGATTTGATAGAAACACATAGATAGATTAGGAAAAAATTGGGGAATGGGAGATAGTATGAGCTTACAGGGACGCGAGGTAGAGAAACGTCCCTGTAAGTGTAAACATCTCCCATTCCCCAATTTTTTCCTAATCTATCTATGTGTTTCTATCAAATCTTTTATATATTATCAACTATCGCACAGACGATTTTTTCCTAATATTTATTATAGGCCTACATAAATAAAATTATTTTTTTTATTATTATTATTAATTAAACACTCTTGGTGCACTACATATATAAACATAAATATGACATCACTATCCATGAGATTGTGTTAAATGCCCATAAAATCATCTTTCAACTTGTAATTAATAATAAATTAAAAGAAAGGGGTAGTGAAGAAGCCCATTATTGCACAGCTGAGAAAATACACATAGCCTTGATGTGAGCATAGGCAATAGGAAAAATTAATTTTGTGATAGTTGATAGTGTGATAGGCCATGGAAAACAGCTAAATTATATATCGCCTTTGTCACGTCCAAAGGGCGTACTTGCACTTTAAGGTCGTTTTACCAAAGGTGTACTTGCATTTTTATCCAGTACCACAAAGGGCGTAATTGCACTTGGTTTTACATGTAAAGTTTGCGAAAAAGTATCGAAATGCAAGTACGTCTTTTGGACGCAACAAGTGCGATATTTAAAACAAACAAAATTACTTACAGTTTCAACTCTATACAGTAGGTCTAACAAAGAGTCTGACACTCTATTCTCCATTAGAATATCAGCACAAGCTGCATTGGTCCTTGGTTCTAATATTAATATTCTCTGTAGTGTACGCACTAGCTCACACATGATACCTTCACTGTACACTAGGGGTGTATTTAAACCTGAGACATAACAACAAAAGAATTAGCAAGCATATAAGTGTACATTGCATGAGTTTTTTTTTTTTTTTTTTTTTTTTTTTTTTTTTACATAATTTTGAAGTTTAAGGTTAGGAGGATGGAGGATCAATCTTCTAACAAAACATTTGTGCTAATATTTAAAAAAAGTTATATTTATTTATTTAAAACATATTACTAGGTACAGCTCTAGAAAAAAGTTTCTCAACGGGGTGTATAGGCAACTATATTTTTCTCATAAGAAAAGCATTGAGCTCTTGCAGGTTGCCTATCTGTCCCATTCAGAAACTTTTGTCTATAGCAGTATATATCCCAATTTTCATACAAAAATGTAGCTTTGTCTTTATCAAGATTTAATGTTGCTATTGTATCTCAAGAAAGGGTGTTTCTGATTATAATGGCCAAAAAAAAAAATTAAAAAAAAAAACTAATAAAGGAGCAACTGTTTTAAGGCCAACGTCAATCACTTTCGCTTCCGTTTTAAAGTACTGCACGTGTAGTATGTAGAAACGTAAGTAAAGGAAACTATAGAAACGGTTGTCTCTACTACAAGCATGATCGACTCATAAGAAGAAATCTTAGCAACAGATTAACAACAAAAGGTTCCTTTCATAACAACACATGTAATTTTGAGGTTTTTAACGGGGTTTTGTAAATATGAAAAATATTGTCGATTTTGCTTGTAGGAGAAGCCATTAACATAGTATGCTTTAAACATAAGTGGAGGTGAGCAAAATTGCTTTAAGTTGGCCTCAAAACAGTTGCATCTTTATTAGTCAACTAAAAAAAAAATTATAAAAGACTTAAATATAATTTCAGTTGCTACCAAAAAAAAGCCTATTTATTAAATAAATTAACAATTGTAATTAATAACAATTGGAATAAAATTGGGTGTCATAAAATCTTGTATTAAAATTATGAAGTCAGTGAAAACCGCCTCTCACTTGATTTGACTGGAGTCGAGGCCTGAATTTCGATGACAGGAAGTTTAGGCAAGGTCTCTGTGTCAGGTGTGCTTGGTTCTGAAGGAAATGCAGCCCAGGTGACGTCAGCAATGTCTCTCATTGCTTCTCGATATTGTTGAATCATCGTACCTACTTCTATCTGCCGCTGTAAAATATACAAAGCATTGGTACAGCTTATTCAAACAAGAATGCACTTTTCTTTTCCTCTTTTCTTTTTTAGTTGCTGTTTTATTTTGTTGCTGGATATGATAAGGGTTCAATGACCCTCACATGTCTTCCAACTCCAGGCACTTTTTGTAGTCCAGCGACACTAGCAACATCGCACGCGACACCTGAACTACAATGTTAAGCTTACGAAGCTTTGTAGTTCCAGATGTCACTACTATTGGTGAAGCATCGTTTCTATTGGACTACGCTCTAGCATAGGGAGTTGGAAGACATGTGAGGAACATTGATAAGGGTGCAACTTTAGCAGCCTTGAGTTATTATATTAAAAGCACAGCTGGAGTTTATATAGCAGCTGAATTTTGAATTAAAACAAAGCCTAAACAATTAACAATTGAATTAAACAATGCCTTAATTTGTAAAAACAGAAAATAAATCTGTAGTTCATAGAACATTATTAAACTGCATTTGCTAGAATCACAAAAAAATAAATAGGTATAAGTTATTGTAGATGACAGCATTTTGTTTGTTTGTTTGTTTTTTATCAACAGCAAGATACAGCAACTATATTGCAAGACTGTGACACCAGCTTGCTGAAATATTAAATCATGGTCTAGAATTGAGCCAATCAGTACCTGAGTTGAAGGTCATGTAACCACAACAACCCAATCAACAGACCTAAGACCAGCAATTTGAATTTCAAATAGTTTATTATCACAATCTTGCAAAATAGTAATCTTAATAAATAAGAAGAAATCAACCATCATCTGTCATGTAATTAAAATTACTCAATGCTGTCATCTTTGGTATCCTTGTCAAGTCAAAGGTCAAGAGGTTACCTGATCAGGCGATGACCTCTGCAAAGTATGCACCATGGCAGTGAAGCACCTCAGAGCAACACGCTTCACCTGCAGCGATGACTCCTTGGACACTAGTGTATCCAAGACAACGTTCACTGTAGCTGGGCATATTGCTCGTAGCCCGTTGTGCTGTAACCATATTAGATCAGTATACATGAATTGAATTTCAAATATTGTTAAGTCTAGTTCACAATAGGTCATCACAAAAATAATTCAAGGGGAAAAAAATAATATAATAATGAGTTTTTTTTTTTTTTTTTTTTTTTTTTTTTTTTTTTTTTTTGCAGTTACAACTTATAAAGTAGGCAACTTTTGGAATTCATGATGTCCCAAAATCCAGAACTACAATACCTACTTAACAAATTTTCTTGTTAATTTGTGAGACTACAGAACGATTAAGAGAAATTATAGTGTGTGTGTATAAAGGTTCAGCTGAATTCAGCTGAAAAATTAGGCACAATAATTTGACTTAAAATATGAGGGAAAAGAGTAAACCACTCTCTTAAGTTAGATATTAGGCAGCATTAATCCAGCATTAAATATTTGTATATTGCAAAATTATTAAAGCAAGAGTTAAAAAAATATCATGTATTATTAAACACAGAAATACCTAAGGATTTTAAAAAGTGAAATTGAAATATATAAAAAAAAAAAAAAAAAATGCAGTGCTCCAACCACCAAACCAAAATAGAAGCCCATGAATTTGTCCAAAACCAAAAGAAATTGTTAAAAATAGATTGCAAATGCTGATACTTTATCCCCTTCTTTTTTTATATGGAATTTTAATGTACAATATATCGATGTTTACCCGTTGAAGTGAACGAACTACACTTAACAAATTTTACTCAAAATGAACAATCTATGTTTGGCGCTTCGACGCATTATAACAGGAGAAATTTGTGGGTGAACTTAGAATTTTTAAAGTGTAGATCAGTTGTTTTGAACAAAATTTGTAATTGTGTATTTTGATGGGTAAGCATCAATATGCAAGAACCAACATGTATCTTTTGTATATATAATTTAATATAATTACAACTCTGTAACATTTTTATATAATATATGATATAGAAATCATCCAAATACATAGAATACAGTAATTGCAATCAAAATTTATTATTTCCGTAAAAATATTTTCATGCTGTCAGCTTTTTTTTTTTTTTTTTTTTTTTTTCTACTTTTCCTACATGAGCAGTGATGTTTCCATGGCTCCAAACATGCAACTCTCCATATTATATGATTTAACTCACCGCATCTTCCTTGCTTGCAAAGTCGAGGTCTGATTCTCTTCCTGAGTTAGAGGAGGAAGAAGAAGAAGAAGGAGAACTTTCAGCTTCATTTTCAAGCCAGAGAGCCACATTCTGCAAGCAGCACCGACCACCCAGCTTTGTCACCATGTGTTAGTCACAAACACACACACACACCCACAACAAACTAATCTACTGTACTTTAGTTACACATTAGTTTTATTTTGTTAATGAATAGCGAGGTTTCACAGAGATATTCAACATCTTCACAAGGAAGACACAAAAACCCGTAGAGGACACCTTGAACAAAAAAGTTGCGTAATATCCTAACAAACTTGAAATTTGGATGGATTCATTGATTTCTAATTTATTTTCCATTCACAAAATGACACTGGCGGTCATTGACGTCACAGCTCGCCCGGTTTACGCGCGCGTGGACCAGGCGAGCTGTGACGTCAGTGACCGCCAGCGGCATTTTGTGAATGGAAAATAAATTAGAAATCAATGACTCCGGCCAAATCAACATTGATTATCAAGTTTGTTAGGATATTATACAACTTTTTTGCTCAAGGTGTTCTACGCCTTTCGCCTTTTAGTTTTTACTGTATGTCTTACTAAACCCACGTATTCGAGAGGACTGTTGAGCAGTAACAAAAGGTAGCCAGGAAAGGCTCAAGCACCCACGTTAAATATGTTTAAGGGTTGTATATAGATGGCTTGTATCTCAAAATTTAAAAAGAAAACTTTGTAACTTTATCATGTTATTTAAAAGTTAATCGTAACAGCTATCTATGATAAAATTTTCAGAACCCATGACCATCAAATAAGAGAGTTTCAATAACTATTGAAATTAACATGGGCTCTTATGGGACCAAAACTTCAAAAAATCATAATAAATCTAGCATGGTAACCCCCCAATTTTTTTTACATTTTTAAAGATACAATATTATATCCTAATGTATCACTGTGCAAATTTTCAGATTTTTCTTTGTTTTCAATTTTTTAGTCAAATCCCATAGCACCTGATTTCCCAACTTAAAAATAATTTTAAAACTGTAATGGGGGAGGGAATAATTAAATTTATAATGAGCTACATTATCAAAGCTCAATTTAAACAGTACAAACTGTTTTCATTTAATAGGAAATAATATTAAAGTAAACATAAATTTACTCGATATAAAGAGCATACTAAAAATTTAATAAATAATATAAAAAAATAGAGTTACATAAATATTAGGCCTATAGTTAACGAATGTGCATCAAGCTTATACATCTATAGTTCACTATAGCCATGCCAACTTGTTTAACATGGTAAAATAATTTATCATTTCCTTTACATTAAATGTCCATTAAAAATCAATTTTAACTCACTTGTATTGAGAGAGAAAAAAAGTGCAGGTAATTATGTAATTAATTGTAACACATATTAGCAAAAAAAAAAAAAAAAAAAAAAAACTCATTCAAGTAAAACGAGTACAATATTTCTGTTTTGATATAATAGCATGCAAATATTTTTACTAGGTAAAATTGAGAAAGGGAAAAATGGATTTTATTAAAATATACCAAGTTAAAAAGGCTGCATTTTATTGAGTATTTCTATAAATTTAATTTGCCAAAAAAAACAACAATAAAATACTCTTTTTTAATTGACTTATTAAAAACTATTATAGCCTATTAATATCGCATTATTATTATAAATTATATTTTCTAATAAAGATAGCACAGTATGGTTGCCTATACAAATCATTTTCAAACTTTTGGCCAGAGCTGTATATTCATGGTAATATAGTTAATATAGATAATCAATCCTTCTTTCCTAAAGCTTGCAGACTATATTTTGAATTCATAGATGTCATAAAAAAATATATATCTTCAATTTTTTTTTTTTTTTTTTTTTTTTTTTTTTTTTTTTATGTGCGTAATGAAATTTTAAGAATCAAATGAACTGACCAATACACCTATGCCTTAGTTAGATACCGTATGATTTATAAAATAGAAATAATAAATTATTAACATGCATATACAGTAATATCTCAATTTTGTGAAGTTCAATTCTGTGAATTTCTTAATTTTGTGAAATGCTCCATTTTCTGAGTTTTCTTTCTTTCTTTTTTTTTTTTTTTTTTAACAATTTCGCAAAGTCGAGAGTTTACTGTAATAGTCTGTCCCCATTGATTAATTTTTACATAATATAATTTTCAATGTAACATGCTTATATAATATTTAAACTTTTCCTTTCATTTACTTTACTATACCATGCATACTATAGTGAGTAACAACAAGTGCGTGCAAAGAGGCTTACAAGTTAAAGACAGAAGCCTATGGAATGCATGCGGAAAAGCTACAGCTAAACCATGCATGAGTGCATTTGCTATATATTAAATAATAACAAATAAAAATTGGTATATGACAACTGTTGAAATAAGAAGAAAAAAACATGCTTTGGGTACAATTTATCTAGGTGCAGCTTTTATAATAAATGAATTTTATAGAAGCCACAGAAGGTATTATACTATACACTTTTTTACTTGGTCCTCTAAATATTATATTCTAGTATTATGTTTAATAGAAAGAACACAATTTTAATTTGACTTTTGAACATTTTTAGTGCATTATTTTATTGTTAGAATGTGTTCATATTTTAATCTAAGGTATGGTCTAATTACTAAATAGATCCTAAGATTAAAAAAAGAAGAAAAAAAATAGTATATTTTGATATGGCTTAAATTTATTTTATCAAATTATTTGATTTTTTTTTCCAGATTTATTAAAACAATTTTGCTACTTTTTTTTTTTAAATAATTCTGAAATGTTATGTTTTGCTCATGTTATTGACATATTATGAGAGTGCTCTACCATATCATAAGTATTTGCAGGTGATTTTTTATCACCTCTCATTGCACTCTATTTATCTCTCTGTGATTTTAATATCTCTTAATTTATCTCTCCTGATTTAAAATAATTAAATGTTCTTTTAATGTTAAAAAATAATAATAATAAAAATCTTGATTTGTATCTTGATTTTTGTAACGGTTAGACAAAAGTGTATCTTTTGTCACGTGATGCAAAATGTGTAAGTTGTTTCCGAATGTAATGTATATGGCGCTCGACTTACACATATATCAATTTGGGTGACAAAACAAGATACAGTACACATTTTGCTAACCGTGACAAATAATGAGATACACATATTGTACGCAACAACATTTTTTCTTCTTCTTCTTTTGTTTTCTTTTTCTTTCTTTTTTTTTTTTTTTTTTTTTTTTTTCCCTCTTTCTTTTTTTTTATCTTAAGACCCAACTGTTTTAATAGTTATTGGCATACTACAATTATTGGCATAAAACAGCTTGCATATTTATCTGAATTGTATAAAAAAATGAAACCTGTAATCTGAGAAGAAAGTATTTAAAATATACATTTGTCAATGTAATTGTGGCCTGCCAATAAAAAATTAATTTCCCTGTTCACTATCTTATCAAAATTAACTCTATTCTTGCTACACTCAAATTTTGTTGTAGTATAATTAAGCTATATTGTTAATCATGCTAATAACAAGCAGTTATAGTCAAAATACATTAAAAATATGACTTACCTGAGCACCTGATGATATTGCTCCTAATACATTTAGTAACTCTGCACTTAAATTTGAAGCAACGCTCACTATTCTTGTCTCAAAGCAATCTGAAACAATCAACACATTAATTTTTAACTCACAGTTGAAGAAAAATCATCTATGTCAGGGTGTCAAACATGCGGTGTCATTTTGTGCGGCCCGCGGAACCTCCGATTAAAAAAATAACTTTAAAAAAAAATGCTGTAGAATTACACTTTTAGTCCCCCATTTTTTTTAAGTTATAGAATCACGATGTTAATATTTTCAGTAAAAGGTACATTATTTGCGTAAAAATCAATAGCCGCGTCCAATAAATCGGGCATCCCTTTTTGAAAAATTTTCACCACGGCAAGCATGTGTGATTCGGAGCATTTGGAATAAAGTAATACTTATTTTCCGCCACATCGATTTTTTTCCTTAAAGATTTTATAGAAATATTGCAAATTGCAATGATTAACGTATTATTATGCGCCATAAAATTTTGAATGACAACAGCATTTTTCTCAACATACTACCTACTATTAAATCATAGATTTTGTGAAATGCTCAGCATGATCCAATACCTAATACACATTCTAATACTGTGCAACACTATTTTTTATTATTATTTTATTTTTCTAACTGACTACTGATATCCATTATTATAGTATTATAAGTTCTCTGATATATTCTGACGCACTAAACCCTATTTCACCAATTAAAAGACTAACCATAGAGGAAGGGCACGACTTCCACGTGTAACAACGCAGGCTGGAAGGCAAGTTTGCTTGAGGCCCAAGGTTGGTCATATAGGAAGCCTCTCCACGTAAAGTAAGGATCGTACAAGCATTCCAGGAAGTGACACACGAGGAGCACAAATTGACGAGCATCCAAGGTAAAGTCTTGTTCTGCAATCTCTCCTTCCACCAGCTGTAAACACATTAATCATTTGAGTATCATATTCTACCATTAAATATTAACAACATAAATTTAGTTTGATACTGTATAAGATATTGATGCCTCTGTGTCAAAAGCAAGCATCTACACTTTCCAGATTTCTGACAAAACAACTATCTACACTTTCCGAACAGCGCTGTAACTCGACTAGCGGCCATAAGCTTAACATTGCAGATGCTCGGCGGTGAAAAGTGTAGATAGTCGTTTTGTCGGAAATCTGGAAAGTGTAGATGCTCGCTTTTGACGTGGAGGCATCGATATAGAAACTATAGAATATTAAGTACTGTATTAAAGAGTAAAAACCAAAACTTTAATAATAATATGATAAATGGAGGAAATTAAGAAAGGTCTTACCATAGTGAAAATATGTCCTATATTTCAGTAAAAATATTAAAAACACAGCAAAACAAAAGGATACATTTGATATAGCCATCATTATAGATTATCACTTTCTTAACATTGTAGAAGGTAGGGCCTTAACTGATTTTAACAGGTACAGTAACTAGAAGTTGACTGGTAGTGGATTAAAGCCGTAGCTGCAGGTTCACAATTCCAAGAGAAAGAAAATTATGCAGGTGTGCCTTTGTTATGTCTTACAGAGATAATAACATTTTAGAGGATTGAGAAAGATTCACCTGGACATACTTCTTTTCTCTTACAGTCTTGTGCCAAAAGCTAAATAACATTTTTTTTTTTTTCCTAGTGCTAGCAAGATATTTTACTGAACTGTGTCTGTATGACATTTCTTTACTACGGTATGACATGACCATCGCTTACCAGTACTATAGCTTTTACTTTTGATTTTTTTATAACGGTACTAAACCATGATGGTTTTTTCTCGTCATTAATCCTACTTGACAAATAATTTGACTACTTTGTTTGATGTTACTTACCTGATGAATGACAGCAGCAGTGAAGCCCACGAGCAGAGCCACAAAGTCACATGACGCAAGGAATGGAATGTTGTCAAAATTCCTACTTAGCACGATGAGACATCTCACAATGTCACCTGTCTGCTTCATACTCTCACAGGTGATCAGCCGCTGAAAACCAAATTACACATCAAATGTCAAATATTAATTTAAAAAAAAACTTAAGAAGAGGAAAAAAAATCTATTGTAATAAAATTGAAACCTTAAAATGAAACTGAAAGTTGTTACTAATTTGGAGTGGCAATATAAAAACAACAATATAAGTCTTCTAGCTAAATGTAAAATTCTGATTCAGTTTTCAATTATTATTTACAAATTAACAAGAAAAAAAAGTTAGTAAAGTTCAACTAAACCAACTGGATGCAACTGAGGGAGAGGGTTGTTACCTTCTAAAAATCTTAAAGGCTTAGAACACCTTGAAATAGATATTCTAAATAAATATCAACATTGATTTGGCTGGAGTCATTGATTTCTAATTTATTTTCCATTCACAAAATGGCAACTGTGGGTTTATGACGTCACAGCTCACTAGTTCAAGTGAGTGGAAACAAGCTACTGAAGCTACCACTTTGTGAATAAAAAATAAAATAGAAATAAATGACTCCATCCATATCAACGTTGATTTTTACATATGTATCTAAGGATACATGTATTAAACATGTTTTTTGTTCAAGGTGTTCTTTGCCTTTAATTACTATATTGAAAAATGGCGGCGCTAGCGTGTGACTCAGGTTTGACTAGATTTATACAGGGAGTCGGAAGACATGTAAGGGACATTGCTTATTACTGTTCAGGTAACTATCAGTTGTTGGGTTTACCTTGCTGCTATGGTCACTACTGATGAGAAACTTGCCGATGGCTGGCAATAGCTCCTCGGGTAGTCGAGATAAATGTGGTCCAGCATCAGCCTTAGCCTCGGAGACTGCAGGGAAATTCTGCCAATCCAATTGAAGTTGACTTTCCCAGTTCTCAATGAAACCCGAGATAAACTCTCGGAAATACTTTTCTTCATTCTATAATCAAAAAATTAAAGTTCCAGTCTTAGATAGATAAATTTGAAAGAAAGGGATATGAGAAAGCAGTGCTGGCCTTACCATAGTGAAGAATAAAGTCACATAGTTTAGTGAAAATCTTGCTAGCACAGATATAAAAAAACTACCGTAACACATATCTATGCTAGCAAATTATGGGACTCTCTTCACTATCGTAAGGCCCTTGCTGGTTTCTCCTAGCATTTTCTTTCAAATTTTTCATACCTAACCACGGTGGTTTATTTTCAGCCTTCGATTGAGATTATTAATTGTTTACATAAAGTAAAAACCATTTTCATTTGAATATATTATCAAATGAATGAATAGGAAAACCAAGAAGCACCTTACCACGATGAGGTCCATAGCTAGGTTAAGTTCTAGTTGGCACAGTTAACATATATTTACTTTGATTAAGACGTTTTGAGAGTAACAACTCTCTTCTTCAGTTGCTTAGAGTGTAAGTAATCAGATATATAACATATATATGGGAATCTTGTACTAGAAAGTATAAACTACTTTACTGGTATTGTATTGCTCTCATGATTCGTGATTATAGGTACAGCGGGGGTATACCTACTTGTTTGACGTTGCAAAGGGTCTTATCTGATTTTAACAGATAACTAGAAATTAACCAGTGTTTAGCTTAGAGGGTAATAGGGTATACTTATATGAAAGTTACATTACTACTAACTTTAAAATTTATTGGTGGTAAAATACTCTTGAAGTGAAACAACGAGTGTGTTTACGAGGAGTTTATTTCCATCAAATGTAATATACTGTAGCTTATTAATTTATGTCAAAGTTATAAAATATAATAATACTAATAAGTTAGGCAGTCAGAGAAAAACAAAAGCAACAAAACCTCTTTCAAAGACATAATTTTATTTAAAAAAAAAAAAAAGAAGAAGAAAAAAACTTGATATGTAAACGTATGTATGTACATTTCAAAATAAAAAAATAGTCAAGCGCTTTATGCAAGGAAAAAAATGTAAGCTAGAATTAATTACTAATCACAAATAGCTTTTTATGTAAAGATCTTGTTTCAATAAAAGGAAAAATTGTTGTATATATAATGAAGGCACAAAAATCGATATCGTTGTCATTCATTCCAAGTCTTTTTTGTATATACATAATAGTAGTTATTGTGTGTACATGTGTATGCTCTACGGATTTCAAATCTAGGTCACTCAATTTCAAAGCGATTATTTGCATTCGCAAAATCAATATCAGTAAACTTTTAAAGATGAAGCTCCTCTTTTTACTGTTCTCTTACAAGAAATAGTTTTCAAATTTTAAAAAAAGGCGTAAAATTTTTGTAACTTAAAATTTTTTAATTGGATGAAACTAATTTTTTAAGCTTATTTATGAAAAAAGGCAGGGCTATAAACATATAGCATATAAAGGAACTTAAAATTTAATACGCAATATATTATTTCATATTAATTATAAAAATGATTAACCACAATCTATAAAAAAGATAAAGATAAAAAGTGGTCAACATAATCTTTACCATTAAATAAACTAATTAATATTTTAAAATAAAATGAACTGAAATAAAATTTATACGTAATGATATGTAAAAATATATATAGATATACTTTAAATATTTATTTTATTAAATGTCATTCAAAAATTAGGTCCACACGTGGCTTAAATCAATCAATAATCAATAGTACAATTCAATCAGCTGATGAAATTGCATTTTGTTTTTCTTTAATTTTATCTTACCTTTGAAGTATATTGTAACCAAATTTGATATATATCAGGTTTGGTATCCATTTCATATGATATTATCACTTATAATGCTATAATATTAATATTAACACTTGCATAATGAATTTAATTTTTAAAAATATCAACTTGTGTACATTTTTTCACTTGACAGCCGGAAAACATATGACAAAACAGGAAGTTAAAATTTAATTTACTACGTAGTTTTATTATTTCTCGATAGATGGCGTATTTGTACAAAAAAAAATTTTTTTGTGCGAAAATGAGAAAAGTTTTGAAACTTTTATTTTTGTGTTCAATACAGTGTTGTAGTCGATCGCCCTTTTTTCGATCCGATCACGATCCGATCAATTGAGATGTAGCTCGATCCGATCTCGATCACGATCTTCAAAACTCGAGACTATCCGATCACAATCCGATCTGATCGACTATCATTTGATCGAAAATTTTCGATCGTTTTCAATAATAAATGTAGGTATGTAAGAACTTGTAAATTATAATAATTATGAAAAAAAAAAAAAAAAAAAAAAAAAAAAAAAAGGAAATCATACTGTAATAATACATTATACTTAACAATATTTTTATATTCATATTTCCGTGCAATTTTTTTTAATAAATAAATGTGTTACATAATTGTTAGTTCTTACCTTTAGATGTTTTATTAGATTTGCTGCAACAGATTTAAAGGCTATACGACGTTATTCGGTTTATTTTTGCACGATAAATACAAACACTGAATACCAAGCTCTTTCCCACTTTTATCTTTTTTAGGAGCTCCAGTTACGTGATAAAATTCTTTTAAGTTATTATTTCACGAAAAAAAATTGTCACCTAAATTATCTTTAATTTATATTATAAATTATAATATATTAACGTTTATGAATATGTAAAAATAAATAAAAAATACACTTTTGCCTGCTTTCTTATCTCGTGACACCTGCGAGAACGTACAGACCAAATGACTGGTGTCTGGATGGAGGTCCAAAAATTATCCTATGTACAGTACTGTGTGTCTTCATCCCCACTAATCAAAGCAACCCCCTCGTGTTTATTTCAGAAAAAATTTCCCCTCACCGCGGTTTTTTAATACATCAAAATTTCGTGGACAAAATCATTAGTGTAAAAAAGCACTTAAAATTTTTCGATTGGTTATAAAGTCACCTCTAAAACTCATACAAGAAATGTATTGTGTTAAAATAAAATTGACAATCTTTCAATGCAGAAAAAAATTCTGTTACTTGAATATACGAACAAAATAATACGTCAAGAATTCATTTTAAACAAAACTTATTTACCGCCTTTAATGTCATGTCAAAAAAAAAAAAAAAAAGAAAAAAATCTTTGGTGACATAGACACACTATTGATAGAATAATTTCTTTCCTAGAAAGCCTAGAAGCTTATATAGCTCAGAGTCAGGTATTTGCTATTTTTCTTTTATTTCTTTCATTTTTGCTTTCTTTGTTTTGTTTTGCGATACCTTTTAGCTAAAGTAGATTACATCTTAATATCTACCTAGCAGCTGCTAGCAGAGTACTGCCTGTACTGTACCTTTAAATTCTTTTCTATTTTGGACTTTGACTTTTTGCTTTATTATAATGAATAAAAAAAAGGAAAAAAAAAAAAAAAAAAAAAAAGAAGAAAAAAAGAAAGAAAAAGATACCTATATGGTTGTAAAAACTAAAGTATGAAACATGATGATCGGATCGAAAAAACGTTCGATCACAGCCCTAAATGTGATCGAAATCCGATCACGATCATTTTTTTATAAAATGGGTCGAACCGATCACGATCCGATCAAATGATCGTGATCGGATCGTGATCGGATCGAAATTTGATCGATCGACTACAACACTGAATAATAATTAATAAACTTTTGTAAATTATTTTCTCAGGTTATCTTTTGTAATTAGCAGCAAACAAAAATAATAATTACAATTACCTACTACATATTGACAAATTATTATGCTAAATGAGCTAAAAGGAAAATAAAGATGAATATTATATATGTGCGAACAAAAATAATATGAAAATTAAAAAAAAAATGTGATGTCATTAAAATTTTATGAATTGCTAAATGCAAGTATTATTTTGAAATTATTTTTCAATGGAAAACGAAACTATCAACATCTCAATGATTTAAAATAAGCTTTGAAGATCCGATTACTATTTTATGTGTTCGTGATGCAGTTTTTGTTACTCTTAATATATTTCGGAGAAACAATTAAAACACAAGATTTTTTTGTATATTATTATTTTTCGTAATTAGTACAATAAGAAAATTATGAACAAAATATATAGTAAAAATTTAAAAAATTACATTCAATAATAATAATTATTCGTCTTCAATATTTTATTTTCTAGCAACAATATACATTTGGCACTCATCGCTCCCTATATCTATACGAATTTGACATGTAAGTATATGCAATGTGCATTTAATTAATAAATTTCTATATGCAAAAGTTGCAAGTTACAATTAAGAGAGAGAGAGAGAGACTTTTAGATTTTTTTTAAATTAATATTATATTTATTTTGGAAAAAAAAAAAACTAACATGGTCCAATCATTATCCCCCGCCTCCCCTTAATTGCGTGTGCCTAATTCTTAATATTTTCCTATTAGCAATCTGTTTTCTTTAATTCCGATGTTGTCATAGAAAGGTGTGCAAAATTAAAAATATAAAAAAAAAATTAATAACCACGAATTAGGAAACAAAAAAGGAAGCAAAAAATTAACAAATAAAATACTTAGAAACAATTATAAAATATATAACATATATAAAAAAGGATAAAATTATATAAAATATTATTATTATCTCTTCAATAATATGTTGATATAATTATTGATAACAATGAAAAAAAAAAAAAAAATCAGCCACAAAACGCACGCAGTTCACCTCAAAATTTTGTTTGAATATAATAAAGAATAAAGTGCATTGTTATATAGAAATTGAGAACTATACCTTTTTTTGTATATGGAAGCATTTTGGGAGGTAAAAAAAAAAGGTATATAATATACACAGGAATAAGGTATTTTAGGGGGCGGGATAGTTGACGATAGAGCGAGAGAGGAGTGGTAAAAAAGGTAGGCAGTCGGCTGGCGCGGCAAACACACACACACCATAAGATTCTAGTTAGAGAGAGAGAGAGAAAGAAGTGGGGGTAACCCTACTTCATAGACTCGACTCAAAGACAGAAAAAAAAAAGGTTCTTTTCAGTAAAAGCAACCACAAAAGTTATAGTAAAACTTCAGTTGTGGTTTGATGCTCAAAGTATGAACATCATCGTACGAAAAACTAAAATATTTTCTGTGTTTACATTATTTTATGTAAATATGAACGTATTATAAAATAGAATAATATAAAATAACGATATATAATGGCGTGTGTTTTAAAAGTGATTAATAAAGTGTTCTTATTTTATATTATATTTTTAATTAATAATTATTATTGTTTTGAGATTTTTGATGATAATAATAGTGTATTTGGTTGTGGTGTAAATGTGAATCAAATTGATGGAATTAATATTACTGAATTGAAATGTAATGTAAGGACACTTCATGAACAATTACCGCCAATTGTTTCTAATAAGGTGAGTTTTTCTTATATGATATATTTTGAAAATATAGTCTTATATAGAAATGTCAATATATATAAATCGCAATTTTTTGGAGTAAATTCCTGAATATCTCCTAAAATTTTTGCGTAAATAATGAAAAAATTAAGAAATTGCGACAATACATACTACGCATTTTCTATTTTTTTTTTTTTAATTAGAAAACTACGCGCTCCTATCGTCATACGGACTTTTGCTTACGGATTAGGTATTATGATATAGGAATACAGTTTACAAAATAGCATTTATTTCCTTTTAAGTTTCCAGTAAATTTTAAGTAAAATATACTAGGTAAAAACTTAAATAGTTCCCATAATAACGTGTCAAAAAGTGACAACAAAATACCCATCGCGCGTCGTAATTATTACAAAATGTCTAATTTTTCTGAAAAAAACAATTTATAAAAAAAAAAATCATCATTTTTACGTTTTAACCAGAAAAAGCTTAAATTACAAAATAATATCAACAATTACTTACATACATAAATAGTGGTTTTGCGCACAATTTTGCGTTGCTCATATTATCGCAACGGTTTGTTTACTTTAATAAAAAAAAAAAAAAAACAATGCAAAACTTATTATCTGCTATAACTTTTCATGTAATTCTGTATATAAAATTTTAAGTATATGTTTATATTATATACATGTATAGAATATTGTTACCGTAAAGCTGTTAAAATTACATGTTACTTGAGTTTTGAAAAAAAAAAAACTGTAAACTTCTATAAAAATTTAGGTTGTATCACATCTTATGTTTTTGTTTTTTTATCATATAATTTGATATATAGAATAAAAAGATAATTACATACAGGTATAATATAAGATGTTATAATATTTTAGAATATGTTTTGATAGAAATTTAATTCTATAAATTATCAAATTTTCACATTAAAATGTAATAATCCGTGTAATATCCGTATCTAATTTAATAATGTTGTTTTAAGTTTAAACAAAACAAAAAGTGTATTTCTATAATATACTGTAGAGTTTTTTTGTTTGAATAATTCGTATATACATGTTTATAAAATACATAAAGTATTAAATATTACCATGCGTAGTAAAATATTATACAAATGATATGTTATCGTTTATTAGGGGTAAAAAATATTTGATCATTGGAACTTTAATGGTGTAGTGCGCTTGCACTGATGAATACTATATATGAAATTAAGTTCATTTTACTGTAAAATTTGCGTAAAAAGGCAGAAATATCTAAATCAGATCTGAATTATTGAACAGGAATACGTCAGAAAAAGATACTTCAAAATAATGTAAATAAATATATTATTAAAAAAATTGCGAGGTTATTCTCTGTGCAAATTAATAAAAATTTACTTCAATGAAGCCTCGCATGTTGATTTCAGTTTTTTTTTTTTCTCCATTCCCTGATAGTCAGGGGTCCTGAAATTTTTATCATTGTGTCTCAACATTAATTAGTAACAACATCCGCTTTTAGATAGCATAAAATTTAGGGGTTAATTTTTTTTGAATTTTAAAGAAACGACCCCGTCTCAATACGACCGTTATTTATAACTTGCATGGAACTTAGTGGAAAATTAATATTGGCTTTTCTTCTATATGAACGTTAGGCTATAATCAAAGATCCAAGGTCATGGTCCCATGGGTAGGGTCCATCTCAGGCAAATCATTGTCCGATAATTGGAACCCAGCCCATACTGTATAAAATCAAAGAATACATTACCCTTAGCCAATGTATGAACTCAAAATAATATGTGGCAGATCATCAGTAAAATCACTTTTTGTTTTCTCTGCACCAATATCATAGATTTCTAAAATAATTATTTTATTACTTTAAAAAGTATAAAAATTTAGTCAGTCAAAATTTGAATTCAAAATTCAAAAGTTTTGATCGTTGGATGAATAAAAAATTCGATGAAATCTCTCTCTCTCTCTCTCTCTCTCTCTCTCTCTCTCTCTCTCTCTCTCTCTCTCTCTCTCTCTCTCTCTCTCTCTCTCTCTCTCTCTCTCTCTCTCTCTCTCTCTCTCTCTCTCTCTCTCTCTGCAAATCAATGCATTATAAAGCAGTAATTAACATTAAAAACAAATCCTCAAATGAAGAAATAAATGTAGAAAAATAGTTTCCTGTAACGTTTATTGATAAGTTACAAAAAAATGCCAAAAATATATTTTCAAAATACTTCGAACCGCTGCAATTTGGTATCAAACCTACACTATATTTTATTCTATGATTCACAGATTTCTTAGAAAAAATCGCGATAAAATCTTCTTTTTTTTTTAATATGTGAATTTTTACACAAAAAAAAGATATCAAAGTATAAAATTATATTAATTAAATATAAAAATAAAATTATCCCCATTCTAAATAATTGAAAACAAAAGAACTGTTATGAAAATACTGTTTTGATTTGCAATACAGTTTTTGTGTAAACTGAATATTATTTTGATAAAAATCTACAATAAACTCTTAAAAGAAACAAAAAAAGTATCTTGTAAATTATATAAATATATAATTTTATTATATAACATTGACTTGTTATCACTATATAATATAAATCATAT
Source organism: Ecdyonurus torrentis (assembly GCA_949318235.1). Classification (NCBI taxonomy): domain Eukaryota; kingdom Metazoa; phylum Arthropoda; class Insecta; order Ephemeroptera; family Heptageniidae; genus Ecdyonurus; species Ecdyonurus torrentis. The sequence goes on from OX439136.1 coordinate 6,696,477, forward strand.
CGTAATATATAATCATATTTAAGATTCAAATTTAAGTAACGGAATTATATTATATAAAAACATAACATGGTTACGCATGAAGCCGGATTTTATAATTTGATATCAATTTACTACCGTATTTAAATTATTATTTACATACCAATAAACAAAACAAATACACTGAAAAAAAATATATTGGGAATTAAAAATGCGTAGAAATTTTGTTGAAAATATCTCTTATATTTTTGTATTGCTATTTTTTACGTGTTTAAAATAAAAATGAAATTTGTATACTTAATTTCATTTCAAACATGGGTTAAAAAAACTATAATAATTGTAATTCAAAAATAGCAAAATTTATGCTAATGTAGCATAAATTACTTTTTTTATACGTACAATGCTTTCAAATTACACTTATGTAAAACTAATAATAGTTTTTCTAGAGCCAAAGAATTATATTTTTAAACTTTAAAAAAAAAACTAATAATTTTCTTTCAGTGTAACTTCAAATCTTGTTTTTCAATGTCTATTATTTACGTATTTCTTTTGTTGATTCAAAATAAATTTTAACAAGCTCACATAGTATATTATACCATTGCAAAATTTTATTCATATACAAAAAAACATTCTATATAAAAACTCTTTATAAAAGGAATTTAAGTAGATTAAAAAAAAAAAAGGATTATTATGTTGACAAAAAATTTCCTATTTTATTGTACTAAAAATTTACTAGAAAGAACATGGAAAATGTTTTAGGAAAAATTCCTCTTCATCATATATATATATATAAAAAAAAAAATGTATACAAAAAAAATATATTTGTTACAATATTAACACCTTTGAGTACATGTAATAATAGATCGATAAATGTTTTTATCCTTTTTATAAGAGTTTATATATTTATAAGGATTCATATATCTTTTGAGACTCCCTGTATTACTGTCACTAATATATAATTTAAGTTATGTAAAAAAAAAAAAAAAAAAAATCGTACGGGTACATTGACTGGAATTAGTATTGATTTTTCATTTACAAGAAAGTCTATATCATAATATGATATTAGGGGCTGTAAGCTGCAACCTCTATAGTTAAACCTTAGTTATCTTTTTTTAATTGTTGCAACAATCAAAATCACAACTTAACTACGGTTTAACTAGTTAGTTAGCGTCGCAGCTTACAGGGGTAGGTGTTCTTAAAAATTGCCATGCTATTATACAATAATACACAATGACATAATATTTTATTTATTGTTTTACGACACAGAAAATATAAATTGCGTACCGTAGCGTTGGGGTAACTTTAGACTCGGGGTGTAACTTTGGACCAGTTTTTAAATTGCTTTAATTTTTAAACTCTTTTAGTTTGAATGATAATACCAAATTTGCTTATAGTTTTTAGAAATTTGGGTATAATATTGTTTTAACTGGAAGAGTTTCACAGTTAAAGCATTTTAAAAAATGGTCCAAAGCTATACACACCCCTGGTCTAAAATTTACCCTATACGCTACGGTAATTTATGCTGTAATTTTATGTTCCTAGCATAAATGTTGCTAAATTGGTATATAAATAATTATGCTGTATAAGGTAATATTTATGATTTGTATAAATAATATGAACTATAAAATACATTATGCTGCGTACTAAACTGAACAAATTTTGCTGAAAATTAGCTATAGCATTGGTAACGTATTTTTGTTCTTGGCATAATGCATTCTATATGGAAATATAATAGACGTATTGCTCTATGGTATATAATGCAATGTAGAATGTAATTTTATAGCAGTATCAATAATCACTAAAACATAAATTGTTATTCTATATTGTCTTATCAAAATACCTCGTGTGTGCTTATGGAGTATTATAATATAGTACGTAAGTCATATTGTTCATATCGGGCAATGTGTGTACATATGCATATCTCAGTGTTTTTATAACGTTAAAGTAATACAAGTATAGACTATATAATACATAATATAGATAATAATAGATATATATGATATAGATATAATATGATTACATAATTTCTTGATGGTTCTAATGACACATGGAATCATATGCATGACAGTTTTGAAGAAAAGAAATAATTAGTTTTTTTTTTCTTTCTTTCTTTTTTTTTTTTTTTTTTTTTTTTTTTTTTCTTTCAATTTTTGCAGCATATACACACGGACAAAAATAAATACGTAATAATTATGCTAACTAATTTTCAGTACAATTTATTCAATAAAAAATAAGTTATGCTACGGTATATAGGTACATCATAATATGTTACATATATAGCATAAAATTATGTTACAGCATAATTAATTATATTCTAATTTAGCATTTATTTTGCTATAATGACATAAATACAGCATCAATTAATTTATTCTTTCTGTTTATTTATGATCTGATAGAGCTTCATACTTATTTATTTACTAATTTGATATTTTTCATATGTATTTTTATAAGCAATTTTACTATTTTTCAATATAATTTTTGAACATTGATATCCTGATCATCTTACGATTAAACTTTTACTATGTTTTAAAAGTTTTGGCAAACTAAATATGTCGCCTCTTTAAGAAAATAATCTGGAAGATACTTAGAGTACTCAAAGAAGAAGAAAAAAAATGTACAAATTAATGGAAAAGTAGTATAACTTAAGGAAGCCGCTCCAATCCTTTCTATCAAACTCTTATTAACCTTTTCCTTTCTACATCCTTTCATCCCTCAAAGGTTAGATCAGGTTTAACGTGGGCGTTTGCGCCTTTCCTGGCTATATAAATGTATAATATCACTGCTCAACGTTCATCTCGAATACAAAAGAGATAAAGTACAGTATGAAAAAAAAAATCTTTCAGATAATACTTTTATTAGCACCAAAAAAAAAAAATGTAGAAATTAAAAAAAAAATTAAAAAAAAAAAGTTCTTTTATATTATAGGAAATGCAATTTTTTATTTTAAGACCTAATTTTAAGGAGCATATTGTGATACCATCTATTATATGAATAAAATTCGAAAACACTTTCAATATAAATAAGTTTTACGTGTTCAATAATTAAAAATGTTAATTATCCGTTAAAATACTGCATTTCAGACATTACACAACATATTATTATGTCGTTGTTTTCCCTCTAAACTAATTTACATATTATATACCACGTGTGTTTGAAAAATAAAATCGGTACACAAAATTGAGACAAGAAAATGTATTTTGACTGTTAAAATTCTCTAAAGAATACATTTATGTATTGAAAATTGTTTTATACTATACACGTATATATATATATTTTTTTAGTGCCTATGGGGTCTTTTGATTATCAGGGGATTTCTTTTTTATATATCTCAAAATTGACATGTTGTTTTTACTTAAAATGTATTTGTCATGTAACTCGTGCAAATATACAAAAACTTATATGGAATATATTAAGATTTTAATGACAAAAAAACTTTGATGTCTTACAAACAGAATATACCCTATGGAGTAAACTTGGATCGAAAAGTGGTTGTTTACCATAATATTCATAAGTTTCCAAAATTTAGACAAAAAAAAAAATTGGTGCAAAAAGGATATTATTTAATTTTTTTTATTGCTATGGAATGAAATCAAAAGTATTTTACTTTTTTTTTATCATCAAAATAGAATTTTAATTTCGAAATTAAGAACACAATTATATAAAAATATATATATAACGATTTTAAAATAGCTTCTGAATTTAAATTGACTGTTTAAAAAAAATTGTAAATTAAATTGTATAATAATATGCAAAAAGGTATCTAATATAATATACACATATTATACATTCGGAAAGAATGTTTTTAACTTTTAGTTTTATTATATATAAAATAGCAAAGAAAACTCTTAAAAAACATAGTCTAATTTAATAAAATTTATGAGGATTCTACTAATTCAAATTAAAAAATAATAAAAATAATTATTTTAAGAATTTTCAGTAGCCAGACAGCTGAAATTTTTTATAATACGTGACGAAATATATAAAAACAAATATTTAATAAGATTAAAAAAATATTTTTTAAGTAATAAAAACTAATGAAACTTCTTTTTCTGCGTCTATATAACAATGTAAAAATGGTAACAAAATGTTAATAGAATTTATTATGGTTGTCAAAAATGATCGCATTTCAAAAAAAAAAAAAAAAAAAAAAAAAATGTCATCACCTAAAATACCACCTTTGAGATTTTTCCGCAGAAGATTTACGCGCCATTTCATTTTTTTTTTCTTATATGAAAGAAATATAATAAAAAAATACTTGAAATAACTTTTGTTTATTATATAGCCTATTTTGGTTGGTGATTTTTGCCTCATTCATTAAAAATTCAACCAAAGGAAAAATATTTTTATATACAGTATAATAGCGAAAAAATAAATTCTCTTTCTTTATAATGCAGTAGCCCTTATATATTTTATTTTTATTAGAAAGGTATTTTTATTGTTCATTATAATTTCAAGGATAATATATCAACATTTTTTTTTAACTCTATATAATAATAATACTTGAAATTGTTCTTTGTATAATATTTTTAATGTATATAAAATTAAAAATTTTAAGAAAAATGACACTTAATAAAAATTTGTATATGAAATTATATATAATTTAATATTCATTATTATCTACCTACGCGAATATAAAAATGAATATTATTTTTGACAATTTTTTTTGAAGGACAAGTTATTTAAAAGTAAAGAGAATATTTTTTTCATTGTATATATACAGTATAATTTTATTTTAATTATTATTATATATAGCAAGAATTATTTTTAAAGGAAAAAGTTTTGGAAGATTTCATCTATATATATTCAATTTTTTCCTCGTTATTCTTCTCTCTCTCTCTCTCTCTCTCTATCTCTCTCTCTTTTATTTTCAATTTAATAAAATAAATTACCATGAATAAAGAAAGACAAATATCTTAAAATTAATTTTAATGCTTTATATTTAAAAAAGGAGAATAGAAAATTTGTTTATAACACTTTAATATAATGTTTATTTTTATAAAATTATAAATAAAAAAAATTAAGATAAAGATTTTAAAATAATAAAACGGTATAAGGTGGGTCTATTATTTTAATATACTATTGTTTGATATTTTTTTAAGATGGACCCAACCCAAAAAGTGTTATAATGCATAATAAATTTATTTTCATGCAATAATATTATTATTATAATTTGTCGAAAGTGTTGAAAATTTTATGTATTAAAAAAAATAATAATAAAAAAAAAGGTCAATGGTCTTTACAATGAAAATGCAGAGCTTTTAATTTAAATTAAACAAGAGAAAAAAAGGCATTGTTAATATAAAAAGGACTTAAATTTTAAGTAAGATAAAATAGTCATTGCGTATACGGTCATGGTTTAATTTTTATAAACGTAAAAAATAAAAGTAATTTTTTTTAGAAAAAAAAATTACACATGCAAATATTTTTTTTCAATTTAAAATTAAAAGTAATTTCATTTTTTGAAATTAACACACCAAAATAAGCTTAAAAACAAAATACATTAAAATATGTATATACGTATGTAATACGATATGAAATACTGCAAATTGCGTTTTAATTTCAGATTCTTTTAACTTTCATGGTATTATATTAATTTAAAAAAAAATGCAACATTAAATATGTTTGTAATTTTTTAAATAACTTCACTGAAATTTGCCATATTTTGCCATTACTGGAGCAATGTTAAATGAAATAATACAGAGCATTTATGCTTTCCTTTCAGAATATATGTGTGCGTGAAGGAATAAGAATAAAAATAAAGAATAAAGCCAGTAAAAATGGCACAAAATTATTTATGTATTATAGAAATGGGGTCTTTAATTTAATATTTTGATCTACAAAACTTATAGAATACTAATCTAAAGCAATTACAGTGTTGACGAATTAAATTTATATATATATGTACTACCTACACAATTGTATTATATAAAAATAATTTTTATATGTTTTTTTGATTTATTACTTCAAATTAAAATTTTTGAAAGGCTACAATAACTGTTATAATAATATATGGTCAATGAAAAGAAAAAGAAGAAAAAAAAATCAACAATTTTCCTAAGGTTATATTTATATGCGTGGAACACTTTTTTTTATATATATACGAAAATATATAATATAATTATTATGTGTAATTTTTATTTGCTTTTAAAAAAATTAATTTCAATTTCCAAGAAAATAGTATAGAAAGTCAACAAAAATTACAATTATAAAGAGATTATAAGTCCATATAATGTAAAAAATAGAAAACGATAATTATTGTAATCGAAAATGAAATTTATAAAAAAAGGGGGGGGGGGGAGAAATGGAATATAGCCAAAAAACAAATTCTATAATAGTCTGCCCGATTCAATACAGCAAAATGTTGTTGGGCGTAGAACAGTGGTTTTGAAATTATGAACTTTGCTTTTTTTCAGTAACTTTGCCTTGCAGTAATGGGGCCAAAAAACGAGTCTTTTCTATTTATCCATGGCTATTCAAAAATATTGCATGAGTAAAATTTTGGTGAATGTTGCAAAAATTGTACATGCAGCCTTTAAAAAAGTAACACCATGCAAGTAAAAAAAAAAAAAAAAAACTCACATTTTAACAGGACAGCCGAAAAACTGTAGCGATCTTATACTTACTATAGAACAGAGCCATTCAAAAGCGCTTTCATACATTCCTTTTTGATATTAGTAGATTCATTTATCAATTTTATTATTCTATAATATATGACATTTTGCGTATTTGAAATATATTTATTCTTTAACCAACAAAGTCAAATCTTCTAAAACACATTTAAAATGTAATAATAGTTATAAAAATTAATTGTTATATTTTTCTTTCTGTTTCAGCTTGATCGTGTATCTTCAGTAAAAATTCAGTGTTCAGATGTGATTTTATTTGAAAGTTCATTAAATAGTGGTTTACTACCTAATTTACTTCGAACCTTGTTACGTAAAAATTCTACTCCATTACGTATAACATTAGATCAATGTCAATTACGTAAACTTGGTACTGGTTTAATATCTTCATTACCAGGTTCACCAAGATTTCAATCAATATCAATAAGATCTTCATATGCACCAGCTGGATGGAGTTTAACAATTGAAGCTGGTGCATTTACTGGATTACCTTCACTAGTAGAACTTGATCTTTCTGCATCAAATATCTGGACTTTACCAAGAGATACATTATGTACTTTATCAGGATTAAGAACACTTAATTTGACATCAAATAAATTACAAGATGTTGGTCAATTGGCTAAAGGACCTGAAAGGATACCTTGTATGAATTGCAGAGAAGATGAAGGTGAGAATAATTTATTTATTTTTAATATAAGAATATAATATAATGACTAGTAATGGAACAACGGTTTTGAGGCCGACTATAAGCGATTTCGGTCACATCCACTTCCGTTTCTCCTTACTACGCATGCTCAGTAAGTCAAAACGGAAGCGGATATGAGCGAAATTGCTTATAGTCAGCTTCAAAACAGTTGTTACTTTATCAGTCAATTATATTTTGTTTTGCAAAGTGCTGAATTTTGCTTAAATGTATTCGTTGAGAGTTTTTCAAAGTAAAATTATTTTTTAAATATTTTTTACAAAATACGTATAATAAGAAGCTAAAATACTTGTTTGCAAATTAGTCACATTTTGAAGATATAAATATTCCAAACCAGAACATTATAATTAAAATTATGTTTAATACTAACTTTAATTACGAATAATTAATGACAAATTAGGCTCACATGCAACAATTCTTCTTATAAGAACCTGCCATGTGAGACATAATTTTTTTTTTTTTGCATTATAATTTTTTTAGCTAATTTTACTAAATGATTTAGACGTAATGTTTTATTATTGTTATTTAATAATTTTAATATCTCGGTACGTAAATATTTATTATTTTTATTGTTCCGCACTATAATTCAGGTATACAGTATTTATTATGTTTAATATTTATCAAAATATATGGTTATTTACATTTATTTTATTTATTTATAATATTGTTTATTTATCTCATTTGTATATATTATTTATCTCTATATAGTCTCGGCTTTCAAATTATGTAAAAATTTTATATTATGCTTTTAAATTTAAAAGGTAAACATAATTTTCATGTTTTTTTTTTTTTTTTATTATTATTTTTTCATTAAAATTTAAATATAGGACATTAAAATATGAAAACTATTTCCTAGGGTTGCGTTCTAAATAATTTATAATTACTAAAATATGAGTGACAGAGAGAGAGAGAGAGAGAGAGAGAGAGAGAGAGAGAGAGAGAGAGAGAGAGAGAGAGAGGTCATATTTCGTTCAATGCACAGAAAATATAATAAAATTTTATTAAAACTGTATATACCATACTATATAAAGTTTCTCCAATTTCAACCCCTTTCTACATAACAAAATATTCTAAAAATATAAACATACTTTTTCTTTTTCTCTATATATATACATGTATATATATATATGAAAAATTAATTTTAACAAAGTATAATAAGTTTGAAGTGTCCCCAAAAATAGTACAACGTAAAGTAAGAAATATAATATAAAATATTGAATTTTGTGACGGACTATATACCATATTACTTTATAGTAAATAAAGCGACAAAAATGTTTATTTTATTATAATTTCATGTCCCTGAACCCTTATTTTTTTTGTTTCTTTTACCCTCTCTTGCCCTTGTATTAAGTCAATGCACCTTGTTTATTTTATATATATATATAAAAAACGTAGCAAATTTTCCATCATATAAAATGTTTAACCCTTGAAAATTATACATCCCCCACCGTGGCTCACATATGTGCCATAAACCACCCAATTTTCTTCTGTTTCCCCTTTTTATTTTCATATGTTAAGCATATGCCATTTTGTATATACAATTTTTTTCCTTGAAATTTTTTTTTCAATAATGTAAATAAACTAACCTTATTTTTATTTATTCCTTGGAGTGCAATAAACCTTAGAAAATGAAGAGAGAGAGAGAGAGAGAGAGAGAGAGAGAGAATAAGTTTTTAAAATGTTTTTTTGGTGGTTTAGTTATAGGTTAGGTGTGTCATCCCCTTTTCAAAAAAAAAAAAAAATGTTGTAACCACCTACAAAAGAATTTTTTTGACTTACCGTTTCTCTTCACATTGTTTTCCTAAATCCATAACATTTTTTTCAATGAAAAGTACGTATCTATATATGTTAAGTACCGTAACTTTGTGAGCACTTAAAAAAAGAGCCCTTCACATATTATAAAAATCAACACATATGACAAAAAGAAGGGAAGGTCTTTGACATTTTTCAAAATCAGAATGTCATGCGAAAAAATTCTCAGGTGTACATACATGGTTTAAGTTTTTATTACAATTAAAAAAGAAAAGAAATAGTTTTAATTTAATTGAGTACTTAATACTAAAAATAAGTAATTAAAATTAAAAGTACTTCATGATTTTTATAATAAGTATATATAATTTTCATATACATGCAAAAATATAATGTACATTAAACATGCAATTTTTTTTGACCATAATTATTACTCAATTTAAATTATTACCTAGTAAATGCATTGTTATAAAATTATAATTTTATACATATATAAAAAGTGATTAATTTTTATGACTTATTTAAAGATATTAATCAAGAATTTTTTTAACAATAAGTACATTATATTTTTTTTCTTTATAATTAATTATAATGGTTAACAAAATTTAAAAATTAAAAAAAAAATGTATGAGTAATACTTTGTGTACTTAATAAACACTTAAAAATAAAGTTTTTGAAGTTAAAACAAATATGAAAATTTGTTAAAAAAAAAAAGTCATGCTGAGAATCACGTTAAATTTTATTTTTTAAATATTTAAAAATGTGTTGATAAATTATTTCGCAACACGCAAACAAGTACATAAATCTTAATTTTGAAAATAAATATTTTTGACACGTGTGCAAAAAAAAATAATATTTTTTTTAATGAGCATTCAATATATTTATTCTCTTTCTATCTCTGTCTCTTTCTATTCGTCGTTTCTCCATTAAATATTTTATTTTATAAGAATTAAAAAATTTGCATCAAAAATACATATATACGATACTGTTAAAAACCAAAGATATTATCGATTATATTTATTATATTCTTGATTATATTTTTCACTAGTTGCGCTATATATATATCAATAGATCAATAGGCAATATATTACATTTTATAGAAGATATATCTGAATTAGGGCAAATGCCATTGGCAAATTACGTTTTTGAGAAATTTATAGCCTGTTTATTTTCCTTAAATGAAAATGTTATTATTATGTTTTTTTGCTCTATAATTTTATATTGAAAAACAATAATAATGCATCTAGAAGAAATTTGATTTATTATACTAAAAAATATTTATATGATTTAAAAATTAGAAAATAATAGTCTTTAAGATATACATTTAATTAATATTAATCAAAATATTCAAAATGAATTCAATTTAAAAGCTTTTTTTTTTACATTTTTTTTTCAATGTTTTGTCACTATTTTATGTTTTGGGAAAAAACAAAATATTGGTGTCGTTTGATATAGTGAAAATTGAGCCGTGATGTAGAATTTTTATAGTATTTTGAGTTTTAAAATAGTCATTAAATCTAAGCAAAAATTTATGTAAAACCTTAAAACCATGTGTATTTTTGAAAAGTAAAAAAGTACCGTATATGTTTAGCACTAAAAGCATTTTAGAAAAACTCTCCTTTTCTCTTTCTTTAACCACATATTGTTAAATATTTCTATGACTGTTATACAAACCCCATACTTTTTCTTGTTATATATTTTTTAATCTCATCATATATTTTTTGTTCTCTTCTTCTGTTATTTCTTTTAGATTACCTGGACTCTCGATGCCTAAGGTCATTGGAGTTGTTAGATTTAAGCCATAACGAACTAACTGCTTTACCTGACCATTTCCTCTCATCTTTGAGGTCTCTAAGAGAATTAAAAGTAGCTTGGAATCAGCTGTCTTCAGTAGGTGAAAAATGTTTAGCTGGACTTGGATCTTTACAAATTTTAGATTTAACTGGAAATAAATTAAGTTTTATACCACCTGATTGGTTAGCTGATACACCTGCATTAACTGAATTAAGATTATCTGAGAATTCTGTTGCTGTATTGGGACCTGGATTATTTACTGGTAAGTTCATTTTTATATTATATATTTATAATAATAATACGCGGTATTCATTTATTTTGCTAGAAGTTCATCATCAATTGTATGAGTATTCAATATAATATTATATTACATCAAAAAATTGTTTAAGTGACTTAAAACAATGTTAAAGCATGTATATCATTCATTTAAAAATTTCTGACCTTAGTGCAATATATTTTTCAAATAATAACAGTAATTATAATCCCGCACTGCTAAGCACTATATTTACAGGAACTTAGGGGTATCTTATACCTTTTCCTGCGCTGCCTATATATAGGGTGTATGCATTCATATAAACACCATGTTGGATCACTAAATAACATGGGCTGATATAGGAAAATAACACATTTTGTTAGCTACTTATAGCAATATTTTTGAGAGCATTGATGCTGTTAATAGATTAATTAAATTTTTCAAGTATATGCGAGAAAATAGTAATAACGAAAAAATTAGCTAATTTTCTAACGAAAATATATAGCCAAACACTATATACGTTTGATGCTGAGCAATGTTATTCATTGCACCAGTATGGCGTCGAAGCTCCATCAGTATGACGTCATGCAGATACATTCTATATGATTGGTTATATAGCACTCGCCACAGTTAAGTCCCATTGCAAACTTTATCGTTTGTATTTGACTGATATAAAATGAAAAAGATCGAAGTAATATTATATAAATTCAATACCATGAAGCCTTCATTTTTTATATATATATTATTTGTATATTATATAGCAGTATATACTTAGCAAAGAACTGCATGTGTTCACGCATTGCTAAATTCACGCAATAAACAGTTAATAATTACTTCACGAGGAGGATATTAAGTAAAATTATATAATTTAAATTTATTGAAGGGGGAAGATGAAATATATACATAGTATAATATACGTTTCCGATACACTGGTTTTCTTGCTATAGTTTTTAAAATATAAACAGAGAAGTCGCTTATATATAATAAAGATATCAATGCCACTTTCATTATACGTATATAATATATAATTTTTATTGGAAACATCTTTTTTTTTTAAATCGTATAAAAAGAATACTATAACGTAATTCATCTGGAAAAAAAAAGACAGTTGCACTGCGTGGATAATCAAATTCCATACTTACATTAACAACATAATTTATTTTATTGCAATTGAGTGTATATAAAATACTCCTAAAAATATAGTAATTTCCTGTTGTCTTAATAACACAATGAGCTTTATATTTGAAAAAAAAATGCTGTAAAAAGATGAAAAGAAAATACAAGACATCATTTTATAATAGTCTGTTTAATTTTTTTCGTTCTTTTGGTTGAGTTAATAATACAGATGTGTAAATGCCATATAACAATTTACACAAAGCACAATTATAAAAATATATAATAATAATCTTTATATAAATATATAAAATCAACCACCCATGAACAATCATGCAGCCATTTTATATTAACGTAATATACCCAATAAAAAATATTACACATATTATACACATGAAACAGAGACTATCTCTATATTATTTTAGAGCTACTAACAAGCTCTGACAGGGAAAAAAGTAATAGGGCAACCCTAAAAAAAATGAAGATCTTTTATTTGTTAATTACGTATATATACGTTTTATTATTGTATCGTTTTTATTGTTTTATTATTATTGTATATATGCGCCTGCATGCGGTACTTTTATATAATAAAAAAAAGGGGGAGAATATTATGTTTGTGTTGTTTTTTTAATCAGAAAGGATCAGAAAATATAGGTTGAAAAAACAACGAAAAAAGAGGGAATTTTTTTTTTCTGAAGAATTTTCATTTTTCTTGAAACAATAAATATAAAAAAAATACTATATCGGTAGATCTATTATTCTATAAACTCAAAAACGAAAGTTCTATAAATCTATATGTATTTTTTTTTTTTTTTTTTTTTTAGACTCATACTTTTTTTTTTTTTTTTTTTTTTTATAGAAGTACAAATTGCATAATGCCAACTTCATTTTATTTTTAAGACTTACGAAGTCTTTACGTTCATTCGCAATATATATCTGCATATCCGATACTATTATATATCTTACAAAAATGAGTATGAATTTCATCAAATATACGAGTACAATATATTATCATGTTTAGATTAAAATACGTATACTTTTTCCACCCCAGACCGGACGTATTTTGAGTTTTATATGATAATTTTTAGGAAAATAAAATTAAAATGAGGTGGCATTAAATTCATCTCTGCACTATAATGTATGAAAATTGTTACAAATATTTTCAAAAGATATAACACACTCATTTTTATTAGCGCAATTTCGCAACTTATTTTATTTTATAATAAATTTTTGTAAGGAAATGAATTAAAATAAACCCCCATAAAGAACAAGAGTTCTTATATATGTACATAGCTAGGTATAGCATATAAAGTACCATTTCTAATTACCGTCATTTTATGACAAAACTTGTACACCGTGTCGCAATAATATATATAAAGAAAATGTAATTTCTAAAATATATATGTGTGTGTGTGTCTGAGTGTAGTTTCCTTCAGCTCTATGAAACAGTATAAAGGTAATAAACTTTATTTTTCAAAGTGCAATTTATTTTAAAAGTAATAAAAACTTTTATATAAGAAAATAAAATCATGAATATCATGGTTTATACTGTTTAATATTATTCTTATTCATTATTAGTTAATTAGTTTTTGTTTTAAAATAAAGTAATTATAATATGTATAAGTGTTGAATGCAAAGGAGAAGAAATATTTTTGAGTAACACATTGTTTATATTATATGAATATATCAGAGAGATGGGGATTTTTGCGTATGTAGTATGTTTATGTATAAGGAATATGGGAGAGAGAGAGAGAGAAAGAGAGAGAGAGAGAGAGAGAGAGAGAGAGAGAGAGAGAGAGAGAGAGAGAGAGACTTCTCTTTTATAAATTACATTTCATGCTTTTTTTTTTTTTTTTTTTTTCGTGCTTGGAAACATAAGTTACATCATTATCCCAGACGATATATTTGAAGATATTGCAAATAAATGCATTTTTTTTTGTGGGGGAAGGTAAACAAATCTCAATTATGTCCATCAATAGAAAAAAACTTGCTTTTTTTCCCAATAGGATGGCAAGAAAAGTTAATAAATATTTATGTTATTTTCATAATAATTCATTTCATACCGCACTATAAAATTGGCAATATATAGGTTACATAGGGTCCCTCTAAAAATGGTGCATTTACTTTAGTTACGAATACTAACTTATTTAAGATAAATACTTTTATTATGAGTATTATAACATAATGCATCTTAGCAAAATATTAAAAATAGCTTACTTCAGTTGTTTTTATTTTATTTTTTTAAGTTTTTTTAAACTTTTTTCAAGTTAAAATAGATTTGTTAATAACTTGCTAAAATGCATTATTTTAGCTATATTCATAATAACTTAAAAGTGATTATCTTAACAAGTTAGTATTCGTATAACTGAATTAATGCACCTTTTTTTAGAGTGTTACAATTTATAAACATTACACTTCTATAATATATATTACGATGATAATTTAGTTGTATGATTTTTTTTATTGATTTAAAATTATACTGGGCAAATATTAAATAAATTGTTATAAATATTGAACTTGTTTTTCTTCTATATGACGTAAGGTCGATATGATAATAATAAATTATATGACAATTTTTATCATTATTTTCTCCCTTACGATCTATTATAAAATTGAAAACATATGCCAAAAAAAAAAAAAAAATTATTTTATCAATTTAAGCATTATGATAAGACTTTGTAATAAAGGGAAGTTTTTATATTATTGACACTTAATTAGCACATCATAAAAACGTAATGAGACTTTAGTGACTTCCGCATTCACTTTGGTATATAATAGCCTTTAGGGATATTTTTATTTTTAATTCGTGCTATTTTTGAATGTCATAAATTAATTATCATGTCTGGATATAATGACAATAAAGAGAGCTTTTGTTATTTTTGTTGTCATTTTTATATTTTTACGATCGAGAGAGTGAGTGAACGCAAAAGAGCGCACGAGACAGACGCAAGTTATATAAATACCTTCTGTTTCATGTTGCAGCTTCTGTCTGTTTCAATAATCATCACGTGCACATTTTGTACTCTCTCTATTGTGAAAGATGTTCGGTCTGGGAGCATTATATTTATAGCATTGTACAGTAAATGCGAGGATTGGATGTACGAGCTTGAGTTTTATAGCCTTTGAAAAGAACTTTTTAAGAATTTTTTACAGCAATATAATAATATATATTTATAGAAGAAATGCAAAATGGGAATTGCTTTTTCCTATAGGGTGTATTCGCATGGGGTCATACTGAATGTGCTCCGACGCCATGCTGGAGCAATGAATAACATTGTTCGCATAAGACAAACGTGGTTTTTGGCTATTTTCTTTGGAAAATTAACTAATTTTTGTTTCATTATTTTGGCATATATACTTGAAAAACTAATTTAACCTGGTATACCAGCATCAATGCACTCAAAAATATTACAAGTATTTTTGAACAGCCAAAAATGTGTCATTTTCCATACCGGATCATGTTATTTAGCACTCACATATGACATTGGCTTTTATTTGAACGTAACCAACTTATGCGATTTGATATAGAATCAGGACCTTTTTTGCTAGCAAGTTGCTTTGGCTATAGAATGGGGCCCATTGGTGGGCTTTATGAATTGGTCTCTAAATTTCTTTACTTATTACGCATTGCAAGACCTAATTTTTTCTCTTTTAACTTCTAAAAGAATAACAATTTAAATGAAGAATACTTTACAATTAAGGAAAATTAAAATTACAACAATTTTTGAGTATTTCGTTTCTTTATACATAGGTATATTATATATAAATGTTATATTTTATTCTTATTATGTTTCAGGTTTAACTCAATTACTGCTACTTGATTTGTCTCACAATGAACTAAGCCCTGGTGCTGTTGGTCTTAACCGTGACACATTCCGCGGTCTAGTACGCTTAGTTGTGCTTGACCTTACCGGTAATAAACTAACAAGACTTGAACCTACCGTCTTCAGAGATCTTTACTCACTACAGGTAAGGACATGAGTTCGAATCCTACTTGATGCATTCTTTTTATATATAGCTAAATTTTGTTAATATTTATCAATTTCATTTCACGTTTCTATTGTCCATTAATTTTACATTTTAATTATTATTATATTATTGCAAAGAAACAAAACGTTTAAAAAAACGTTAACAAAAATGACCATAACAACTTACAGATTGTTATAGAAATTGAATAGATAATTAGCATCCTTATCATTAATCAAAAAACACTAAAAAATTTATCAAGAAATAGTTTTTTTTTTCTTCTATAATAATAAAAAGATTAAAGGAACCGTACAAATATTATATAAAGAAAAACCTAAAGTGAGTAAACGTTATTATGTATATTTTGATATTTTATAATAGTAACTGTAACAAAATATAAAAACATAAAATATACAAACACACACCTATATATAATAGGAAGAAGAAGGAGAAAAAAAATAGCTTTAATGCTTGCTCATGATGAGCATATATCTTTTATACTTTTTTTTACCTATGGACCACTCATCTCTTAACCTATCATAACTAACGCCTTCTACTTCACTATTCTCTCTCTCTCTCTCTCTCTCTCTCTCTCTCTCTCTCTCTCTCTCTCTCTCTCTCTCTCTCTCTCTCTCCGTCCTAAATTCCATCAACAACAACACAAAACTAATCATTCTTTTTTTTTCTTCTCTTCTCAAGTCCACCCATTTCTGACCACATTTGAACTTTGACCCTTAAAACGCGTTAAGCCTTTTAACGCACCAAACAACTTTATAATATAAAAAATTAGTTTAAAACCAAATTAAAATAAAAAAAAAGTTAAAAGAAAATATATAACTAATATATAAAGGTAATCTTGTTAAGAAAGAAAGAATAGTGTATAAGAGAGAGAGAGAGAGAGAGAGAGAGAGAGAGAGAGAGCGATCTTTTTAACCAGTAGTTGACACCTCCATTTATTATTCAATCATTTTATATAAAATTAAATATTATAAATGGGAGTGATTTTTTTGTTAATTGCTATAGACGACTTTGAGGTCATTTTTTAAAAATCTTTTTGCATAATATAATGAATGATTATAATGAAAACGGCATCCTTTTTTCAAAAATCTTTTTTTTTTTTAATTTGTACTTGTCCTCGGCAATTAGATTATATTTAAATTTTATTTTTAATTAATTATTATATGTATAACATATTATACTATATTTATCATTATGGCAGATTTTATTATACTGTTATAATAAGAATAATTAAATAGAATAATTAATAAAAGAAAAAAAAGAAACAAAATTACGGTTCACTTCAGATTTTTTTATTATTATTTTTTTCATAATAGGAAATCGGTAATTTAATCCTTTTTTTTTTTTTTTTTTTAATATTTATATAATGTGAACGGTGGAAAAAAAAGTGTCTGGTGGCATATTTTTGGGTTTGATATCACTTTTTTTCGTAAGATATTAGACTACCTGCGGTGAAAAAAAAAAGAAGAAGAAGAACCATAAAGCGTAAACTACTCAAAAATATGTTGTTTATATCGCACTGTGCAAAAATCTGTAAATCCTTTTTCATTTTCTTTCAAAAAACGTAGAAAAATAGAAATATTTTATTGGATAAGGCATGCATGTAGAGATACATTTGTCTCTCTCTCTCTCTCTATCTCTCTCTCTCTTTCAATTCCATGAAGAATTTTGACATTTTTCAAGTTAGAAGAAATAGAGATTTAAAAAATTAAACCACATATATAATTAATGTGACAACACTGTAAAATAATTAAATATGACAACACTGTATGAAAAAAACAAATAAAATAAAATTCTGATAAAAACAAGAAAATCTATTAGATAATATTAAGATAAGCATATTCATCACAAACATAAAATATAATTTAAAACGAACAAAAATTAATGAAGAAAATTTCATTTTTATTAGAAAAAAATATATCATAAAATAAAAATTTCACGGTGAAAGAAAACAGTAGTTTTTCTTTTCTTTGTTTTTTATAAAAGTTAATTGTACATCTGCCGTTTTGTAAATAAGAATTTTCATTTCTAAAACAAGCTACCTTTAATCAAGAATATAACAGACAACCTTTTTTTTATTGCTAAAAATACCTAAGCAAAAAAAAAAAAAAAAAAAAAAAAAAGGCGCATCCCTATATTTTAAAAAACATATTATATTTTGTTAATCACGTTAATAACTTTTCATTAATTGGTTTTTATTTATCATTGCAGTTAATATTTAACCAAAGAAAAATTAAACAAACATTTGTAATATTTAATTTGATTTGTTAACCGTAAACGAGAGAGGAGAAGGAAAATATGAAAAAATTATAACAAGTCTTGTTAAAAAAAAAAAAAATGACTTTAACAAAAATTGAGACTGTTTTCTTTTAGCAGGTTGATAATATATAAAAAAAATGGTAATGTTATGAGTTTGGTAAAAAAAAATGCCTTTAGGTCAGAGAAAAAGAGAGAGAGAGAGAGATAACCTGCTTGAGATGAATGTTATAGTAAAAAAGGGCCTCTGCACTGTATTATTATATTATGTATATATATTTTTCTCGTGTGTGTGTGTATATATATATATATAGATGGAACGAAAGAACTATAAAGAATGATTTTTTAGCTTGGACCCAAGCTATTAGATACCAACAAAAAAAAATACACACATTTTTTTTTTTTTTTTTTTTTTTTAACTTGCGGCTAAAAAATATTTCTTCGTGAGTTTTTCTCCTTAGCCAGCTAGCACTTTGCACGTCACCACATAGGTAAACATTTGGGAGTTTTTTATTTCAACAGTATGGTAATAAAATATAAATTTTCTATCCATGATATTTTATAATAATATATAAGAAAAAAATAAAAATACAAGATAAAAATATTCATTCATTATTTTTATCAAAGAATTTGGCAAATTTAGATATGATTATTTAAATTATATATTTTCTTAAATAGTTTTATAGTAATTTTGAATGTTTTTTATTGGCAAACAAAAATATGTGTAAAATAAAAATGGTTTAAAAGTTGTGAAAGTATGCACGTCATTCAAATAACTCCTACTCGTGTCTGTTGGGGTAGTTGTATGAAAATGCCAGCTAGAAAAGTACCAAAATACATTATCCAGAGGATAAATAAACGTCAATTTTGTTCCTTTTCATGAAGAAATACTTCTATATAATTTTATTATGTTCTTTTTGAACTCATTTGAACTTAAAAAGCAATAACAGTTAATGAGTAGATATATAGTTTTATTAATTTGAAAAAAAGTAACATTTTTCTTGACTAGTTAATGTTATCTAATGCTCAATTATGGCATCGAAGCGCAAGCTTAAAGCCATAGACCACATAAAACAACATGCTTTTTAATAAATAAACACGAAATGGGATATTCAAAACTGATAATTTTTACCAGAATGCCCCACGAGAGAGCCTGAAAAAACTGTAAAGTATGCAATTTGGGTAAAAATTCGTTTATGACGTCAGAAAACATGCAAAAATTAGTATGAAAATGTTGTGCGGGTTGCATTAATTGAAATTTCTGATCACTGCTACGGAGGGTTTTTGAGACAAACTAATGTTATTTATGTAATTCCCATCAAGTGTTTTGTGATATAAATGCTTATGTTTTTCTCTGGTCTATTCCTTTAAAACAAATGAGGAAAACCACCTAATTGTTTACTATACCCCCATCATTACCTGTAATAAGCATTGTCCATTAAAACTACTGCATGTGTATACCCGTGTTTGGAACTTTATAAAACTCATTGTTATTTATATAGCTAAAATTTTGTTGACATAAATTGTTTTGAAAAGATGTATGATTTTCAAATGTAATTTTTGCTAGTTGTAACAACATAAAGACTTTATTCTTAATCACTAATTATTTTACTGTACAATGTTAATGTTGGACGTAAATAAAATTAAAATTTATGGGTATATATATATATATATATATATATATATATATATATATATATATATATATATATATATATATATATATATATATATATATATATATATATATATATATATATATATATATATATATATACAACTTATTTTCTTTAAAGTAAAAATAGTCTCTTAACGAGTACCAATTACCAATTTTCTTTTCAAAAAATGTCTATAATAGATCCATAATTTTGTTTTCTTTAACATAAAAAATTATAAATACTATACGTCAATTAACGAAAAAATTATTGGATAAAAAAATATATAATTTTATAAAATATAATTTATGTAAATAAATTATTAAAAGTTATTATTTATAATTAATTTGCATTAGAGATGACGAAAAAAAATATATATAAAAAGAATTTTGTATACTTTAAAACTAACGACAACGATTTTTTATTTTAAACATAATTTTAGCACTTTTTTTTTTTTTTTTTTTTTTTTTACTCTGTAGTCGTCTTTCTTTTTTTGATTATATATAAAATGTATAAGATTTATTTTTAACTACATCCTTTATATGTTTTATAAACCTCTCTCACTCTCTCACTTTATTACATATAAAATTACGTCAATGAAATTCGATCGAATCAATTTTATTACCTTATCTTGTATTATATACAATATAATATAATAAAAATAAAATACTATTTTTTATTATCATTTTTTTTTTTCGGGTACAGAAAATAAATTATCACCGCGACTTTATACCTTAAGTTATTTAAACACCTTGGTTGTGTAGTTTTTTTTTTTTTTTTTTTTTTTTTTCAAATTTACAAAACGCGTGAATGGCGTTAGCTATATAAAAATATAACTACAGACAATAAATTTTCTTTTAATCACGATAGAAAAAAATAAAGAGAAGAGAAAAATATAAAAAAAAGACCACCTTTTTTTATTTATATATTTTTATTTATATTTATATATTTGATCAAATAAGAATTAGAAAGTATTAAAATATAATTCCCACATTTATTTATTTTTTTTTATTATCAATTTAAATCATTTGTTTTCATATATTTTTATAATCCTAAATCTTATTTATTTTAATCCGTTTACAAAGAAATTTCTCACACTTTTCTTTAAAAAAAAAAGTATACTGTCCAACTATTAAAAGAATGATATATTTATATTATCTGGATCAGTAAACAATGATTTAAATATTTGATAAATTTATTTGGTTTTATGGAAGTATATCGAATATTTAGACTTTTTGAAAACGTATCTCAGTAGATAATAGAGGTTATCGGTGTGGAAAAGTTCAGAATCCTCTAAATTCTTATCCTTTAGCATTGCAAAATCATATTTTTAGCATTTTATGAAACAAACTATTGGAAATTACGGAAATATTTAAAATCTTTATTGCACAATATACTTTTACGTGTTTTAAACTTCAAAGAAAATTTCAAGAATTTGTCATCACCGATAACCTCCATTAAGGTTTAAAAAAATTGCTAATAAGTAAATTAACTAAAAACAATAAAACATTAAATAATAAGTAATTAAGTAAATCATATCGTATATACAACTTACGCGCGATTAAAAAAAAAAAAGCAATTGTAAATCTATATTTACTTTTTTCAACATTGCATTCTGCTTTTAGTCTCTTATACTGCATATCATATTCTATCATTTACAAATAATATCTCGCATACATAATACATTTTTTTTCTCAGGAATTTCCTTGTAATTATTGTTAACTATAGTTAAGTTCTTTTGAATATAATTAAATTATAGCTATGATCATTATCTATAATAAGTGTATAGTTTTGCAACATTTATATTTAAGGGTTTCCATAATACATATTTTCAATTCATAGCTCTGAAAATTGAAAGAGCAAGAAAAAATAAAGAAACTGATTTTTGTGAAAAATGTCAATATATATATTTAACTGATCCAATAAATAATTTCCAATCATAAAAATAGGCGTAACCATTCTATGATGGTTCAACTATATATTTGTTTCTTTTATATAATATTATGTTATGTAATATATATATTTTTTCTCTTTATTTAAATTATAATTTATAGTTTAATGTAATTTAAAGATTTTAATCTAATAACTCTACAAGTTGTAAATTATTTTTTATTGTATAGAGAGAATTGAAAGTTTGTTTTTTTATGGACTTTTGCTAAATTATTATTTTGAAATATCAGTAAAAAAAAATATATATATCCTTCAATAAATTTTTAATTATTTATAGAAACTTTTTCTCTTTAAATATATAAAACAAAGAAACAGGTTAACAAGTTTTTAATTAATTTTTATATTATTTTTTAATATAATAACTAAATTTTTATATATATATAGTAAATTAAAAATAAACATTATATTACTTTTGATTAATTCTATGTAGAAAAAATATATTATATAATTTTTTTAATAATAGTAATTAATTGATATATCATACATTTTTCATCAGTTTTATGTATACTTTGTATTATATAATAATTTTTTAAGCTTAAAAAATTCCGTTTTAAACGCTTAAATTTTAATGTTTTTCACAGACTTGTTTGAGTTTGATAATATTTAAAATAATGAGGGCTGATATTGATTAGCGTGTTCATTACCTCTGTCTTTTAAGTGTTATTTTATCATCATTTTTGCTGCTAATTGCAAAAAAACAAAATAAATAAAAAAGATAAAACGTCGTTATAAGTGACAGTAATATTTTGTACACATATACACTGCATGAAAAATATAAAGTTGCATTTCATTACTTTAAATTCATATTCATATAGGGACTTATAAACTTACCCTTTTTATATAAATATCAGGTATTTTGATATGGCAATAGAATAAAATATTGTATCATATTGTGGGTACATAACTTTAAAAAAAAAAAAAAAAAAAATCTTTTCTTCAATTGTATATTATGTATTGTAACTGTCCAATTTTTAATTAACATGAATTATGAATTATATTTACATAAAATGAAAAATGAAAAATGTCCATCAATTTTAACATTAAAATTTTTCATTGCAACAAAATACATTTTAAAAATATAAATTGCATTTTTCTTAATTTTAAATATATAATATCATGAATAAATTATATAATATAGATTTTATTTTCGCTGAAGCAAACGAGCTGTAACGGAAATTGCTATATTTTTAAATACAATAAAAATAAATTAAAAATAACCTTCTTAAAAAAAAAAAAAGTTTAACAATGTTAAATCTTCCTGATTTTCATAATAAGCTAATCTTATTAAAAATCGACATGTAATCTAGTTATAAGAAGAGTGTTTTTTTTTATATGTAGCACATCTGTTGTTTGGTTTCTAGGCATTGTTAAAAAAAAAAAAAAAAAAAACTTTAAACCACGTCAGCAGTGGATCCTATATATCAACACCTATTTAACACTCGTTATAACAATATGGAAAATAAATTATAAAGGGCCGATCTAACCACAATTGCAAAAGGAAAAAATTGCTCTAAAAGCATACTAAAAATTGGATCTATTTTGGCAGTATCTTTTTGTGTGTGTTATAAATCTTGTGAGAAAGTATTAAAATATCTTATTAAATTAATACAATGATACATTGCAATTACCAAATAAATAGAATACAATAAATAATAATATATTTAAATTACCAATTTAAATTATTCAACAATAAAATATATAATATTGCTCGAGGAAATAAAAATTTGACAATAAGTATATCAAAACTATACTGAAACTTTAATAAATATTCCATAATTTAATATACGTACATTTAAATTTCTTTTTTCTAAAAGGGTTGAAAGAGTAATGAATAATATATATTATATACCTTGAAAAATAAGGTGTAAATCATTCACAACCGACCCTATATCTTTATATTATATAAACTATGTAACATATGTGTAGCAGACTAGTATATTAAAATATTGAAATTTAATCTTTATAAAAATATATTTTTATTTTATCTGTTCACAGGTGTTACGTTTAGCAGGCAACCAGTTGCTCTCAATATCTGAGGGTACTTTCACATCCCTTGGTAATCTACATGCTTTAGAATTAGCTGGAAATCAACTAAATGATCTACCACCACAAATACTTGGACCATTACGTGCATTAAGACGTCTTAGTTTATCACAAAACCATCTGGAATCGTTACAAAATAATGCATTTACCAACTGTTCAGATTTACGTGAATTAGAATTATCAAATAATAAATTTGAATTTATAAATAACGAATTACTTATGACATTACCAAGATTAGAATCATTAGATATATCATATAATCATTTAAATAAATTACCAAATTTTTCATCATCATTAATATCATTACAAATATTAAGAATTGGTCATAATCATATATCACATATTATACGTGAAAATTTATCTAAATTAATTGGTTTACGTATGCTAGATTTATCTGGTAATGGTTTAACTATGATTGAACCTGGTTCATTAAATAAAAATATTAAATTAGAAGCATTAAGATTAGATAATAATGCATTAACAGCATTAGATGAAGCATTAATGGGAGCACCTGAAAGTCTATTAGTTGTAAATGCATCTGATAACCAGTTACAACATTTTGACTTTGCACTATTACCTGGTAAGTGTGAAATTTTAATTTGTTTTTTCTATATATATTTCAACTAAAATAAGAATTATAACGGAAGTTACCCTTTTATTTTAATTTCTAATTAAGTTATAAGAATGAAATTTGATATATATGTGTATTAATATTAACATGATAAGGTACCAAATTTTGGTATTGATCTGTTTCATAGAAACTGTAAAAATGGGGTATTTCCGGTGTAATACCTTATTTTAGATGGGGTATATTATGAATAATATATATTCAAAATACATGTTTGCTTATATGTATCCTGTCAATCAAATTTTTAATTTTTTTTTTACATCATGTATATACGTTACGTATATTATAAATAACTGTCAAAATTAACATAAAATAATAATAAATCAGCATTTTTTTTAAAGCTATCACTATTTTAAATGATCACTAGTCATCGATTTTTTTGAATACAAAAAAGTATATTGGAAAAAATATATATATTTTAATTTTTTTGATATATTCTATAGTGTTGAAAATATAAATATGCCTTATTTTTTTATATAAATTTTATATTATACATATATTTATTCAATATAAGAAAAATTTGAAAATTAAATATTTTTACATAAAATCTATTTTGCATATCATATATTATATAGTGATTAAAGATAAACTTGTTTTATATATTTAAAAAAAAATAGATACATTGAAAAGTCTAATTATGTAAAAAAAAAAAAAAATGTTACATTTTTTTTTGTAGCTTAATTCGATCGATATGTATATTTATAGTATTTAATACGTTTGTTTATGACTTTATTTTTCATATAAAAAAGTAGATTATTATAATATTATAGCTCTCAATTTATTATTTCTAAGCTCAAATGGATTACATATTTAAAAATTGTTATTTATTTTGGATATATTTTAACGTAATGCTTTTGTATAAAAAAATGCGTACATTTTTATTTTAGAATTTACATATTATATAAGTATCTAACTTATTTAAATTCAAAATGAGAAGACGGGAAAATAAAACCTATATAAGAACTTTTTTTGACTATAAACAGTATACACCCACTACTCAAATTTGAAACAATGACGCCTATTTTAACCGGAAATACATGCTATTCTTATCCAGTCAGTATATAGTTGATGACGCAGATTCAGTTTTCCGTGTCATGATATTAATTTTATATATACAAAAGAAACATTAATTTTATGAGAGATTTTTTGTCGTCTCTTTTTCATTATATAATAATTAATATTAAAACATAAAATGTTTATATACTCGTTTTTGAAAATTGATATTACATTATTAATGAAGAAAAAGTAATTAACAATATCACTTTTTTCCCCCTCTCCATATATATTAAAAATTATACCTTATACGCAGAAAATTTATAGAATGACAAATTATATCTCGCAGAAAAAAGACAAAAAAAAATGTAATGATATTAATAGTTAGTGACAGTGTATAAACGTCTAAAAATTTTCGTTGACAAATTAAAGTTAGCGGCTGCCTATATAAATTATATAATGCTTGGGTGCTTACTTAACTTCTTCATGTGCTTAATTTTGGCGTCACGCCGATATATTTCTATATTACTCATGCGATTCTTGTATAGCTGCTGCTGCTGTTGTTGAAAAGAAACGTTCAACATTAATTTTCTTAAATGTTAGCTTTCAATTTTTCTCTCTCTTATATAATAACCTTCTAAAATATACCTTATTTTGTTTTGCATATTTATTATTAATTAACTATATATTATACCTTTTTATGTTTTTAAATATATAAAGAAAAATTATATTTTATTTTTTTCTGAAAACACGATTGAAAGTTTATAATATAGCTTTATTTTTAATTCTTTTTAATGTTTATACTAAAATTTAATAATCTTTACACTTGAAATAAATATACGATAATTTGAGAGAGAGAGAGAGAGAGAGAGAGAGAGAGAGAGAGAGAGAGAGAGAGAGAGAGAGATCTATTTCGTGTAATTTATTTATCAATATCAAAAAAAAATATTATTTTATATATTTTTTCTATTTGTTTATTTCTTTGAATAATTGCTGATTTATCAATAAATATATTTTTTTCAAGTTATAAAAATATTTGATATTAAAAAAATAAATGATCAAAATTTCAAAAATATATATTTTTTTGTTTTCAGATCGAGTTGAATGGTTAGATTTACATAAAAATCGTCTTGATCGTCTAAGAAATTATGGTGGCCAAGGTGGTAAATCACTGAAATCATTAGATTTAAGTGAAAATTTGATTGAATCACTTGAAGCTTCTGATGTTCCTGATCAATTACAACGTCTTTATTTAAGTGACAATCGACTCTCACGTCTTGCAGCTGGTACTTTCTTAAGTAAGAAAAATCTGACGCATGTCGATCTCACGGGAAATTTGCTAGAAGGTAAGGAAGCTTTTTTTTTTTTTAAATTGTCTATTAGCACGAACTTTTTTTTTTTTTTTTTTTCTTAAGTTAACTTTATACTGCTTTAATTTAGTCTCACAAGAACCTATAATATGTTCTAGGAATAATTCTAAATTTTTGATATAATAGTTTATTATTTTGGTATATGTTTATCGTTATAAACAAAAAACTTGAATTATTAATATTTTTAATTACATTGTTTTTGTGGTAGATTTGTGTTTAATTTTTTTTTGAGCAATTAAAGTATAAAATAGTAGTGATTTTTTTCTTAGATAAAATACTAGAAAAATACATATTTTTTTGGTGAATCCCGTATTTTATAAAATTATCATACGTATTTTATTACAATTTGTTTACATATTAGTCATGAAAGCTTCAGTAAATATAGAATATAATACAAATAATAATAATAATAATTACATTAAAATTTAAAAAAGGAGAACAAATATAGATTTTTTTTTATTATTATATTATCAACTACAGACTTACCAAATTAAAAAAGTTTTTTTTTTCAATTAGTAAATATAACTGTATCATTATAATATTATGGTAAATATAATAAATACTTAAATTATAGGTATTATTATTTATTTTTTAACGTTAAACCAACAACAACAGTATAATAAAATAAATATTTATATTAATAAATAAATTGTGCGGTAAATAAAAATAATAATGACTATATATTTATCTATAGATAATTTTTTTTATTCTAATTTTGTAACGGTTTAAATTTTTTTTTTAATTTAAATTAAAAATTTAAATTAACACAAAAATGCTTTTTTTTAAAAAAAAAAAAAAATTCTTGTATGTTATATTTTTATAATATACAGATTGAATTATTTCCTCTTATTTTGATTACTTTATTATTAAAGTATGCGCTTTTTTTATGTAAGATATATTTTTTTCACTGATGTATACACATAATTAAAATTACTTTATTACAAACACAATTGCCCTATAGAGTATAATTATATAATTAAAGTTAGTGTATATACAAAAGAGAGGTTGGTGATTCTCATGATCCGCATTTCGATCTTCTTTCTTTTTATATACGTATATAATATTTCAACAAGTCAATATAATATAGTAAGAGAAATTAACAATAGAAAAATACTTCACATACATAATAGAAACAAATTGTTATGCACTAATGGAAAATAAGTTTCAATATTAGATTTTATTCGTGACTCAAAGAAGATGAGATTTCTACTCTTAATAATAATGATATAAATTGTGTAATTTTTGCAATTCAGTTCAAATTTTAAATTTAATATTTTTAAATCAACTATATGCTAGAAAATTGAGATGAGTAACATAAATTATTTTATTTATTTATTTAGGTTACTTATTTACTCATTTCTATACTGTATAGAAGTATAAGTATATGCATACATTTGTAAATATATAAATTTTTATTCTATATAATGCCTTACGGAAATACCACATGAATTTATATTATATTAATTAAAGTCAGCATATGAATGGATTGTGTTACCATATATAAGGCAAAATAAAGTAAAATTTTGCATCTTAGTGATTGTACATAAATTATAGAATAGAAAGTGGGAAACCTAAAATAAAGGCTAGTTCACATAATGAAACATTTCTTGTAATTCTTGTTAACATAATATTTTTGTCATGTGATTTTATAGCACGAAAAGAAAAAAATACACGCATTATAAATGATGCTCAATTATAGAATAACAAATAATACTTGAATTAAATTATTATATTTATGCTGTATGACATGTGCAGTATATATATATAGGATCTATGCGCATTCATGTTAAAGTCAACGTCATGTTGGATAACTCAGTAACATGGGCTGCATAGGAAAATATCTCATTTTGACAGTTTAAAAATGCTAAGAAATCTTTTTGAGAGCATTGATGTTGTTAATAGGTTGAATCAGTATCTCAAGTAGGTGAGAAAAATAAGAGTAACAAAAAATCATTCGATTTTCTAATAAAGAAAATTGCCAAAAACGAAGTTTATGCTGAGCATTGTTATTCAATACTCCTGAATGGCCTCCAAGCACATTAAATATGACGTCATGCGCATACATCCTATAGCATAACTTACGATGTGTAATGAATAAAATGCTACTTATGAAAACGGGCTATAGAATACTTATTATACGTGTTTATTTTTCATGTTAACCTCTAAATGCACATGCTTATTTAAAGGTAATGCTTTAATTTATAAATAAAAATATTATATCCATACAAAAATATATCACTGTGTGAACTACACTTTACAACACAATGAAACGTTTGATTAGCACAATACATATACATTAACATATAGAAATGTATAGTGTTATGCAAAGCACAGTTTATTATTTATTCAAAATTCCATTCATATATTTTCATTTATTAAATTAAATAGCTATTATTTTAAATATTTAACTATTACTATTTTTGTTACGTATTTTCCAAAGCTGAAATAATTTCATTAAAATTAAATATTCATATACAAAATACGAGGGTCATTCAAAAAGTTCGCGGACTACCATACAAAAATTTTAAATATCCAAAAATTAAATTTTGTAATAGAATTAGTGTTATTTTAGTAGATTGTCCCTAAATTTTCAGCTGGCTGTGTTCTTTTTTTTTTAAGCTTTATAGCCGTTTCAGTAAAGGTCCGAAAAAACGCGCTATTTTACGTTTTGTAGAACTTTGCAGAACTCTAAAATTTAGCCTAATTGCCCGATTAAAATTTTTCTTGCGTCATTTTGTTCCTTTAAAGTTAGTGCATCAATACTGTAAATATCAATTTTATATCAAAAATAAAACCCATTTAAATTGGACTCGTCCGAAAAATTCATGAAAAACAACAATGTCCATTTTTTGTCAAAATGCGGCAGCCTCTTTTCAAGTTAATTTTGTGTTCATGATTTAGACTAAACATGCAAGTTACGCACACAAAACAAAAGTTTGAAATGTACTCTTTCAAATAATGTTAAAATCAAGATGTTATTTTAAATTTGAGGTAACAATATTATGCATAATACAAAATAAGTGCAAATTTTCATGGTAACAGAAGGCTATACTTTGAAGCTTCCTTTATCACACTAAAAATTCACTTTTTTAGACTTTTAGTAGTTGAAATTAAAATATATTTTGTCCTTAATATTTGTATATAAACTGCAAATATGTATCTTTTGATGCTAAGTTTTTACAGCACATTAAACTTTACGACAAGTGCATTGATATGCACTATTTTTCATTTTCTAGGACCTTACTTCACTTAAAGTAGAATCCTGAAGTCATTTCGCATGCTTGAAGGCTGAAAATTTAACCCTGATCTATTGAAATGTGTCCCATAGTTGGCCAGTAGTTACTTTTTTTCTAGGTGGTACATTTATATGGTAGTCCGCGAACTTTTTGAATGACCCTCGTATATAAGCCGAGTTAGAATTTGCAAATGATATCATCCATATTATATAATACCATGCGTTAAATATAATATACAAAGACCCGCGTACATATAGTATGTGAACATGTGAACATTATAGTGATATTACTTTTTTTTAACTTACAATATTTATTATTCTTTCTACGCTTACAACGTTCTATATTTATTTTATTATTTATACAAGCAAAGAGAGTGAGATAGAAGAGAGAGAGAGAGAGACACGGAGACATTCGCACACTCTGTGTGGGGCGGATGTATAATGTGTTTGTTACTTTTTTTCTTTTATTCTTTTCAGTGAGAGAGATATATTTATTTTATATAATATAAAAAAATACTATTAATTTATTGTGACAACTTTATAACATCTCACTTGAACATATTATATAATAAAAATTACAAGCATCTCTTGTATTACAATTATAATGTAATCATATTACTTAATATAAATAATAATAATGTTTAATGTAAATTGAATTATATTATACAAAACATAAACAAGGAATATTATAATGTATAAAAAATAATATTTTATGTACTTTTTACTCTTGTTTATATTATATTACAATAAAAATAATGAATTATTGTAGTTGTATATTGTTTTCAAGCTATATATACATACAATTTTATTTATTTATGTGTTAGTTTATTTGTTCATACTTTTCCAATTTTTAATACGATTAACATATACCAAAATAATACAAAATAGGACGTAAAGATATAGGTTGTATGCGAATGACGTCATATTTATTGCGCTTGGAGGCCATACTGGAGTAGTGAATAACATTGCTCAGCATAGGACAAACTTCATTTAAGCCAATTTTCTTTGAGAAATCGTTTAATTTTTTGTTATTGTTATTTTGTTCACAAACTTGAGATACTAATTCAACATATTTACAGCATCAATGCTCTCAAAAATATTGCATATTTATAGTAGTTTAAAACTGGCAAAATGATTTTTTGTCCTATGCCACCCATGTTATTGAGTGATCCAACATGGCGTTGACTTTAACATGAATATATATACCCTATAGGATTGATTTTATATTAAACATAAAATAAAGTATAAATATATCGTTAAAAGAAATGAAATCACTAACGTTTTATTTTTTCTTTTTCTTATGTTCCAGAATTAGATTTATCTGCTTTACAACTTGGTGTTCCTATTCCTAATGATGAACCTCTACCAGAAATTTTACTAGCAAGAAATCCACTTCGATGTGATTGTAATATGGAATGGTTACAACGTGTTAATGGTTTAGCTGAACGTATGAGAAGACATCCTCGTGTATCAGATATATCAGCAGTTACATGTTTCTTACCACATGCAAGAGCTAATGTAGCTCCTGTTAATTTAGTACTTTTAACACCATCACAATTTTTATGTAGATATGAAACACATTGTTTTGCATTATGTCATTGTTGTGATTTTGATGCTTGTGATTGTGAAATGTCATGTCCATCTAATTGTACATGTTATCATGATCAATCATGGTCTGCAAATGTAGTAGATTGTTCAGCAAATTCACATACTGATTTACCAGAACACATTCCAATGGATGCAACACAATTATATTTAGATGGTAATGTTTTAAATGAATTAACAAGTCATGCTTTTATTGGTAAACGTCGTTTAGAAAGTTTATATTTAAATGCAAGTCGTATTAGTATGATACATAATCGTACTTTTAATGGTTTATTAACATTACATTCATTATATTTACAAGATAATTTATTAACTGAATTACAAGGTTTTGAATTTTTTGGTTTACATCAATTAAAAGAATTATATTTAGAAAATAATGCTATTATAACTATTCATAAAGAAACATTTTCTGGTTTAAATGCATTAAGACGTGTAAGTTTAAATGGTAATAGACTTGTTGATTTTGCTCCTTGGAATGTATTACCAGGACTTGAAGGTAATATACGTATGTCATTAGGTGGTAATTGGTGGAGTTGTCGTAATTGTGAAGTTATGGAACGTTTAAGTGCATGGACAGATTCAACATCACAGATGTTATGTTTAGATACTCAACATCGTCCTAATACACGTTTAAATTTATCAGTAGCTAATGCAATACATAAATGTACATTAATACATCATCAAAATAGTGCTACATCAGCTTCAATTCAACATGATGAATTTTCAGATGCATTATCAACAAGTTTACTTGCATTAGTTGGACTTGCTTTAGTAGTTATATTAGTAATTGCAATATTATCATTTGTATTTAGAAGACGTATTACAATTTGGGTTAAAAATATAATGGGACGTGATAATACAGATGAATTAGAAGAAACTGGTAAATTATATGATGCTTATATTGTATATAGTCCTAGAGATGAATTAATTGTAACTAAAGAAATAAGTACTAAATTAGAAAGTATGGGTGCATCAATGTGTTTACATCATCGTGATTTGCCAGCTTGTCATTTGTCAGCAAGTGTTGATAGTGCTGTAGATGCATCTCGTAGAACTATTCTAGTACTATCTGCTAATTTCCTTAATACAGAATGGAATGAAGCAAGTTTAAGAATTCCAATATTAGATACATTTTTAGTTAATAATAAACTAGATAATAAAAATATAACCTCAAAATTAATTATAATAATATTACCATCATTAAATTCACTATCACCTGATAGTAATGTTCCTATTACATTATGGGAACCATTACATAGATTACTAAATATTGGTAATGTATTATTATTAAGTGAAAAAAGACATTTTGGTGAAGAGCTTATTAAAGCTATGCCATCATTAAATTATTTAAAAAAAAGAAATAATAGTGATAGAAGAATTAAAATATGGAATGATGATAAAGTATATACATCATCATCTGTATATTCTTCAGCTATTTCTCCTTATTGGAGTACAACAGCTACTCATATACAACCTCAACAAGTAGGATATATGCAAACGGGTCAAGGAGGGTACCTTGCGACAGCCCAAAGTGGTTATATGAGTTCATCATCAGCTGATGGAGATGATAGTTGTTGTCAACATACAACATCTACTGATGATAATGCTGATAGTGGAGAGTCACTCTGTTATTCAACTTATTGTCAACAAACTCATGGTCCTCATAATCATGTATATAGTACTATTGATGAAAATCCTTGTAATATTAGACCGCAGTCACAACAAAGAATGTATTTTGTTTAACAAATACATTTATCATTGTAAATGTGCGTTTACATGATGTTTTAATTTATATAAATAATGAAAATATATAAAAATTCAATTTACAAGTTTCCGACTATATAGGTTTTTCGTAAAGATAGTTTCTGGTATCTATACGCAGAGACGTTAAAACGGTATAGCAAAAATAATCAAAAAATATAGTCGGCAGCTGGCTTTTTAAGAGACTTTTTTTTAACGTAATTTTTTTCACATAAATTATAAAGACTTTTTTTATTTTTATTTTTTTTTTTCTTAGAAAAAAAAATCTTAATAGTGAGTTAAAATAAATAACTCATGTAAACGCACAATATTATGACTATATGGTGTAACGCGGAGATTTACTAATGTTCAGCTAATTAAAAATATATACTCTAATTAAGCAAGTTACTTATTAAAAAAATATATATATAATCTTCGTTTAAGACTGTCACAATTATATGTATTCAATAATTTACCAAAATGACAATTCACTATTATTATATAGATAAAAATAAAAGCTTAAAGCTTTTTTTTCAATGCATTTCTCTTTTATTTTTTATTCAAAGTATATGTAATTTTTTTTTGTCTCTTCTTAATAATGCATGTTATATATAAAATAAAGTATACAAATCAAAAAAGATAATTACCTATTATGTAAATACACTACATAATGTAAATAAATATTAATTTATAATAAAATAAATAAGATTAAAAATAAATTGCATAATGTTTTTCTTTTCTTTAACCCCTCTTTTTTTTAAAGCGAAAGATAATTACTAATATAAATCCAGTAGTTTTTGGGTGTGGTAAAAAAACAAAACTCCAAGTTGACTTTTCAATACGTAATTTTCTACGCTATGTATTTTTCAAAAGTATATTATAACATAAAAGAATAATGGAATCATTTATCTTATATGTTATAGTTTCATTTTTAAAATTAGGATAAAGATCAAAGAAAAATTAGCTTAACATTATTTTTTGAAAGAATAATATAAAAATTATATTTTCTTTATGGAATAAAAAAAATAAAGTTTAGATAGGTATATAAGATAGGTTTTAATGAAAAATGAGGATTTATTTTAAAGACATTAATATAAAAAATTGTAATAATATTATAAGTAGAGATTATAATATGAAAAATGTTGAGGCAGTTTAGGAAAATAAACAAAAAAACGTTGATAACATATTAAAAATAAAAAAATGGTTACATCATATGCGAAGAAAAAGGATCAAGGATAAAATAACGTCTGAGGAAGCCAGAGAACGCAAATGGGAATTATATAAATGGTAATAGAGATAGAAGATACATTATATAATACATGGATCATAAATAAATAAACTTTAAAGTTAATACATTGAATACATATTTCAAAAAAAAAAAAGAAGAAAAAAAAAAAACAAAAAAAAAATGCGTGCATTTCATTTTATTTTTATGAATTTTTTATTGATTTTTTTTCTTATGCCAACTTTTTTTAGTGATCAACTTTTTAAATATGGACAGAAGAGATATTTGATTCAATTATATGGATTTTTTTTTCTTTAGAGGAAGTTCAGGGGTTTCAACATGGCTTCTTCAATGTTAGATAATGAGATGAACTGTTCATTGACTCACATATGATGACTCAAAGCCCTTTCCGTGTCCCCATGGTATCCCCGTAAACTTGCGCTCATCCTGCGAGATATACAACCTGCTACAACCTTTTCTATAGTAAAGCCGTATATGACGTAAAAGATACGGGAAATGTTGCATATCTCGCAGAATGATCACGAGTTTGCGGGGCTACGGAAGGGTTTTGGGTCATGATATGTGAGTTTATGAATAGGTCTTCTCATTATCTAACATTGAAGAAGCAATGTTGTAACCCCTGAACTTTCTCTTTAAACTTAATTTCCGTAATAACTGCATTTCGAATTTTTGAAATAAGTCCTAAGACAGGAAAAAAAAAACAACTTATTCTAAAGTTCAGTTTTTCAGCAGATCAGAGGATTTTCTTCAAACTATGGAGCACAAGTATAGAGTATTTTTAATCAATTTTTTAAATTTACTAAAATAAAAGGATGCAGTACAAATAACAATATAGGGTGTCCAATATATCCATTTAAAATTAGATTAAAAATAGTAAAATTATTTGAAAAGTTCTATCTCAAAAAATAAAATTAAAAAATTAAAAAATTAGGCCGTATCAGAATATGCTGTAAAAATTATCTGAGAACATATTATATACTTACATTTATGAGAATAAATGAAAGCTATTATAGTCGAAATATATTTGCATGTATAATAATCTTATAGTTTTGAAAGTTGCGTATGTATAAAACAGGGAAATTATTATTTAGAGTTTATTATATCTATAAAAATAGAGAGCAAGTGAGAAGAAGAAAAATGTGAGTGTGTACACAAAAAAAAAAAATTACAACATCTATTTTTTTTTGTAGGTCAAAATAATAATATAAAAATTACAATGGATACATAAATTTTTATGATACATAAAAATAAATATTTATTAAATTTAAGATGTTTCAAGTAGCTAATCAGTGTCACTTAAATAAATATTAAAAAATATATATATGGGGGATCTGAGTCAAGTTTTTTTTTTTTTTTTTTTTTTTTTTTTTTTGGCCTAGATAAACACCCGCGCAGGAAAAGCATGTGTACTGCGTGTAAACTAAAATGTTCTGATTTGTTTGTTTACATTTGACTAATAAAGTTTGATTCATGTATAAGCTATCAATCTTATATATAAATGTCAATAATCTTATAATATGCATGATCTTGTTGTTTACTCTAATTTGCTAATGCTAATAGGCTTGTCAATATGTTTTTTAAAATATATTGCTATAAAAATTTCTATTTTTAAAATCTTAATTTGATTTCATGTTTATATTGTTTACAGAGCTATATATAAGAGTAAATAAAACACAACGTTGTTTAAGTATCTCATTACAAATTGTTTATATTTGATTGAAAATTATTAGACTGACCTATTATATACAAAATAATAATTTAATAAAAATAAACAATTACTTATGATTTAAAAATAAGATAAATTTATTGAAAAACGTTAGTGAAAGGGTACCTGTTTGCATTATGAAATCAGCTTTATTTATTTTTTTAAATGACAGATTGAAATATTGAAAATTTTGCTAAAATTACAAAGTTGTTCAAAAAATAAAATAAATTAATGAAGAAAGAAAACAATTATATACTGCAGTAAGAATATTAAATAAAAAAAATGTTTTATTGTTTTTTTTTTTTGTTTTTTTTTTTTTCGTATTTTCTTTTGATATAATCGTTTTGTGTCATAACATGAAAAACCAAATTTTAATTAAACACATAAATTAATTAAACACACAATACGATGCTATATCACAATAAACACTCATATAAGCATAAAATTAAAAACTAATAAAATATTAAAAAAATATATCATCATAATATCACCTGCTGGTTTATAAAAATTAATTAAAATTTTTATATATATTTGCTCTAAATTTTGAGATAAGCAAACATAATTTTTTTTTCTTTCAAGTTTTATTTTTTAAGACAAGAAGCTAAAAGCAATATAACGAAATGTGAAATAAAAAAAAACAAGAATAACAGTCACTTCTATTTTTTAAAAGGATAGTGTTAGACAGGAATGTGTGATGTTCCTGTGAAACGAGCTTTAGGTCCACTGCAGGAGGTCCCTGTTTCTCTCTCTCTCTCTCTCTCTCTCTCTCTCTCTCTCTCTCTCTCTCTCTCTCTCTCTCTCTCTCTCTCTCTCTCTCTCTCTCTCTCTCACTCAAAATCCACTGAACCATAGCTTTATATTTAAGCTTATATATAATATAAAAAAACTTTTTTTTTTCTATACATATATATAAGACACCATAATCTCATATCAAAAATATAATTGATTATTGTTAAAAATATAATAGAAAGTTTAATATATGATAAAAGAATTAAGGCCATATTGAAGTATTATAATTAATTATTATATAATGTAAATACTAGTAGTTTATATTAAAGATGTCTATTTTTTTAAATGATGTTAAATATTATATAGAATTGATATTATATATAGTATAGAGTCAGGTGAAAGAGATTATTTGTAGTTTTAACACCTATAAACATCATTTTTTTTTTTTTTTTTTTTTGTATATAAATTATTATATGTCGTGTTTAAAAAAAATGTTATTTATTTATTTAAATTTTTTCTTTTGGTGTTGTGATTTTTAATTGTATTTGTCATTAGTTGTGAAAGATAAATTTTATTATATTTATTTATTTATTATATTTATATATACCTCTAATTTGCCGATGGATATTTATATATTATACTTCTCACTCATAGACAATTTAATTTAGAGCTTTACAACCGAAGTACCTAATTTTTAAATACTATTTCTCCATTTCTTTTAAAACTACTTCAAGCGGATACAGTTTAATTAACTATATGTAAAGTCAATTGTGATTAGCTAGTATAGGTTTTTAAGACGCTCTCTTATCGGTTTAGCACCCCGGATACAGCTTTTGGTGGTAATTACCTTATTTTGGCCAGTATATAACTTTCTAAAAAAAGGTAAAATTTCAAAAGTGCGTTAATATTATAATAATCATTGGAATTTTAGATAATTATAAATTAAATATATGTATCACAAAATAAATGTTATTTATCAAAACAGGACTTTTTTTTAATATTTTTTTTCCGAGCGCTTTGATGGTGGGATAAATATACTATTGCGTGTAATTTATTTCTTCTTGGAAATTGAGCTTAATATTCCTCAAGCAAAAAATTACAAAAGACGCACAAAATTAGTTACCTTACATTATATTATATCATATCTTTATATTGTACTGCGATGATTTGATAAAACTTTTAAGTCTCTTACTAAATTACGTATAAGCTGAGAAAACGAAGTGTGCATCCGGAGTTTATCATGTGATACGAAAAGATCCGTCGGTATATAATATTTACGTAGAACGCACTATTCATTTATTTAATATTAATAATTTTATTTGTTAACGAAAAAAGGTATTTAATTGAGTGTAATTACATTAGAGAGAGGGAGAGAGAGAGAGAGAGAGAGAGAGAGAGAGAGAGAGAGAGAGAGAGAGAAAATAGCGATATCTAAAACTATGTGAAAAACGAATATTTTAACATTTATAACTGATAAAATATCATTTTGATATGCCGCCGCCGCCGCCACCAACCTAATGTTTATTTAATAAATATAGTAAATAGTTATTTTAGTACATAAGATAATTAACATTAATTTCTGATATAAAAAAACGTGCAATATTTGATGTAACTATGTGAGATTTTTTTTAATTTTATTTATTTATTAATTACAGGAATCAAGCAATTAAATATTTTGCATTTTAAATTAAATTATATATAATATTTATGAGAGAAACTTAAATAAAACATAAATTTAATTTGTAAAATTATCATTTAATCGCAAAATGATTGAATTTTAAAATGTAATATCTTCTTCTTTTATTGTTTAAAATTATATATATGATAATAATATAATTTTTATGATATTGAAAAAAGAAGAGTACTGTTAAAAATACTAATTATCTTTTATGTTGTTTACAAGAAAATTAGTTGCAATGAAATCCTGAATCATGAATCATGAATAAAAAAGAAATTTGTTGGTGTGTAAGTAATAAAATAATTTAAACAAAAAATATTAAATGTTTAATTGGTTTCGATTTCGAATTAATTATTTAACTTTAATTATGGATTTTGTTGCTTGTTGAGTGGTTTAGTTTTTGTTAAGAAGTTTATATTTTATGAATTTTCAACATGGGGAAAGTTGCATATTGTCAATATATATTTTGAGGGGCAAAATTTATAACTTATATAAAATTTACTTTAAAAAAAAAAAAAAAAAAAAAATCTTATTCCGCATATATGAATGTATCAAAATAAATCTCTTTGTCCAACTACTTATAATATGTAACCTTATACAACTTTAAAACCAAAACGAACAATGTCCTCACTGAATATTTTTGAAAAACATATACAAAAATAACGTTAATTTCTTAAAAAGAAAAATACACCTGTTCACACATATTGAACTTCTTTAAGTTATTTCATTGTTCTTAAAAAACAAAATGTGTTATATATATATATATATACTGACTTTTTGTTTTATAAAAGAAGACTTTTATATATTTTTGAAACAAAATACTTGCGTTGTTATTAAAGCTAGAACAAATAAATATAAAAAAGTCTGGAGGTTAAATCACTTTACAAAAGTTAAAAATTATTTTTGAAACACTTCATTTATATATATAATATAAACGCCATTACTATACCACCATCAACTTTTGTTTATTTTTTTCACTTAAAACAAGTTTCTTCAAACACTCTGACATGATGGAATATTTTGTGTGTGTGTGTGTGTATAATGTGTGTTTCTTTTCATGATTTATTATATATATATAGTAAAAAACAAATATTACTTAAGGTATTTTTTTAACAATGATTTTTAACACATTCCTTGTACAAGCATTATGTAATTATTAAGAAGGGTATAATTATTTTGCAATATACAAAGTAGCTTTTGTATTTTAGAGACATTTCTAAATCTGCGTGTGATCCCGGTAGATGTTTATGTATAAACATCTAAACCGCTCGCATGCAGATTTAATAGTTTTATATCCATATAGGGTCGGTTTGGCTATATATAAAATTAGGTCTGCAAATGTTGACTAGCCCCTTTGGATTTATGGTCCATTTTAAGTCACACCCTCAAAAGTGGACCCAGAAATGGACCCAAAAGTGACCCTTTAGGTCTACATTGCTGACTGCCCTCAAACTGTATAGCCAATCCAACCCTGGTTCCCAATTCCCATATTTAATGCCAGATAATTTTTTAAAACAAACAGCAACTGATAATCATAAGGGATTGGATCTTCAGTTTGTCTAGTTTTTGAAATATGCATGATAAGTCACACCTGAGTTCAGATATATTCATGAATCATGAAGTTTTATTGCCAAAAATTCAAAAAAGTTTTGATAGAAGAAAACAAATTGTTTTTTGAAATTTGTAAGCTGTGCCATTTATTTGAAGTTCTTGACAGCTTTTTTCCAGTTTTTCACTGTTTTTCATTGTTTTTGTATTATTAAACTGAAAGTGAACTGATTTTGCTGTTTTTGAAAACTATTTATGCCAAAAAAATTGGACTGAATTTAGTACTGAAAATGCATTTTTTCGAAACTGAAAATCAGGTCCCTATAATATATAAGTATAATCATAAGTTTATTTCTTCAATTTAGACTTAAAATATTAATGTAAATTAGATAATAAATTAGATAAAAAGATCCAAGAATCTTAAATTTGTATTAATATTATATGAATAAAAAAAAAGAGAGGAAAAAATTGATATACTTGCACAATAAATCATAATTTAAAACATTCCATAAAAAGAAAATTACATAATTATACTTTAACAAATAAATAGAAATAATTCACCCCAATTTAAAATATACCTCAAAATGTCTAAAAAAAATCCCGAAGGTTATAAATCTCTATATATTTATAAAGTGACATTTATATAACAATATAACAAGGGATCATTACAAAAATATTTTCTCTTAAGGTAAATAAAAAAAAATACATATAGATTTGTTATATATAAATTGGAGTGATTTTCTTATATAAGAAATGTATAACTAGGTAGGGGGTCGAAATTAAGTTATTAGCATCAATAAATAACTTTGAAATGCACGAGTTCATCAAAAAATATATAAAAGATGCTCAAAGGGATATATCTTAAGGCAATATAGCATAAGGTTGATATTGAATTAATATTATATATAAATATAAACTTTATTGATTTTTATAGTAAAATGCAATGAAAACCAGATGTGTGGTCAAATAGAACAGTTTGGAGAGCCGCACGAGAGAGAGAGAGAGAGAGAGAGAGAGAGAGAGAGAGAGAGAGAGAGAGAGAGACGTAATCAAAATAATATCAAACTTTAAAATCTCATCAAAATAAAAAAATTACTCATCCAATAAAAAAAAATATTTAAGGGGATATTGACCACCATAAGGTATTATTTAAAAAAAAACTATATAGAATTATGATATAGAAATTTTATGTATATTCCAAAAGATAACACCCAAATAGAAAAAAAAAGGGTAGTTTGATTTTGTCTATTGGATAACAGTTAAAATTAAGGTAATAAAATTATAGATTATTATGAAAATATTTCGGCATTTTTTTATACTGTATTATCGTATAATAAGGAATGTTATTGACTGAAAAATAAATAAGTAATCAAATTTTATGTTACCTTTTTTTTTTTTTTTATTGAAGGAATATAAGATTAAGATACTGACTCATGCATACATGATGAAAATATTGGTGAATTTTAAGAAATGGTCATAAAATAGTATATGATTTTATTAATTCATTATTTTTAGGTAATTTAAATATAATTTATTGATGTATTTATTACTTTAATTCATTTTCTTCATAATTTATTCCACGTAAATGCTTTCATTTAATTATTGGTAAAATTTTCTGTATATAAAATTTTTGCTACCTTATTTGCTTCTCTCTCTCTCTCTCTCTCTCTCTCTCTCTCTCTCTCTCTCTCTCTCTCTCTCTCTCTCTCCCCGAAACCACAACATCAAAGAAATAATTACTTTACAACATACACTTATATACCTATCAATTTAAATAAATAATTTCAAACTTATTAAACACAACAACATATAAATTGATTGTCTTTTTATCAAATTAGTAAAAAAATAAATATCATAATTATACTCAAAGAAATATATATCATATAATTTAAATTATTATAATATTTATATATCATACCAATATAATATACAAATTTAAACAAATGCCACCCATATTGAAAAAAAATTGCCATTAGCCAAAAAATTTATGGAAAATATATTATAAAAATGCAAAATTTTCATCGCAAAAAATACCCCAAGGGTAAAAAAAAATTAAATCAAAAAAGCATATCAAAACAGAAAAAAAGGGATAAAGTTTAAATAAAATCCTACTCTGTTAAAACAAAAAAAATCTATAATTTGATGTCCTTGTTAAACAAAAGTAAATGACTGATATAACAGACATTATATAATTTTTCAACAAGTAATTAACTATATTGGGTGGTCTAATTTTTTATATATATATATATAAATAAAAAGCGAGAGAATCATATAATATTATAGAGGATGAATTTTTTAAGTAGGAGTGGCTTAAGTAAAGAATGAAAAAAAAAAAAAAAAAAAAACATTTAGTGGGGATAATTACATAGCATACTATAGTACGCGCGCACCATTTCTGTATAGCAAAGCGTGGTTTTTGTTTGGAAGGATAAAGTTACTTTTTAACAAGGTATAGAGAGAGAGAGAGAAAAAAATGATGATCAAGGCTTATATAAAACACTTTATATAATTTTTTTTTTCTTCTTCTTCTTCTTCTTCTCATCAGTTTGTTTATTATGGCTCGTTATACACTTTTCTTTTTGGCATATTTGTCAATCATTATTCTTTTTAACAAATTTTATTATATTATATACTATAAAAATAATAAAAGATTGATATTTTATAATAAGTCACTATATATATAATATAGTCTGTGGAGAATTTAGTCATCGTATATTTATTGTAAACAAAAATAGAGAAAATTTTGATGTGACTAACAAGTAAGAGCTTTATAAAGAAGAAAATAGATGAAGAGAGAGAGAGAGAGAGAGAGAGAAGACTCATGATTGTATAGTTTTAAAAAAATCTCATTTATGCGAGGTCTGTATTAGAAATCAATTACATAACAAACAGTGTATTTGAGTAAATACATAAATAAATAAATAAATAAATAAATAAATAAATAAATAAATAAATAAATAAATAAATAAATAAATAAATAAATAAATAAATAAATAAATAAATAAATAAATAAATAAATAAATAAATAAATAAATAAATAAATAAATAAATAATCGGCTTTATTAAAAAATAATGCATATAGATAAATAAAATACAAATTTTTGAAAGGGTGCACGGACAGAAAAATCTACAGGGCAAGTTGGCTTACTACAGTTTTAACAGGAAAATGTTAAAATTGTATGTGCCCTGCGCATTGATTTTCAC
Organism: Ecdyonurus torrentis; assembly: GCA_949318235.1. Taxonomy (NCBI): domain Eukaryota; kingdom Metazoa; phylum Arthropoda; class Insecta; order Ephemeroptera; family Heptageniidae; genus Ecdyonurus; species Ecdyonurus torrentis. Next base: position 6,740,257 of record OX439136.1, read on the forward strand.
AGGACTGGCATATAAAAGCAAATTATGTTATATTTTAGAGGGCGTGTATATTAATTCTTACACACCACCCTGTAACTAGATTTGTTAGAGACCTGGCTTTAATTGTTTACCTACCAAAACGTTAATTTTCTACAGTATTGAAATTATTGGGGTTATTAAATTTTACAGACCCCAGCTTCCTAACTGTTTATACGGTTGGTATATAGAATGCTACAGGACGCCGTGTTAAAATAAATAGTAAACCCTATTAAAAAGTTAAAGTGCAGGGTCTGTACAAAGTTACAGACCGGATATTAATTATAGACTTTAAAGGTTTACAGGTTACCTTTAAGATTTTACAGGACGGTCCTGTACAGCCCTGCGCAGATTAATGCGCTGTAGTTCCCCCCTTTTATTTTTTAACGGTTTTTGGGAGTTTAGTTGAAAAAAAATCTTGGTGAGGACACATGAAGAGTGTAAGTTTGTTATGTGAATATATGTATATAAATTAAATGTGCTACTATAAGTATATAAAATTATCGGTAATTATGAAGAGGTTTAACGACTGCTGGTCTGCAAATACTGCGGAATAGAAAATCGCATGTAAGTATAATATTTAATATGGATTAAATCAATTTCCCTTCACAACATTATACTAAATTATTTTTTGTGATTTTTCAGATCATGGAGCCTAGCCCGCAATCAAATTATTATGCAAGGGTTGCTGCTGGCCTGCAAATACATTGGAATACGAATAAAATGTAAGTATTAATAGTATGAATTTTGTTTTTAAATATATTTTATGTTAATCGGATATATTTATTTACTTGTTCTTTTTGTTTAATTTCAGATTATGCAGCCCATTGCAGCCTGCTTCGTCGCGCGGTACACAAACTGGTCGCAGTCGTATTTTTGGCATCGGTTGCACCCTTAATCTACGTATTGATTGCGGATTTTGGAATATCACAACTCAGCTAAGTACTTAAGTTTTAAATTGAAGTGATCAGTGAAAGTGCACTCAGTGTTGTGTTATGACTATAAAACTATAAAAACATATACATCAGAATATTTATTTTTATGTAATAAATATGGAACCTTTTTTCTTTTCATTTTTAATAAAACATTTATAAATAAATTAAAAAAATTATGTAATTTTTTCCTATTTTACCTTTTTATGCTATTTTTATGTACTGTATAGTAAGGGATAAGTTTTATTATTTTATTATTCATTTACTCTATCTTTTCTTTCCAACAACTAATATAGAAACTTTTTAATTTTTTAAGTTTATTTTATTTTGAAAGTTCTGTACTTGTTAAATTTGGCAACAGTGCAATTATAGATAACCTTAAATGTTAAATAGTTCATGTATTAATATTAACATTACTAAAGCTTAAGTTTTAATAGGACATGGATTGTTAAAATGTACAGGCCAGGCAAATTCAAGGGTGGTCGCGTATAGAAACTTACAGGACGGGTCTCTTAACATTAACAGGCGGGAAATATAATATTGTACAGGGCAGGTCTCTTAACTTTATCAGGCAGGGGCTATTGACCGTTTAGACGGATGGCTGTAGGCGCATACAGGTTGCCCTGTAAAACTCTAAAGACTTGGTCTGTAAAAGTTAATAAACGCATGTCTGTAAGCTTCAAAAGGAATTTCGGGCTAGCTATAGATTTAACAAGGCTGGTCTCTTAGATCTTAAGTTTTGCCTGTTAAAATTTCTGTCCGTGTGAGGTTTAAGTATTATAAACCAATTGTATGGAGGTTTGAGTATTATATTTTCATTGAGTATCTTATATGTAAAGGTACTTACCATAGCTATGGTACTTACTATATTGACTATATTTTACACTATACTAAAAAACATTTTCAAAGTTTAATTGTATGCATGTATGAATACATTGTAATTAATTTTTGAATAATAGTAAACTGTAACCTTTAAATATTTTATTATTACTATTATGATTAAATATCTGCTCTAACTGCATTGTTTCGATTTTAAAATCGTATAGTTTGTTAAAAAGATCATTCTAAACAAATAAAATAAATCAATGATAAATTACAAGGTGGGGCTTATATAATATACACACACATATAATGTCCACTCACAAACTGGGAAGAAAAGTTGTGAAGTAGACATAACCCGATCTACAATTTCTATCTTGTATATAGACCTGGATTTAGCGACGTCATGAATTTTAAAAGTTGCCTACTTAATTGTTTTGTTTCACTCTAAAAAATGGTGCATTACTTTAGTTACGAATCCTAACTTATTTAAGATATACACTTTTAGGTTATTATGAGTATAGCTAAAATAATGCATTTTAGCAAATTATTAACAATAGCTAATTTAACTTAAAATAGCTTCAAAAAACGTAAAACTTAAATTAGCTTTTTTTAATAATTTGCTAAAATGCATTATTTTAGCTACTCAAAATAACTTAAAAGTGTATATCTTAAATAAGTTAGGATTCGTAACTAAAGTAATGCACCAGTTTTTAGAGTGTTTTAGCTCCAGTTTGTAAGGATACAAAAGGGGTGAGGGTTTTAAAATTGTGTATATGGCCCTATATCTCAATAATTTTATATTTTTGGATATGTTTTAAAGGAAAGATCCCTTTAAGAATTATTGGAAAAAATTTCATTCTCGAAATTAATAAAATTAATTTCATGAAGTGCAATTATAATAACAACAGGGGTCTCTTGCGTAACGTTTGGATTTTTTTGGCATAAATGACTATAATATAGTATACTGGATTGGATATTGTATTACGCAGAAAATAATCAAGTTAAATTAACAAGTATAAAGAATGAAAGAATGTCATCTTATTGACAAATAAAGACAACACTGTTTGAGGCTAACTTTAACCAATTTCACTCACATCAGCTTTCATTTCTACGTACTGCGCATGCGTAGTACGTAGAAACGGAAGCGGATGTAATCGAAATTGTTTAAAGTCAACCTCAAAACTGTTACTGTTTCATTAGTCAATATACATATAGGTATTGTAAACTATATAATTTGGAGAATCTGTTTCTGAATTAACGTATTATACGCATGCGCAAGTCGTTAAATCGGAAATGTGTATATGAGAGATCTTATAGTCAATATCTCTTAAATTGTCTTTCTAAAATACTCATTAATATACACCAGTTAAGCTTCCAATAAATAATGTATACTGTAATCTATAACAATATATATGCAAATAATTAAAAAAATAATTGCAAAAGATTCCCTTAAAAAATCTGACAACACTGTAAGATAAAAAAAAATTAAAAAAAATTGCAACACAGCAATATCATATTATAACAAACATTTAGAGAAAAATCACGTAAATAATGCATTTTAAATTATGACGCAATTTTGAAATATATGTAACTTTATATACCACGACGATTTGGAAAAAAAAACTACTCTGATGAAAACGTGAAATAGATTTTTTTTTTTTTTTTTTTTTTTTTTTTATACTCGCAACCTTGTTAATAATTGGACTAGTCAGGTATATAACGAGCCTTAATAACTATCATCTTCTTCTTTCTTTTACAAACAGACACGAAAGATCAGTTTTGGCCCTCCAAGCGCCGCGTGCAAAACTTTTCAAAAAAAAAAAAAAAAAAAAAAAACTCATTCGCTGTTTGCTTTAGCAGCCATCTTTTTATATTCTCAAATTTTTTTTATACATATAAACATTTTTAATAGTCGATCAAGTTTTTTTTTATTCTAAAATAGAAGTTAAAAAGTTTCATATTATCTTTTTTACTCTCTCTCTCTCTCTCTCTCTCTCTCTCTCTCTCTCTCTCTCTCTCTCTCTCTCTCTCTCTCTCTATGACTCTCTCTGTCTTTCTCTCTCTTTATACAAACAAAAAAAGAAGAAGAAAGGATAGTTAAAAGATTAAACAATAAAAATTAGTTTCAAGGGCGGCAAGTTTTTATTTATTTATTTTTTAACTGTACAGTAATCTAAAGTGATTTGATAAATTATATAGTATATTGATTTTATTTTTCTTTATTACTTATATACAAGTTTATTTTATATGAGAAATTTTATACTTTTTGAACAATTGTTCATATACGATACAGAAATTATTTTTGAAAGATTGTTTATAACCAATTAGAATCCTGGTTACTTATAACAATGGATTATTAATTTATTATAGCACAATTTATTGATAAATTATTGGCAATCAAAATATAGGTCATAATGGTTAATAAATTCTTTGGGAATCATATTTCAATCTTCAAAAAATAAATAAATTAGGATTCAGTTGCAAATTATGATAAATATAGAAATAAGTAAATATATATATATATAGAGCCACATGACGTCATACTGAATGCGCTTCGACGCCATATTATGGATCAATTAACAATATTGTTCAGCATATAGGACTTCATCTATAGATATTTTCTTGTTTTTGGAAAATAGGTTAATTTTTCTCATATAATGCTTGCTGAGCAATTATTGCTCTAAAAAATATTGGTAATAATGGCAATATGAAACATTTTCCTTTACCGGCCCACGTTAGTGATCTATAATGTTTACTTTAATATATAATATACAGTACCAATACGCAAACAAGCAAGCTTGTAGGAAAAAACACACGAAGTAAATTACATTTGATATTCAGTTATTTTAAAAATGATAAAGTAATAAAAACTTATTTATTAAATAATGTATTTTTACCCATATTTGGATTTTCATTGGGAACATAATATAAGTATGGTACATGTTTCACAATTCAAAATTAATAAAGAAGTATTTTGGCACAAAGCCATTTGTGTACCATAAGGTTTCTTTAAAACTGATAAAATTACGTAATTTTTTAACACTATAGACTTTAAAGAAAGCTATTATTATATAAACGTTTTTAGAACTTTTTTTTTTTTTTTTTACTTTGGTAAAGTTTTTGGTATAATGTAAACAATCGTAAAGTGAAGTATACATTTTACACTGAAAGACAAAAATAATAAAATTGCTCCATGGAATGTTTTCTATATATTTAACAACTAAAACTGGGCAACTTATTATGTATTTCAGGAACTCTGAAAAAAATTTAATATCGCAAGATACATATTATTTAGTATAATAATCATTGTAATTATATACCCTGCGTACAGCATTTATTTTCATTTTCAGTTACCTTTCTTCTTTTTCCTATATACTAAATTTGAAGAAGAGGGGTATAAAGAATAAAAGAACAGTACATAATAATATATAGAAGATACCAAGTACTATACATGACTCACTAAAATAGCATGGATTGAAATAAAAATCATAACCTCTCAACAATGACAAAAAAAAAAAAAAAAAAAAAAAAATCTTAAGCTATAGAAAATCGGGCTAGAATACTTGGGAATTTCTATTAGGTCAGTAAGTAATGTAATGGTGATTAGCAGATCAAAAATGTGATTGTCATATTTGATTTTTACCAAAGTATTTTGGACATATATATACGATCCCACATATCTGTAAATTAAATTATCGGATATATGCACAAATTTTAATTATATGCGGGGATATGAGATTTTTGAGAATCATATTATAATGCTTATAACGTCAATAATTTGTAATCGTCCTATTTCATTGGTGCATCTATACCTTATACGTATGTGTTTCTCACTATATAGGAATGCATATATATAGTCATATATAAGACATACGTTATTTCTATATACATAAATTTGAAGGGGGAAAAAAAAGAAAAAAAATGGTGCCAACATGGGAATTGAAAGTACTGCATATGTCCAAATTTGCAAATTTGGTATGTGCATATTATATAATACCAAATAAACTGCTGATTTGTACATCTCTTGCGTGTGACTCTCTCTCTCTCTCTCTCTCTCTCTCTCTCTATCTCTCTTGCTGTGTCCCTCATTCTTTATTATATATATAGATGGAATATAATATAAGATTTAAAATTATATCAAATTTGACAGTAATAGATGATAAAAATCAGAAGATATTGGAACCACATAGAAAATGAACTTTACTGTACATATGTCTAGATTTTAAACTGAACTACAATATACAATTTATTGCAAAATATCAGTGAATTCGAGCATCTTACTATAATTTATATAGTGTAATTTTACTATAACGCTGATAGTATACGTTTTTGCACCTTTAGCTTTTGTTTATTAAATCATTTCTGAAACATAATCATAATAGCCCTTAAAAATTCATCGATTAAATTTTATTTATTAATCAGTTATTTCAGTATTTACTAAATACTATTTAGAGAAACAAAATTAGATACTAGAGAGAGAGAGAGAGAGAGAGAGAGAGAGAGAGAGAGAGAGAGCAATAAATAAAAAAATATAATATTTCGATTTTAATATCAAATTTCCTTGTAATTAATTAAACCTTAAATTAACCCAATGATTAAACAATTTTAAAAAACCAAAATTACCTATCATAAATTAATCAAAATAATAATAAACAAAAAAACAAATTTATAGTTTTTAGCAAAAAAATTTGAAATGTAATATAAAATTTTAATTGTTTTTCATTGGAATCCTATATTTTTTTATTATAGGTATCTTTTTTGTCACTATAATTATTTTTGAATAGTTTTTAATAACATACTTTAGAATAAAGAAAAATAAACAAATGGCATACCTATAGCTAGTTTAAAAAAAAATCTTTTGGCTTTCTGTTTGTATTTTTAATCCTAACATTTGGCGTATAAAAAGCTTAACAGAAGTTTGAAAAGGGATTTATTTTCATTGGTCTTTTGTTAAAAAAAGAATAAATTATTAGAAAATTACTTTATATCCGACTGAAATTTTTTTTTTTTTTTTTTTTACTAAATCATTTTTTTTTTCGAAGAAAAAAAAATCTTTGTAAACAAAAAAGGATGATGTTAATATAATAACATACAGTAGCAGAATATAAAATAGTTTTTTTTTCATATAATTTTTTTATAGCATAATACAATATTATATATTCAGAAACATAGAATTAATTAAGCAATTTTAAAACGAAGAGAAAATACGATGGTATTTTTTTAACCCTTTTTTTTTCTATTTCTTAAAACTAGATCATTAAAAAAGTAAAACAATAAAAAATGAAGTCTCATAATTTTTTAACGATTCTCGTGGCGTCTATGCACTTTGCTTGTCTGATGAAATGTCCATAATAATAAAAATTTTAGTTAAAAAAATATAACAACTCAAAAACATAACATTGCATGCCTGTCATAAAAATGCATGTTAAAAAAAATGTAGCTATGTTCTATCTATATACTCTGACCAAATTTAGAATACAATAAGGATAACTTTGAGATACTTGATTTTGTATTTTTTTGACGATGGTACCCACAAAATATATCCTAATTCAGTATGGCCAAAGTATCAAAAATGTATAGTATAATATAGTATAGTGTGTGTTGTATATCTTTAACAGGGCAAACAACAACAACAATAATAGGGCAATAACAACAACAACAACAACAATAGGGCAATAACAACAACAACAACAGCAACAACAACAACAACAACAACAACAACAACAACAACAACAACAACAGCAACAACAACAACAACAACAATAACAATAACAATAACAGGGGCAATAATAGAAAGCATTTATCTATCAATTTATTTTTATTAAATTTATATATTTATGTATAGGACATTTGCTGAAACTATCGATTTTTTAATGGGCATTCACATTATTGTAAAAAGTGAAATTTGATTGAACTCATCATAATATGTATATGAGTTCAGAAGCTAACTTA